>JARQOC010000004.1:478099623-478362123 GCA_033576535.1 Allobates femoralis
CCCTTGCAGCTCCAATACAGTATCCAGTTTCTCCCCTTGCAGCCCCCATTACAGTATCCTCCTCATCCCCTTGCAGCCCCAACTACAGTATGCCATCAACCCCTTGCAGCCCCAATTGTGGTATCCCCATCATCCCCCAATATGAGTATCCTCATCAACCCCTTCATCCCCAGTACAGGTATCGGCATCAAAAGACGCGCACACACACATGCACAGAGACACACAGGCACAGGGACACACACACACACACATGGACACTTCTCACCAGTTTGGCACTTTCATCTCCCAGCCCCCCGCCACTGTCCCGGTGCCCGCTGATCCATATGTTCCGGCGCCGCTCTCATCCTTGTCCCTCAGAATACATATGTGTACCGTGGCCAATGACAGGCTGCTGCCGGTTGGCCAACGACAGGCTGCTGCCGGTTGGCCAACGACAGGCTGCTGCCGGTTGGCCAACGACAGGCTGCTGCCGGTTGGCCAACGACAGGCTGCTGCGGTTGGCCAACGACAGGCTGCTGCGGTTGGCCAACGACAGGCTGCTGCCGGTTGGCCAACGACAGGCTGCTGCCGGTTGGCCAACGACAGGCTGCTGCCGGTTGGCCAACGACAGGCTGCTGCCGGTTGGCCAATCACATGCTGCTGCCGGGTGGCCAATCATAGGCCACCAGCTGACGTCATGCGCCGATTTTAATTGCTAACCTGTGATTGGCCCTCGGTTACTGGCCTGGGATAAGCTGCACGGTGACAGCCAGTGGTCAGCCACCTGGCGGCAGCCTGTGATTCGCCACCCAACAGCAGCCTATAATTGGCAACAGTACACATATGGCTTCTGATGGACAAGGATGAGAGTGGTGCCGAAATATATGGATCAGCAGGCGGGGGGCACCAGCACAATGGCAGGGGGCTGGAGGATGTCTCGGAGCTGCATGCCCAAGTCTTATAATGTTGGCGCTATATAAATAAAGATTATTGTTATTATTATTATTATTATTATTCTGATCGGCAGGCATGCACTCCAGCAATATACCGGTATGCCTTATTTTCAGGGGTGGCTTACCAAGGCAGCAAACCTTCCTAGTACGTCTTATTTTTGGAAGGCGCCTTATTTTCAGGTAAACACGGTATATGTACACACACTGGCGATCAAAATTAGAGAACACCACACTATTTCCTTAATGTTAAGGTCATTGTGTTGTCCTGTGTGAAAATATCCTAACATAAGTAAATTAGTAGTATTTTAAGCTTGTTTCTTAAATTGAATGTATTCTAAAGCACAGAATAAAAATGTAAATGAGATAAATGAAAAAGAACACTGATCAAAATTAGAGAACACTTTCAGATACCTGCACATTATTGGTGTTAATCTGGCACCTGGTGCTATTTTTCTTAATTATCTGACAAACCCTATTTCTTTAACATTTTAATTTTCTAGTTTACATTCAATTTGCAAAAATGGTGTGCCGTTCCAAAGTAACTGAAACCCTACGGCATCAGGTTGTCCAGATAAAGGTCAAAGGGGTCACCCTATCAGCCATTGCAACAGAAATTGGTCATTCCAAGTGTGTGATTGTGATGTTGTAAAGATGCAAGATTCTTGCAAACTCTTTCAAGTTCCCCAAAGAAGGCTGGTCGCCCTCCAAAGACAAGTGCAAGAGAGGACAGGATAAGGCAGAGAATCTCCATGGATGGTTTCAACACTACATCTGGAATAGCTTGGCAAGTTCAGCACTGAACAGAGCAAGGATCTGTCTCATCATACAGTGTCACGATGTTTAATAGCATTTGGACTGAAAGCCAACTCTTCAGTGACCAAACCTCTCATTAGCAGAAAGAATCAAAAGGATAGGCTCACCTTTGGTGAGGAGCATGTTCTGCGGACAGAGAAGTGGTCCACAGTTTATTTTAGTGATGAAAGAAGATGAATTTATTTGGGTCTGATGGGAAAGATTACACCTGTGGTCAAAATTGTTGGTTACCCCTTGTTTAAAGAGAGAAAAATCCACAATGGTCACAGAAATAACTTTAAAGGGAACCTGTCACCCCAAATCACCCTTCTAAGCTCTTAATACATGTCCCTGCAGCATTACAATACATTCCTACACATCCTACACATTGTGAGGTTTTTGCCAAATATGAAAGTGCAATAAAGTCGTTTGCAAACTTACTAAATCCTTGGCAGTGGGGCGTTCCCAAGCCTCCTTGTCTGCTAGGCGGGTCCCCTGTGCCGCTGTAATACGCCCTAATGGGCGTCTTTTAAAAGTTCCTAGCGCGGGCACGATTTAGAATCTCGCGCCCGCGACGTCACGGTCATGTGATGCCGGGACGCGTCATTTCCGGGCGGCGGGGCGCTGTTGTATGACGCGCACCGGCCGACTTCAGCATGCGATCTGCGCATGCGCTGAAGTTGGCCAGTGCGCGTCCACAGAGAGAGGCAGGTGCGCAGGCTCCAGTGAACTCCCCCTCCCTCCCTTTGTCCCCTCCCTCCCTGTCTCTCGCTCCCGCCTCCCTCACTGTGTCCCCCTCCCTGACTGTGACCCCTCCCTCCCTGTGTCCCCACTGCTTCATTCAAATTAATAAAACACACATCTAAATATGTATATACACACTATATGTATATGTGTGTGTATATGTATATATATATATGTATTATAGTAGTATATATGTGTGTGTATATGTATATATATGTATATGTATATATATAATATACATGCACACACATATATACTACTATAATACATATATGTGTGTGTGTAAATATGTATTTTTGATCACACACATATACATTTTATATATATAATATATATATATATATATATATATATACACACATATATACAAATATAATACATCTATATATATGTGTGTGTGTAAATATGTATTTGTGATCACATATGTATATATATGTGTATATATATATATATATATGTGTATATGGGAGAGTGAAGTATGCACCAACACATATATATATATATCTCCACACAAATATAATACATATATGTATATGTGTTTATTACATTTGCATATATATGTGTGTGTATATATATATATATATATATATATATATATAATATATATAATGTGTATATGTATACATAAATACACTATATATGTATATATATATATATATATATATATATTTTGTGGGGCAGCGCCTGGATTGCAAGTCAGGAAACACGTAGAGCCCGGTAGTGGTTCAAACAGGACCCGGTGTTTATTGCTGGTACACACAGCGATGGCACAGTCAGCCGGAATCCGGGTCGCAGCCGGGTACACAAGACACAGTTCATATAACGTACCCCGGGTCCTTCAGGCCAAAGGCCTCCGTTATAGGTCACGCCGAGCTCCCAGCCCTCCTGGGCTAGGCCGTGTTAGTCTAGCACACGGTCCTCTGGAACTCTAGACCTCTCCTGTCTATATCTCTGCTGCTCCTGCAGCTAAGGCACAATTCTCTGTACAGGGAACCCCGCCCGGGCTCCTGACCAGGCTTTTAACTCCGTGTCTACTTCCGGGACCTTGCAAGACCCGGAGCGGAGGGAGCGGACCGTCCCTTTCTCTCACACCCTATACCGGGCTCAATACGTGACAGTGCGCATTCTGGGGGAGACATAGCGCCCCTCGCATATGATCCCCCGCACTGTCTCACACCCCCCCCCCCTCGGTTCAAACTTGTGGGGTTGAACCCCAGCCATCAAACAGGGTGCCCGGGACAGGGCATCCGCATTACCCTGCAACTTGCCAGCCCGATGCTCCACCGTAATTTGGAAGTTTTGGAGGGACAGGAACCACCGGGTGACCCGAGCGTTCCGTTCCTTGGCATTTCGCATCCAGACCAAGGGAGCGTGATCCGTAACCAACCGGAACTGTCGCCCGAGCAAATAATAACGTAGGGACTCCAAGGCCCATTTAACGGCCAAGCACTCCTTCTCCACTACGCTATAATTCTTTTCCGCCGGGGACAATTTCCGGCTCAAGTAAGTGACCGGATGCTCGATTCCGTCCACTTCTTGCGACAGCACAGCCCCAGGCCCACCTCCGAGGCGTCCGTTTGTACAACGAAGGCCCTTGTGAAGTCCGGACTGATGAGGACGGGCTGCCCGCACAAGGCCAACTTCATGGATTGAAAGGCCGCCTCTGCTTGGGGATTCCAACGCACCAATGCCGATTTCTTCCCTTTTAACAGGTCGGACAGGGCCGCCGTTCGGCCAGCAAAATTGGGTATGAAGCGTCGGTAGTACCCAACTATGCCGAGGAACGCCCTCACCTGTTTGGTTGACACCGGTCGGGGCCAATTTTGAATGGCCTCGATTTTTGTTTATTTGGGGTTTGATAACCCCTCGCCCAATCACATACCCCAGGTATCGGGCCTCCTCGAGCCCCATGGCACATTTTTTTGGATTCGCCGTCAGGCCTGCGGCCCTGAGCGAATCCACCACGGCCTGAACCTGGGACAAGTGGGTGTGCCAATCTGGACTAAAGATGATAATGTCGTCTAGGTAGGCGGACGCGTACTTCCGATGTGGTTCTAACACTATGTCCATGAGCCGCTGAAAGGTGGCCGGGGCTCCATGCAACCCAAAAGGCAACACGACATAGTGATAGAGACCTTCCGGAGTAACAAAGGCGGTTTTTTCCTTGGCCGACTCCGTTAGCGGCACCTGCCAGTATCCTTTTGTCAGATCGAGTGTTGTGAAGTACTGGGCTTGCCCCAGTCTTTCAATCAACTCGTCCACCCGGGGCATCGGATACAAGTCGAACTTAGACACTTCGTTCAACTTCCGGAAATCGTTGCAGAACCGCAACGATCCGTCCGGTTTTGGAATGAGCACGATGGGACTAGCCCATTCACTCCGGGATTCTTCTATCACACCTAACTTAAGCATGTGTTTAACTTCGGCCGTGATGGCTTGCCGTCTGGCATCGGGAACCCGGTATGGTTTCACTCGCACTTTAACCCGGGGCTCAGTGACAATGTCATGTTGAATGACCGAAGTGCGCCCGGGCAGGTCAGAGAACACATCGGGATTCTGCTGTACCAACTTTCGAGCCTCCCGTCGTTGGGCCTTAGTGAGGGTGTCACTGATTTTTACCCCTTCGGTATCCATGGTGGCCGAAGGGGAAGGGTCACCGGGGGCATCGGACGCCTCCATAATCAGGCACTCCCGGTCTTTCCATGCTTTAAGCAAATTTACGGGGTATAGCTGCACGGGTTTCCTTTTCCCGGGCTGGTATACCTTGTAATTGACCTCCCCTACTTTTTCCCGGATTTCATAGGGCCCTTGCCATTTGGCCAATAATTTGCTTTCCGTTGTGGGCACTAAGACCAATACTCGGTCCCCCACCTCAAAGGTCCTAACGGTGGCCCGTGTATTATACCTGCGGCTTTGAGCTTCTTGGCCTCCATTAGTGCTCTTTTACAATAGGCCGGACCGCCGTTGATCGGTCCTGCATTTTCGCCACGTGGTCGATCACGCTCCTATAGGGTGTGGGTTCTGTTCCACGTCTCTTTGCAACGTCCAAGGCCTCTAGGACAGTGATGGCGAACTCCAGGCCGAGTGCACCAACATGCAGTTTCAGGATTTCTCGCATTGCACAGGATTGGAATCATCACAGTGCAGGTGATTCATTTCACCTGTGCAATATAAGGAAATCCTGAAAACCTGCACTGTGGTGCATCGAGGCCTGAGTCGCCATCACGCTCTAGGATGTCGGCCGTACAACAGCTCAAAGGGAGAAAACCCCGTAGACGACTGCGGTACCTCCCGGATGGCGAACATGAGATAGGGCAGTAACATGTCCCAATCCTTTCCGTCCTTTGCTACCACTTTTTTTAGCATGGACTTCAGGGTTTTATTAAACCGCTCCACTAATCCGTCGGTCTGGGGATGGTACACCGAGGTGCGCAGCTGTTTTATGTTGAGCAGTTTACACAGTTCCCTGGTCACTTTGGACATAAAAGGAGTCCCCTGATCTGTGAGGATTTCCTTAGGTAGTCCTAGGCGACAGAACATAGCAAACAGCTCCCGTGCAATCATCTTCGCCGAGGTGCGGCGTAACGGATTCGCCTCCGGGTACCGGGTGGCGTAGTCAACAACCACGAGTATATGTTGGTGGCCTCGGGCTGACTTCACTATAGGCCCCACCAAATCCATTGCGATCCGTTCAAAAGGTTCCTCTATAACGGGTAGAGGTACCAATGGACTACGGAAGGTGGCAACGGGTGTGGTCAGCTGACATTCCGGGCAGGAGTCACAGTACGTCTGGACGTCCGCATACACGCCCGGCCAGAAGAACCTCCGCAAGATGCGTTCTTGCGTTTTTTTAGCCCCAAGGTGGCCCCCTAGCAGGTGGGAGTGGGCCATCTCTAGGACTGCCCGGCGGTGTGGCTGCGGCACTACCAGTTGGTCCACGACTTCATCCCTGATTTTGTCCACCCTATAGAGTAACTCCCGGTTAATCACCATGCGTGGAAATACATTTTCTGCCCCCGGCTGCTGAGCTACCCCGTTTACTTCTGTTACCCTTTCTCGGGCCCTGGTCAGGGTGGGGTCCTGTAGCTGGGCTGTCCCAAACGCTCCCCGGGATACTTCCAGCTCTGGAAGCGGTGGGGTCTCCTCGACCTCTCCTGCCAATACGTCTACCGGGAACCTGTCGGGGTGACACTCTAGCCCTATGTTGGCGACCCCTACGGCAGGTGTCCCGGTCTCAGGGTCGTCGGGTTCAGCACCCTGATTCCCTGGCATCAGGGAAGGGTTACTCCTCCTTCCCCATAAGGACCAAAACAATGGTAAGTCTCTTCCCAGCACAGTCCCGTACGGTAGAGAGTTTACCACTCCAACCACGTGGGTCACTTCTCCACATGAAGTGGATAGAGTCACCTCCGTGGTTGGATACTCGCGTAGGTCCCCGTGTATACACCGGACCCCGATCAATTCCCCAGTGAGTTGCAACCCGGGGATTAAGGACGCCCGAACCAGCGTCACCAAACTGCCAGAGTCCAAGAGAGCTTCCGCTCTGTGTCCATTAATGAGCACTGGGCACAGATGCGGTTCCATTAGGGGACCCACCACATCTGCAGTGAATACGGGGCTGGCATACATCGAGAGCCGGCGTGTGAACCCGCAGTCCATGGGTTCCGCCGTTAGCGGGCAATAGGCAGCCACGTGTCCTGGTCCTTTGCACCGCCAGCACCACGTGGTAGGGACAGTGCTGGGCCGGAACCTCCTTCTTGGGGAGCCCGGTCTCCTGTCGGCCCCGTCCTGGGGTGTCCTCTCAGCGGGTACGTTTTTAGGAGAGTCCCCTGGGAATGGACGTACCCCTTTAGCCGGCTCCGGAGGCCGGCGTAACTGCCGCAGTGGGGCAGAGTCCCGTATGAACTCCTGGGTGGCTGTATATCGCTCTAGCAAGCTAACCACCTGGTCCAAGGTACCCGGGTCCCCTTGCCCCACCCAACGCTGTATCGCAACCGGCAAAGTCCGTACCAGCCGGTCGACCACCACCCTTTCCACCATCTGTCCCGGAGTCAAGCTCTCAGGCTGGAGCCACCGTTTCACCAACTGCAACAAGTCATACGCCTGGGAGCGAGCCGGCTTGGACTCCACGTAGGACCAGGAATGCACCCGTTGGGCTCGGACATAAGTATTGACCCCCAGTCTAGCAAGGATCTCACCTTTGAGTCTAGCGTAGTCCTGTGCTTCCTCCCAACTGAGGTCCGTGTAGGCCTTTTGGGCATCGCCCATCAGGAATGGCGCCACCACTTCAGCCCACTGAGCGGGAGGGAGGCCTTCTCGCTCTGCGGTGCGCTCGTAGACTGTGAGGAAGGCTTCTACGTCGTCCTCTGGACTCAGCTTCCGCAGGGCCGATCGGACCCGGTCCCGGGCCTCACGCCGCTCCGGGGGAGGCGCTGTTGGCGGGTCTCGTAAGGCCGCAATTTGCTGCAGGAGCAGTTCATTCGTTTTCTGCTGTTGTAGAAACTGCTCCTGTTGTAGCAACTGCTGCTGCTCCTGCTGTCGCTGGTGCTGCTCCTGCTGTCGGAGCTGCTGCTCCTGCTGTCGCTGGTGCTGCTCCTGCTGTCGCTGCTGCTGCTCCTGCTGTTGTCGTAACTGCTCCTGTTGTAGCAACTGCTGCTGCTCTTGCTGTCGCTGCTGCTGCTCCTGCTGTTGGAGCTGCTGCTCCTCATGTCGCTGCTGCTGTTCCTGCTGCCGCTGCTGGGTAAGTACCAGCTGCCTTAGGATATCCTCCATATCAGCGGCAGGCCTGAACTGTAGCGTGGCCGGCTTAAGTATGGACATGCAGCGCCGGGCACCCCGCAAGACTGGCGGCTATTCTGACGGCTGCTCCTCTCACTTTAGGCGCCGCTCATTGGCCTCATGAAACAGTCACTTTCACTGGGCCGGCCTGCTTGCCCGCATTCTCCACCATATGTGGGGCAGCGCCTGGATTGCAAGTCAGGAAACACGTAGAGCCCGGTAGTGGTTCAAACAGGACCCGGTGTTTATTGCTGGTACACACAGCGATGGCACAGTCAGCCGGAATCCGGGTCGCAGCCGGGTACACAAGACACAGTTCATATAACGTACCCCGGGTCCTTCAGGCCAAAGGCCTCCGTTATAGGTCACGCCGAGCTCCCAGCCCTCCTGGGCTAGGCCGTGTTAGTCTAGCACACGGTCCTCTGGAACTCTAGACCTCTCCTGTCTATATCTCTGCTGCTCCTGCAGCTAAGGCACAATTCTCTGTACAGGGAACCCCGCCCTGCCTCCTGACCAGGCTTTTAACTCCGTGTCTACTTCCGGGACCTTGCAAGACCCGGAGCGGAGGGAGCGGACCGTCCCTTTCTCTCACACCCTATACCGGGCTCAATACGTGACAGTGCGCATTCTGGGGGAGACATAGCGCCCCTCGCATATGATCCCCCGCACTGTCTCACAATATATATATATATATATATATATATATATAATACTAGATAAATACTCTCTGCAGCACTCAGCTACTACCAGTGGTGTACATATGCTAACAAGCTAAATATATATGAGAAAAAATTTAAAAACTTACGTTTTTCAAAACGTAAGTTTTTAAATTTTTTCTCATATATATTTAGCTTGTTAGCATATGTACACCACTGGTAGTAGCTGAGTGCTGCAGAGAGTTTTTATCTAGTATTTTGATCCAGCGTCCCTGCTGGCACCAGTTCACATTGTCTGTGAGTGCTGTGCAGTTTTTTTCTCTCATATATATATATATATATATATATATATATAAAACACATATATACTAATATAATATATGTGTGTGTAAATATGTATTTGTGATCACACACATATACATATCTATATAAAATATATATATAGAGAGAGAGTGAAGTATGCACAAACACACACACACACGTATATATATATATATATATATATATATATATAATATATATATATATATATAACAAATATAATACATATATGTGTGTGTATATCAATATGTATGTTCAATCACACACATATTTATATATATATATATATATATATATATATATAATACACACTAATGTACATTTACCTATTAAGACATATTCATATATTTGTGTTAACCTATATATACAAGTGTGTTGTCATACAAAAAAGATTACACACACATATAAATAAATATGTGTGTGTGTATATACATATAAATATTATGGGGTGCATTTTTTACATTTGTGTGTACTGACATACATCGATATATACGGTATATTCATATACATATATATCAATACATCAATATCTCCATATATAAAAATATTGGTTACACTTAAAATTATCTATGGAGATATATATCTAAGAAAATATCTATCTATCTACAGTATCTATCTATCTATCTATCTATATGTGAATACACACACCGATGTATAAAAATACACCCCAACATATTGAAGTATATACACACACATACATACTTATTTATATGTTTGTGTAATCATTTATATTTTAAAGCAACCGTGTGTATATAGGATAACACAAATATGAATTTACTAGCTGGGTGCCCGATGCACAATGCATCGGGATTCTAGCAGAGCGAGTCTCTGACTCGCAATGGCCGCTTCGCGGCCAATGCTTCGCGCTGCTAAGGCGACTCGCCATGCCCGCTGCGCGGGCATAGCGAGTCGCCTTAGAGCTGCTCGCAATGGCCGCTGCCGGCCAATGCTTCGGTCGTATCCACATGACCACGCTGACTCGCAGCGTGAGCGGTCTCAAAAGGGGCAAAAAACCCATTCGTGATTATATGAATTTATGTTTATATATAAACTAGCTGGGTGCCCGATGCACAATGCATCGGGATTCTAGCAGAGCGAGTCTCTGACTCGCAATGGCCGCTGCGCGGCCAATGCTTCGCGCTGCTAAGGCGACTCGCCATGCCCGCTGCGCGGGCATAGCGAGTCGCCTTAGAGCTGCTCGCAATGGCCGCTGCGCGGCCAATGCTTCGGTCGTATCCACATGACCACACTGACTCGCAGCGTGAGCGGTCTCAAAAGGGGCAAAAAACCCATTCGTGATTATATAATAGATGTACACTGGTGTGTATCTCTGTATATATATTCGTGTCTGATTACACATACATAGTTATTCACACACACGTGTGTACATTCTGTTTGTGTGTATATATATATATATATATATATATATATATATATATAGTATTGTGTGTGTGTGTGTGTGTGTTAGGTTACTTTCACAATTGCGTATCACGAAAAATGCGGCATATCTGGTCGATAAACCGCATCTGCTGCATTTTCAAAGGAACGGCCGCACTGGCAGCACACTAGCAGCTAGTCCCATGCATTGTGTATGTGGCATGCGGTAAGTATGCGACAACAGCAGTTTTGGCAGATGCGGCGGATATTTATACCCCATTTATCGTATTTTTGTTTTGTCCGCCGCAACTGCCGCAAGTGACATAAAGCACAAGCCGTCCCTGCAGCTCACTTACCGCAAGCCCCATATACAATGCATGTTGCTTACCGCTAGTGTGGCGCAAGTGCAGCCGTTAGGGCCTTTTCACATCAGCGGTAAGCGCTGATCACGTCAGTTGCGGTGAAAAAACCCGCATCTGCCGCGGTTAACGCATAACGGCCGCACTTGCGGTTCACTTGCGTCAAGACACATGCAATGTCTATGGGGCTTGCGGTAAGTGTGCGGCAAGTGTGGCAAGTGCGGTTTCGGCACTTGCGTGAAATGCGGCCGGAAAAATAAACGCGTCTGACCGCGTTTTTTCTCTGACGCATCTTCTGAAACCGCAACTATACCGCACCTGACACGTTTTTTTCACCGCAACACTGCAATCGGCGATTACCGCTGATGTGAAAGGGCCCTTAGTTGAAAAAAACACCAGATGCATTTTTCGGACTACATCTGCATCATTGTCTGGGAAAACAACGTTTGCAAGCACATTTATATATATATAGAAAGGGCAGCCTATATATAATATATGGATATGTGTGTGATCACACATACATATTTATGCACACATATATTTATATCTATGTATATATTTAGCTATACATTTATATATACGTATGTACACACGCATATATAATTGTAAATATTAACATCTATTTATAAATACACACAAATCCTCAAGAGATCTACACTGACGTCACCGTGCTCACAGCACTAACAGGAAAATCAATCTATGTGGGTCACGCAGTGACGAGGGCAGTTTCACATTTTCTGGGGCGGCTGTGGGCTGCAATTCTTAGCGGGGGTGGCCCAGAACACTTGGGCCTTCCTACGCTGAGGATTCCAGCCCCCAGCTGCCTAGTTGTACCTGGCTGGCTAAGAAAAATGCGGCGAAGTCCCATGCCGTTTTTTTTCTTGCCAGCCAGGTACACCTATGTAGCTGGGGGTGGATCGCAGCCCTCAGCTGCCTAGGTGTACCTAGCTGGCTAAGAAAAATGCGGCGAAGCCCCATGCCGTTTTTTTTCTTGCCAGTCAGGTACACCTATGTAGCTGGGGGTGGATCGCGGCCCTCAGCTGCCTAGTTGTACCTAGCTGGCTAAGAAAAATGCCGCGATGCCCCACGCCGGTTTTTTTTTTTGCCAGCCAGGTACACCTATGTGGCTGGGTGTGGATCGCAGCCCTCAGCTGCCTAGTTTGACAAAAAATTAATATCGTCAAAAACATTGCAGTTTTGGTTAAGGACATAAATCTGAGGAAGTAAGTTTTTCTGTATTTTATCTGGTAGCCTTTTTTAACCCGTCATTTTAAGGCCATTTTTCATAAGGCCCCTTTTACATTTGTGCGTCTGTGCACTTACCTGCGTTTGTCTGCCTGCGCTATCGCAAAAAGCAAGCACAGGTACTTTTCCGGCAAACGCAGGGCTGCACATGAACGGAGACATGTCCATCTCTTGCACTTGCCTGGTCCCCGCCGCCATTAAATGCTATGGGGAGCGCAGGAAGTGAAATTCCGTGACGCAGGTCTGAAGAGGGGCGGAGTCTGAATGCATGCGTCACTCATGACGCGCTGTAGATGCCGTTACCGACGTCTCTGGCGCGTTCTGTGTGATGCGCGCGCTCAGACTCCACCCCTCTTCAGACCTGCGTCCCGGCATTTAATTTCCTGCGCTCCCGATAGCAGGTAATGGTGGCGGGGACGCAGGCAAGCGCAGGAGATTGACATCTCTCCGTTCATGTGCAGCCCTGCGTTTGCATGAAAAGTACCTTCGCTTGCTTTTTGCGCTAGCGCAGGCAAGCAAACGCAGGTAAGTGCACAGACGCACAAATGTAAAAGGGGCCTTATGAAAAATGGCCTTAAAATGACGGGTTAAAAAAGGCTACCAGATAAAATACAGAAAAACTTACTTCCTCAGATTTATGTCCTTAACCAAAACTGCAATGTTTTTGACGATATTAATTTTTTGTCAAACTAGGCAGCTGAGGGCTGCGATCCACCCCCAGCCACATAGGTGTACCTGGCTGGCAAGAAAAAACCGGCGTGGGGCATCGCCGCATTTTTCTTAGCCAGCTAGGTACAACTAGGCAGCTGAGGGCTGCGATCCACCCCCAGCTACATAGGTGTACCTGGCTGGCAAGAAAAAAAACGGCATGGGGCTTCGCCGCATTTTTCTTAGCCAGCCAGGTACAACTAGGCAGCTGGGGGCTGGAATCCTCAGCGTAGGAAGGCCCAAGTGTTCTGGGCCACCCCCGCTAAGAATTGCAGCCCACAGCCGCCCCAGAAAATGGCGCTTTCATATAGGCGCTATATTCTGGAGCTGTACCCGGCTCTTCCAGCTGCCCTGTGGCGGTGGCAGACTGGGTAATAAGGTGTTAATGCCACCTTTGCATTAGCAGCTGGCAATAAGCCCGAGATTAGTAATGTCGCTCCAATGTTAGACACGGCCATTAGGAATCTCTATTACATATTAACAAAGACAACACACAGCTTGAAAATTTTTTATTAGAAGAAAAAACACAAAACAATATTTAGACTCCATCTTTATTACTCCCACATACCCATCCAGGATTCAGTGCGATGACCACTGTGTAGTGACGATTGTTAAAAATACATTTTTGGAGGGTCCCGCAGTGAAGGGGGTGACTTAATGGTCTGAGTCACCTGAGGTCAGATAAAGCGAAGTGTTTCTCTGACATCATGTGAAACTGCCCTCGTCACTGCGTGACCCACATAGATTGATTTTCCTGTTAGTGCTGTGAGCACGGTGACATCAGTGTAGATCTCTTGAGGATTTGTGTGTATTTATAAATAGATGTTAATATTTACAAATATATATGCGTGTGTACATACGTATATATAAATGTATGGCTAAATATATACATAGATATGAATATATGTGTGCATAAATATGTATGTGTGATCACACACACATCCATATATTATATAGGCTGCCCTTTCTATATACATATAAATGTGCTTGCAAACGTTGTTTTCCCAGAAAATGATGCAGATGTAGTCCGAAAAATGCATCTGGTGTTTTTTTCAACTAAGGGCCCTTTCACATCAGCGGTAATCGCCGATTGCAGCTGTTGCGGTGAAAAAAACGCAACTGGCGCGTTTTTAACGCATAACGGCCGCACTTGCGGTTCACCTGCGGCAAGCCCCATGCAATGTCAATGGGGCTTGCGGCAGGTGTGTCAGGTGCGGTATAGTTGCGGTTTCGGAAGATGCGTCAGAGAAAAAAACGCGGTCAGACGCGTTTATTTTTCCGGCCGCATTTCACGCAAGTGCTGAAACCGCACTTGCCACACCTGCCGCACACTTACCGCAAGCCCCATAGACATTGCATGTGTCTTGACGCAAGTGAACCGCAAGTGCGGCCGTTATGCGTTAACCGCGGCAGATGCGGGTTTTTTCACCGCAACTGACGTGATCAGCGCTTACCGCTGATGTGAAAAGGCCCTAACGGCTGCACTTGCGCCACACTAGCGGTAAGCAACATGCATTGTGTATGTGGCTTGCGGTAAGTGGGCTGCAGGGACGGCTTGTGCTTTATGTCACTTGCGGCAGTTGCAGCGGACAAAACAAAAATACGATAAATGGGGTATTAATATCCGCCGCATCTGCCGAAACTGCTGTTGTCGCACACTTACCGCATGCCACATACACAATGCATGGGACTAGCCGCTAGTGTGCTGCCAGTGCGGCCGTTCCTTTGAAAATGCAGCAGATGCGGTTTATCGACCAGATATGCCGCATTTTTCGTGATACGCAATTGTGAAAGTAACCTAACACACACACACAATATATATATATATATATATATATATATATATATATATGTACACAAACAGAATGTACACACGTGTGTGTGAATAACTATGTATGTGTAATCAGACACGTGTATATATATATATACAGAGATACACACCAGTGTACATTTATATATAAACATAAATTCATATATTTGTGTTATCCTATATACACACACGGGTGCTTTAAAATATAAATGATTACACAAACATATAAATAAGTATGTATGTGTGTGTATATACTTCAATATGTTGGGGTGTATTTTTATACATCGGTGTGTGTATTCACATATAGATAGATACTGTAGATAGATAGATATTTTCTTAGATATATATCTCCATAGATAATTTTAAGTGTAACCAATATTTTTATATATGGAGATATTGATGTATTGATATATATGTATATGAATATACAGTGTATGTATGTATATATATATATATATATATATGTGTGTGATTGAACATACATATTGATATACACACACATATATATGTATTATATTTGTGTATATATATATATATGTATGTGTGTGTGTGTTTGTGCATACTTCACTCTCTCTCTCTATATATATTTTATATAGATATGTATATGTGTGTGATCACAAATACATATTTACACACACATATCTATTATATAATTGCCGTAGCTGACTTCCGTCTGACCGGCGCTACTTCCTGTGGCTTTGTTCGCGTAGCTGTGAACTTTCTCCAGGACTCTGTCCGGACTCGCGAAGCAATGCCCGCAAGGCGGGCATTGCGAGCAGTAAACGAGACCACCACCACCACCACCCCCCACCACATGAGTCCTCACACATGGCATGTTTACATAAGACATCACATAGTAACAAGAATACAGTCAGTCCGAAAGTCAGCTGTGACCACCTGGCCCTGGAGCCGTACTCGCTCTCTCACACTGCACATCTGACCGCCTGGCCCTTGGACACTGGCTGCCATGCACACATCAGGTGCACTATCATGGAGCTGGCAGGCTCCCATCACTTACCCACTGGGGACGGATCACTTCCAGCACCTCCTCACATGCCAGTGCTCTAGACTTCTGAATCCCATCGTCCTCTCCTCACTCAGACACCTGGCAGTTTCCTATCCAGCCTGCTCACTCACAGCTGCAACCCAGTGAGTCAATCAGCACATCTTTACTCACACACAGACCTGAGATGTGATTAACCCCCTGTGCACCATTCAGGTTTAGCCCAGAAAAGCACTCATCCCCACAGGTTCAGCCGCTCATTAGGCTCATGAATGTATCGGATCTTCAGCACTCACACTCAGCTGTTTTACTCAGCTCATGAAAACCCTTCAGCTGTTAACCCCCTGTACATCGGACAGGTTTCACACACCACACACAATCAGGAAAACCGGCCCATCTGAACACAGACCTGCATTGATAACCCGTGTGATGCACCCGGCCAGGGGCCACATCGCCACACCTCACTTTCTCCGCACAGCAAAGCACTCATCCCCACAGGTTCAGCCGCTCATTAGGCTCATGAATGTATCGGATCTTCAGCACTCACACTCAGCTGTTTTACTCAGCTCATGAAAACCCTTCAGCTGTTAACCCCTGTACATCGGACAGGTTTCACACACCACACACAATCAGGAAAACTGGCCCATGTGAACACAGACCTGCATTGATAACCCGTGTGATGCACCCGGCCAGGGGCCACATCACCACACCTCACTTTCTCCGCACTTCACTCACTTTCTCCGCACACATACACACACACACACACATACTCCGCTATACTTACCACCGGCCCTGCATCACCGACATGTCGCCGCCCCCGAACTACTCGATCAAATATCGCGTCCAATAAGTCTCGCCAAACTTCCCGGACCCCATATTGGATCCAGTCGTCCACGGGCGCCGACATGTCAACTCAGGATACAGCCGGCAGGGAAGACGTAGGGTCGGTGCTAACTATAGCGAACCGTCTGTGTGTGTGTGTGTATGTATGTATGTGTGTGCTGACCACTCTGCCCACAGCGCTGCACTCAGCACTCTGCCCACGCCACTGTGCTCACCAATCTCACTGCTAACCACTGAGCCACCGCACTCACTGCTAACCACTGAGCCACCGCACTGGCTGCTAACCACTGAGCCACCGCACTCACTGCTAACCACTGAGCCACCCCACTCACTGCTAACCACTGAGCCACCTGTATACACACAATTCATTTCACCCCACTCCCCTAACTATTAGTAAATATACTATATATGGATTCTAGACTACCCGATTCTTTCGAATCGGCCCGCCATCTATATATATATATGTGATTATATAGGAATTATCAGTATTATGTATGTGATTATGTATAAATTAGTGAGTCGGCCTATTCTGCAAGGACTCGCAACGGCCGCTTGGCGGCCATTGCGAGTGAGGCTTTGCGAATCAGTGGCGCCGGCAATGCTTCACAGGTCGCGTGGGCGCTGCGCCCACGCCCACAACGACGTAAACAGCGCCGAAACTTACGGAAGTGCGTTAGGGAAATTATATATTACATACTGATAATCTATTATATAATTGCTGTAGCGACTTCCCTCGCACACGCCGCTACCTCCGTGGCTTTGTTCGTGGACGCGCATCGCCCATGCGACTCACTCGCAATGCCCGCGAAGGGGGCATTGCGAGTCGTTGCAGCAGCCCGAGCAATGCCCTATACACAGATTCTAGAATCCCGATGCAATACTGATAATCTATTATATAATTGCCGTAGCGACTTCCCTCGCACACGCCGCTACCTCCGTGACTTTGTTCGTGGGCGCGCATCGCCCACGCGACTCACTCGCAATGCCCGCCAAGGGGGCGTTGGGAGTCGTTGCAGCAGCCCGAGCAATGCCCTATACACAGATTCTAGAATCCCGATGTGATTATATTAGTGTACTGTATTTATGTATACATATACACATTATACACACATATATATGCAAATGTAATAAACACATATACATATATGTATCATATTTGTGTGGATATATATATATATGTGTTGGTGCATACTTCACTCTCCCATATATATATATATATATATATATGTGATCACAAATACATATTTACACACACACACATATATAGATGTATTATATTTTGTATATTATATATATATATATATATATATATATATATATATATATATATATATATATATATATATATAATATACACACACATAAGGTGTACTTTAGTGTGTGTGTGTGTGTGTATATATATATATATATATTAAAATGTATGTGTGTGATCAAAAATACATATTTACACACACACACACACACACCATATACAGTTAGGGCCAGAAATATTTGGACAGTGACACAAGTTTTGTTATTTTAGCTGTTTACAAAAACATGTTCAGAAATACAATTATATAAATAGATATGGGCTGAATTGCACACTCCCAGCTGCAATAGGAGAGTTTCCACATCCAAATCGGAGAAAGGGTTTAGGAATTATAGCTCTGTAATGCATAGCCTCCTCTTTTTCAAGGGACCAAAAGTAATTGGACAATGGACTCTAAGGGCTGCAATTAACTCTGAAGGCGTCTCCCTCGTTAACCTGTAATCAATGAAGTAGTTAAAAGATCAGGGGTGGATTCCAGGTGTGTGGTTTTGCATTTGGAAGCTGTTGCTGTGACCAGACAACATGCGGTCAAAGGAACTCTCAATTGAGGTGAAGCAGAACATCCTGAGGCTGAAAAAAAAGAAAAAAATCCATCAGAGAGATAGCAGACATGCTTGGAGTAGCAAAATCAACAGTTGGGTACATTCTGAGAAAAAAGGAATTGACTGTTGAGCTTGGGAACTCTAAAAGGCCTGGGCGTCCACGGATGACAACAGTGGTGGATGATCGCCGCATACTTTATTTGGTGAAGAAGAACCCGTTCACAACATCAACTGAAGTCCAGAACACTCTCAGTGAAATAGGTGTATCTGTCTCTAAGTCAACAGTAAAGAGAAGACTCCATGACAGTAAATACAAAGGGTTCACATCTAGATGCAAACCATTCATCAATTCCAAAAATAGAGGCCAGAGTTAAATTTGCTGAAAAACACCTCAAGAAGCCAGCTCAGTTCTGGAAAAGTATTCTATGGACAGATGAGACAAAGATCAACCTGTACCAGAATGATGGGAAGAAAAAAGTTTGGAGAAGAAAGGGAACGGCACATGATCCAAGGCACACCACATCCTCTGTAAAACATGGTGGAGGCAACGTGATGGCATGGGCATGCATGGCTTTCAATGGCACTGCGTCACTTGTGTTTATTGATGACATAACAGCAGACAAGAGTAGCCGGATGAATTCTGAAGTGTACCGGGATATACTTTCAGCCCAGATTCAGCCAAATGCTGCAAAGTTGATTGGACGGCGCTTCATAGTACAGATGGACAATGACCCCAAGCATACAGCCAAAGCTACCCAGGAGTTCATGAGTGCAAAAAAGTGGAACATTCTGCAATGGCCAAGTCAATCACCAGATCTTAACCCAATTGAGCATGCATTTCACTTGCTCAAATCCAGACTTAAGACGGAAAGACCCACAAGCAAGACCTGAAGGCTGCGGCTGTAAAGGCCTGGCAAAGCATTAAGAAGGAGGAAACCCAGCGTTTGGTGATGTCCATGGGTTCCAGACTTAAGGCAGTGATTGCCTCCAAAAGGATTCGCAACAAATATTGAAAATAAAAATATTTTGTTTGGGTTATGTTTATTTGTCCAATTACTTTTGACCTCCTAAAATGTGGAGTGTTTGTAAAGAAATGTGTACAATTCCTACATTTTCTATCAGATATTTTTGTTCAACCCTTCAAATTAAACGTTACAATCTGCACTTGAATTCTGTTGTAGAGGTTTCATTTCAAATCCAATGTGGTGGCATGCAGAGCCCAACTTGCGAAAATTGTGTCACTGTCCAAATATTTCTGGCCCTAACTGTATATGTATTATAGTAGTATATATGTGTGTGCATGTGTATGTATATGTATAATATAAAATATATATATATATATATATATATATATACATATACACACACATATATACTACTCGAATACATATATATATATATACATATACACACACATATATAGTGTGTATATACATATTTAGATGTGTGTTTTATTAATTTGAATGAAGCAGTGGGGACACAGGGAGGGAGGGGGTCACAGACAGAGAGGGAGAGACAGGGAGGGAGGGGGTCACAGTCAGGGAGGGGGACACAGTGAGGGAGGCGGGAGCGAGAGACAGGGAGGGAGGGGGACAAAGGGAGGGAGGGGGAGTTCACTGGAGCCTGCGCACCTGCCTCTCTCTGTGGACGCGCACTGGCCAACTTCAGCGCATGCGCAGATCGCATGCTGAAGTCGGCCGGTGCGCGTCATACAACAGCACCCCGCCGCCCGGAAATGACGTGTCCCGGCATCACATGACCGTGACGTCGCGGGCGCGAGATTCTAAATCGTGCCCGCGCTAGGAACTTTGAAAAGAAGCCCATTAGGGCGTATTACAGCGGCACAGGGGACCCGCCTAGCAGACAAGGAGGCTTGGGAACGCCCCACTGCCAAGGATTTAGTAAGTTTGCAAACGACTTTATTGCACTTTCATATTTGGCAAAAACCTCACAAAGAGATGTGTAGGAATGTATTGTAATGCTGCAGGGACATGTATTAAGTGCTTAGAAGGGTGATTTGGGGTGACAGGTTCCCTTTAGGGTAAGTTCACATTACCCGGCGGGTTGGTCGGCGGCGGCTGGGCGGGACCCGCCAGGAAGCTCCGGCGCCGTCCACCGGCTTCCTGGTGGGTATGTGCGGGCGGTATCCGGCGGCTGCCCAGCGGGTTCTCGGCGGCGATTCTGCAGCGGCTGGAAGCAGCACATGATTCTGCTTGCAGCCGCTGCAGAACCGCCGGTTTTTAGAACATGGTCATTCTTTGCTAACCCGCTGGGAAACCTGCGGGTTAGCAACGGATGACGCTGGGTAACCGCCGGTGTGTGCACTGCCTTGGGCTGTTTACATTAGTTTTAATGTTAATCCAAACGCTGGTTTGGATTAACATAAATTAACATAAAACTAATGTAAACAAAACGGCGGTTTACACAGGTAAACCGCCGAAAACCCGGCCAGTGTGCACTTACCCTTAATCTGACAAAAGTAATAAAAAAATCTATGAAAATGAACAAATGAAAGTCACATTGCTTTTCAACCCTGCTTCCACAGATTTTTTTTTTTTTTAATTTAAAATCATGAAATAGGCCTGGACAGAAAAGATGGTACCCCTCAAAATAATGTGACAAAATGACATGTTAAATCAAGGTGTGTCCACTAATTAGCATCACAGGTGTCTACAATCTTGTAATAACTCAGTGGACCTGTATATAGGGCTTCAGATATTCACTGTGCTGTTTGGTGATATGGTGTTTACCACAGTCAACATGGACCAGAGGATGCAAAGGAAAGAGTTGTCTCAGGAGATTAAAAAAGAAAATTGTAGACAAGCATGTTAAAGGTAAAGGTGATAAGAACATCTCCAAGCAGCTTGATATTCATGTGACTACAGTTGCATATATGTTTCAGAAATTTAAAATCCATGGGACTGTAGCCAACCTTCCTGGATGTCACCGCAGGAGGAAAATTGATGACAATACAAAGATACAGATAATAGAAATGGTAACAAAAGAACCCAGGAAGACTTCTAACAAGATTAAAGGTGAACTTCAAGCTCAAGGAACATCAGTGTCAGATCGCAACATCCGTCGTTGTTTGACCCAAAGTGGACTTCATGGGAGATGACCAAGGAGGACACCATTGTTGAAAAAAGAAAAAATCATAAAAAAGCCAGACTGAAATATGCCAAACTACATGTTGACAAGCCACAAAGCTTCTGAGAGAACATCCTATGGACAGACGAGACAAAAATTGAACTTTTTGGCAAATCACATCACCTCTATATTCACAGATGGAAAAATGAAGCATATCAAAAAAGAACACTGTCCCTACTATGAAACATGGAGGAGACTCTGTTATGGTTTGGGGCTGCTTTGCTGCATCTGGCACAGGGTGTTTTGAATCTGTGCAGGGTACAATGAAATCTGAAGACTATCAAGGGATTCTCGAGAAAAATGTGCTGCCCAGTGTCAGAAGGCTTAGTCTCAGTCGCAGGTCATGGGTCTTGCAACAGGACAATGACCCAAAACACACAGCAAAAAAACGCCCAAGAACGTCCGGTTCCGGCGACGGCGTGGCCGCATTGAAGTGAGGAGTCTCCGAGGATCAGCCCGACCATAGACCTGCTTCCCTGACCCATCGGTGCCCACTGAAATCTGCCCGGGGTCCCGCCGACATTGTAATACGCCGGAGCTCCGTGGACCACTGGCTGAGAAGTGTGGGCGGTAGGAACGCACGGCCGCAGGAGATCAAAGCCAGGCCGCGGAGTATCCCAAAATGGCGGCGGCAACGCAGACCATGAGAAAAGAATGGGGGTCGCAGGAGGCTCCGCAGCCGCAGAGGTTACACCGTAGGGACACGGGCTTAAGACCCCGGAGAAAAGAATGATGGTGCTTCGCCATCTCAAAAGGTTGCGAGGCGATATA
This sequence comes from Allobates femoralis, assembly GCA_033576535.1. NCBI lineage: Eukaryota > Metazoa > Chordata > Amphibia > Anura > Aromobatidae > Allobates > Allobates femoralis. The sequence goes on from JARQOC010000004.1 coordinate 478,121,961, forward strand.
GTTCTCCTACAAGAGACTCATCTGTTACAGCAAGACATGTTTAAACTTCCCGGACTGTGGGTGGGAGGAGTTTACGGATCAGGGGCGCAAGGACAGCATGCAGGAGTAATCACACTGATCAACAAGGCCTTCCCTCACAAACTTCTGACATACAAGCACGACAACCAAGGGAGACATGTCCAAACTATACTAGAGACTTCCAGTGGATCCCTAGACATTCATAACATATTCGCACCCAATTCTGAGAGAACATAATTTTTTCAAACATTGAACACGGAGATTCTCTCCAGTGGGAGACAAAATTTAATAATTGGGGGTGACATTAATGAAGTCATGGATGAGCTGGAAGATAGATCACATTCCAGAGTGGGAGCATGGAATATTACAAGGGGGGACGACTGATGCCACTACAGGAATTGGCCACTGACCTAGTGATCCAAGACGTGTGGAGATTACAACACCCAACTGACCGACAAATACACACTACTCCCATCCCCCTAATACCTGGTCCAGGATTGACGTGCTTCTGTCCAGCAATGCCCTGACCCCGACGGTGGAATCTAGAGAGATAGGAGACCTGGTCATATCAGACCATAGCCCAGTTATAATGATGTTACTTGAGACATTTCCAAGAGGCACTGACACAATATGGAGGTTCCCACATTTTCTAAAAACTGATAGATTTTGCCCTGGTGATGGAGTGGTGGACAGAATACCTAGAACATAACGACCTGTCGACCATCAGCCACTCACTGCTCTGGGAGACAGCTAGAGCTGTCCTAAGGGGAAAATCATTGCATATACGTCCACACAGAAAAAGACAAATGCACATTACATGAAAACTAGCACCTTAGTCAGAGAAAAGTACACAAAATTCCAGACCCCACCGACAGCTGAAAATAAACGTGAATAGTGAGAAGCTAAACTCAAGTTTTATACATGGGCCAGAAGGAGAGAGTCCATGGGCAAAATAGCGAGAGATGCCGAGCTCCACAAATTTAGGGACAAAGCTGGGACACCTTTGACCAATCTGGCCAAGGGACGACGTAACATGACACAAATAACAACCCTTAATAGACCTCCTTGTATAGAGCTAGATCAAATAATAAGATTGTGGGTCAAGATTGGCTAAGGGGGTAGCACTCCCGACGATCACAGAGGAAGATCTAGAAGACTTAAATAGAGACATCTCAGAGACAGAGATACATGAGACCATTAGTGAATTAAATATACACAAGGCATCGAGCCCTGATGGATTCGGTGCTAGCCTTTACAAAATTCTGAAAGTACAAATTGCTCTGCACCTAAAAAACATGTTCAATGATTTTCTGAGAGGGGGACAAATACCTGAGCACATGAATGTTGCCTATGTAAAACTCCTTCCCAAGGGTAACAAATGAACAGATGACCCGGCCAATTTCCGCCCATTTCCCTGATTAACCAAGACTTAAAGGTCATGTCAAAGATCATGGCGAACAGGTTGGCGAGGGTGCTTCCCAGGTTGTTAGGGGAGGAACAGGCGGGTTTTGTCCAGGGGTAAATCAGTGGTGGGAAATGTACGGAAAACGATGATGGTGCTGGAGGTGACATGGCTGAGGGAACAGACCCGGTGAGAGAGGGGGGAGGACTCCAGCCATGGTCATGCTCGATGCGGAGAAAGCTTTAGACAGTGTGGGATGGCCATGGCTGGAGCAGGTCTTATCCAGGTTCGGCTTACAGGGTGGATTCCGACAATTTTTATCAACACTGTACGTAAATCCCAAAGCGCGTGTTCATACCCCAGGGTTTTTATCAGATATGATCCATCTGGAGAGGGGAATGCGACAAGGATGTCCGCTGTCGCCACTTTTGTTCAACCTTGCTATAGAGCCACTTTCCAAATTCATCAACGGGAATAGGAGCTTCCAGGGAATTAAGGTGGGAGACAGGGAGCTGCAATCCAGTTTCTTTGCCGATGATATTATACTATACATGGCAGATGCCCAGAGAGATTTACAGGGCTTAGTAGAAAAACGGAGCATATTTGAGGACATCTCAGGGTTTAGACTAAACAAATCCAAATGTGAAATAATGCTCCTTAGTAAAGAGGGTATAAAAAAATATGGACACGGAAAGGACACCTGGCACCCTTCATGGTCTGCCAGTGGCAAACAAGGTGATCAAATACTTGGCAATTCAGTTGGGAAGAGACACATATGACATCTATCGCCTGAACTACAATCCACTAATAACCAAAATTGAGCAAGAATTGGGAAGATGGAGAGAACTGCTGCTGTCTCTGATGGGGAGAGTCCACTTAGTCAAAATGGTGAGCTTTTCGCGTCTACTGTATCCAATGCAGAGCCTACCATTACTTTTGAGACATGTGGACGTGAACAGACTCAACAGGGCCTTTTCTGCTTTTTCATGGAAGGGAAGACGTACCAGAATAAGTGGACGAGTCCTAATGTTTCTCAGGGAGGAGGGGGGATTGGCGCTTCCCAATATAAGATGATATAATTTAGCCTGCATTATGAGACACATAATTGACTGGTTGAGGGGCACGAGCAAGACACTCCGCCTACTCCCTGGAATCGGAGTGGTGCAAACCATGGGACCTGGTGGTGATCTTGCACACCTCAAGGAATGCACTGGCTCCAAAAATAGAGTTCAATTGTCTTTAGAGACACGAGGGCGGCGTGGAGGGCCATTAGGTGTAAATTGGGGATGTCCTGGAAGGTGTCTAAGTATTTGTCACCATGGCAACACGCAGACTTTCGTCAGGGAATGGAAAATGCTTTGTTTGACACATGGAGAGAAAGGGGAATGGAGACATTGAAAGATCTCCTACAAATACAGGAAATCAGATGGATAACCACCGATGAGGTGTTTAATGTTTGGAACTTTAGACCCATCCCATACCTTACAATATGCCCAAATTAAACAACACCTGTTCACTTGACTGCAAGACGTTCATAAAGAATGCCACACAATGGAAATTGACAATCTCTTAGTCAGACAACTGTTGGAAATAAATATATCCACTATTTATGCCTCATTACGACGTAATTTAATACCAACAGGACCTACACAGTTATTTAAAGGCTGGGAGACCAGACTCAGGGACGGGAAGATGGGAAAGGTGATACTGACTGGGTGGAACGAAATGCACAAAAACATATATAACGAGAGGTGGAGGGATACACAATGTAGATTGATCCATAGCTTTAACATACCAGTCACACCATCCAATCCAGACAGGAGACTATCGTGCGCAAGATGTAACTTGCCTAAAACAGATGCGTTTCATGGGATGTGGGAATGTGAGATCATAGAGGCGAAATGGGAGGAGGTGAGAGGATGGGTAAATGGCTTATTTGGTACACCAATGCCTATGGATAGAAATATGTGGATATTTCACAAAACAACAGACATTGCTTTATCTAAAGAAAAACTCCAACTGCTTCATACAATAATGATCACGTTTAAACGACTTGCCTTGAGGCAGTGGTTGGAAGAAAGACCCCCAGATGTGGGGAAACTATATATGGACTTGAAAGGAACTATGATCCTTGAAAAAACGGAGGCGGAAAGTGACAAAGACAGCAAATCACAAAATTTATTTGAGTAATGGAAAGACTTTATTATTCGTCATCTCACCAGGACAGAATTAGATAAATTAGTTATGCCCTTTCGCCATACAAACTGGTATTGCTTGGAGGACCTGCAGGACACACTAGGGGAGATTCGGATTGGAGGGGAAGTGAGTAACCCAGCATAATTGATTGAGCGTTCACATTTCTATGATGCATGCTAATGGGAAGAGGGTAGTTTTGGGGGGGATCTGGTTTTGGTATTTAATGAGTTTAATTTTTTTTTTTTTTTTTGACTCTGTGGAAGCAGGGTTGAAAAGCAATGTCTGACTTTCATTTGCTCATTTTCGTAGATTTTTATTATTCCTTATGTCAGATTCAAGTTATTTCTGTGACCATTGTGGGTTTTTCTTTCATTAAACGAGAGTGCAACAATTTTGGCCACGTGTGTATGTTCGTCAACAAACTGGCGAAAGACTGAACCCAAAGTGTGCAAAGAAGTCAGTGAAAGGTGGTGGAGGAAGTGTCGTGGTTTGGGGAATATTTTCTGCTGCAGGGGTTGGACCTCTTAAACAGCTACATGGCAGAATGAATGCAAGTGTGTATCAGAACATTTTTCGACAGCACGTAGTTCCTTACTTGCGTTCCGCTGTCAAAAGTTTTCATGCAGGACCATGCCCCCTGTCATACAGCAAAAGGGGTAAAGCAGTTCCTTGAAACAAAAATTGTTCATACAATGAAATAGCCAACCCAGAGTCCTGCTTTCTAAATCCAGTAGAAAACCTTTGTAAAATCCTTGGTGACAAAGTTTGGCCAACAAAAATACAACAGTCACAGAACTGTGGAAAAAGAGTGGACCAAATTCATACCAGAGCAGTGTGAGAGACTAGTGATGTCCTGTGGCTGCAGTTATGGTGAAGTTATTCAAAGCAAAGGTCTGTACACTCCCTACTGGTTGGTGACTATTGTAACCTTTACAAAAGTTTGTTTAAATCTTTCTCTGTGCAACAGCCATTGCTGTTCTCTAATTATGATCATCACATTTTGTGTAAAATAAAGGTTTTAAGTTGATAAACTTTGGTTATTTTGGAAAACACTTCAAGTGGTATGGTGTAACCCCTTACACAGAAACCTTCATATCTTGATCAGTGTAGATTGATCTGAAAAAATCAAGTTGTTATACACTCTATAAGGCTATGTGCACACTTGGAGGTTTAGCAGCGGTTTAGCAGCGGAAACCGCCGGTCGGTTTCCATGAGGTTTATGCAAATTTATGTTAATCCAAAAGCGGCTTTTGGGTTAACATATAAACCTATGGAAACCGACCCCGGTGTGCACACACTGGCGGTTTCCACATGCTCATCCGTTGCTAACCCGCTGGGTTCCCAGCGGGTTAGCAAAGAATGAGCATGTTCTATAATCCGGCCGGTTCTGCAGCGGCTGCAAGCAGAATCATGTTGCTGCTTCCAGCCGCTGAAGAACCGCCGGCGCTAACCCGCTGTGCACCCGCTGCACACCCGCCCGTCTCCCGCAGCACGGACCCGACAGGAAGCCGGTGGACGGCTCCGGAGCTTCCTGTCGGGTCCGCCCCGCCGCCGCCGCCACTAACCCGCCCCCGTGTGCACATACCCTAATTAATTTTTAAAGATATATTTATTAGTCAACAAGGAAACAACAAAAGTAAGTTGAGATGAAAGAATTTTAGCATATACATAAATTATAAATATAATCAATGCATAGTATACAAATTCAGAGAACACATAAATAATATAAAAGAAAAACAATAAAGACAAAATACATAAGTAAAAGAAATAAAATAACCAAATATTTACAACTGACAAGACGATTATGAGTATCTAAAAAAAAAACAAAAACCAACAACTAAATAGCTCTTAGCAAACTAAGTACAATCAAAATGATAAATGGAGAAATTCAGGCTAAATTAGGGCAGATGAAATGTAAGAGTCGGTATATATATTCGAACCCAACTCACCCATTTTGTCATGTACTTCAATCTAGCATTCATACCCTCTCTAAGAGCAAACGTGAATTCAAATGAGTTGTGCAATGCTATGCAATCCATAAAGTCCTCTATGGATGGAACAAAATCACTCCTCCCCCTAGAGGTGATAAGATTTTTAGCTACTAATAGAATATGTAAGGCCAAGAATCTTTTACATTTTGGGAGATCACATATCCCAATCAACAATACAGCAGAGTCAAAAGTTAAGACATGTCTAAGTCTAAAACTAAATTGATCAGGGCCTGGACATCTAATCAAAAGGAACGTAACTTTGAGCATGACCAAAAAATATGACGGGACAGATCCCACTAGTTCACATTTTCTCCAACATAAATTAGAAAGAGTAGGGTCTATCTTATGCAGTTTTAAAGGTGTAAAATATCACTTGGTATATACAATGCCTACAAGTAGTCTTCAACCCCCTGCAGATTTAGCTGGTTGACACATGCGGAATTAACTTGGCATTGTGACATTTGGACTGTAGATCAGCCTGGAAGTGGGAAATGCACTGCAGCCAAAAAGATTTTTTAAATTTTTTTTTTTTTTTTAAAGCGTTCAAAGTTAATTTAGAGGGTCATTTATTATTCAACCCCTCAAACCACCAGCATTCTGTTTGGTCCCCCTAAAGTATTAAGAAGTAGTTCAGGCACAAAGAACAATGAGCTTCACATGTGTGGATTAATTATCTCTTTTGCCAGCCTTTCTGACTATTTAAGACCCTCCCCAAACTTGTGAACAGCACTCATACATGGTCAACATGGGAAAGACAAAGGAGCATTCCAAGGCCATCAGAGACAAGATCGTGGAGGGTCACAAGGCTGGCAAGGGGTACATGACCTTTCCAAGGAGTTGGGCCTACCTGTCTCCACTGTTTGGAGCATCATCCGGAAGTGGAAGGCTTATGAAACTACTGTTAGCCTTCCACGGCCTGGACTGCCTTTGAAAGTTTCCTCCCGTGCCGAGGCCAGGCTTGTCCGAAGAGTCAAGGCTAACCCAAGGACAACAAGGAAGGAGCTCCGGGAAAATCTCATGGCAGTGGGGACATTGGTTTCAGTCAATACCATAAGTAACGTACTCCACCGCAATGGTCTCCGTTCCAGACGAGCCCGTAAGGTTCCTTTACTTTCAAAGCGTCATGTCAAGGCTCGTCTACAGTTTGCTCATGATCACTTGGAGGACTCTGAGACAGACTGGTTCAAGGTTCTATGGTCTGATGAGACCAAGATCGAGATCTTTGGTGCCAACCACACACGTGACGTTAGGAGACTGGATGGCACTGCATATGACCCCAAGAATACCATCCCTACAGTCAAGCATGGTGGTGGCAGCATCATGCTGTGGGGCTGTTTCTCAGCCAAGGGGCCTGGCCATCTGGTCCGCATCCATGGGAAGATGGATAGCACGGCCTACCTGGAGATTTTGGCCAAGAACCTCCGCTCCTCCATCAAGGATCTTAAGATGGGTCGTAATTTCATCTTCCAACAAGACAACGACCCAAAGCGCACAGCCAAGAAAACCAAGGCCTGGTTCAAGAGGGAAAAAATCAAGGTGATGGAGTGGCCTAGTCAGTCTCCTGACCTTAACCCAATTGAAAACTTGTGTAAGGAGCTCAAGATTAAAGTCCACATGAGACACCCAAAGAACCTAGATAACTTGGAGAAGATATGCATGGAGGAGTGGGCCAAGATAACTCCAGAGACCTGTGCCGGCCTGATCAGGTCTTATAAAAGACTATTATTAGCTGTAATTGCAAAAAGGGTTATTCCACAAAATATTAAACCTAGGGGTTGAATAATAATTGACCCACACTTTTATGTTTAAAATTTATTAAAATTCAACTGAGCAACATAACTTTTTGGTTTGTAAGATTTATGCTTCTGTTAATAAATCCTACTCTCGTTTGCAGTTTGAAGGCTCTAACTTATTTGCATCTTCTCAAACCACCTAAATCTGCAGGGGGTTGAAGACTACTTGTAGGCACTGTACTTTATATTGAGTTTCCAGAAGTGTTGAGCAGGGGACAGAGGAGTAAATATTTTTTAAAATGATGGGCAACTAGTTATGTAAAGTATGATTATCGATGTCAAGTTGGTGATCCCATACTGTACAGAATCTAGAATGATTAAAAGTCACATCCTTATTAAAAGTTTTATAGATATTATTAGTTTTCCACACAAGTTGGCTTCCAGTGTGACGAAGTAGGAGGTCAATATTGTTAGGTAGTGTAAAATCTAGTGTAAAATCTAGACATGGGTTGTTTAAAGTCTCATGCAGTAAAGTCCAAGTAGGTCTGTTAGATTCAGGTAGGCTGAAACAAGAAGAGACCACCTCAAAAGAGGCTAACTTCTCACCATCAAACATGTCACACATACCTAATATTCCTACTCTTCCAGATAGCCAAATTAAGAGATGGGCACAACCAGGAAAAAATATCTATTGGGAGCCAGACAGGAGAAACTGGAGAGAAGATGGTTTTAGAGATCTGATTAAATGTCCTCCAAGCCTTGATAGTATTTCAAGAAAGTAATAGGTATTTGTGTGAGCGCTGGGGAATCAACCGTCACCAAGGCTATTTTGAATAATTACCTCTCAGCTTTATTGAGAGGTAATTATTCATAATAGCCTTTGGTGCCGGTTGATTCCCCAGCGCTCACACAAATACCTATTACTTTCTTGAAATACATTCTATCCTCCGCTTTGTGGAGAGAGGTATGGAGCAGCTCCGGGCAATAGGACCTTGGATGACGGCTTAGACATGCCCACAGACCCGCTAAGTGACGGCTCACGTGTGAGGAATTAGGATCGAGGACGCCGAAAAATCTCCATTATCCACAGCAGTTTGACAGCCCAAGGAACAGGGGGATAAACATTATTGAACAAAGTATCTTGTTGTGCAGACAGCACAACGAGCACAGGTGAGATCCTCATTTATATAACCTGCTTCCAAAGATAGTCACAGAGTGGCGCAACAATATTATTTTTCTTGCCAAGCCTTGATAGTGGCCTTAAGTGGGGTTTCTAGGGGAAGTCTCTTTTTTTTGGACTAAGGAGGTGTAAAACAATAAACAATGCAGGATTCTGTTGCTTCATGATGGATCGTTCTATATTTACCCAGGATGGTGAGTATTCAGTACTCCACCATCGTGAACTAATTTGAGTAATGATAGCTAGATAATAGGCCCTAAGATTGGGGATACCTAAACCTTCATGTAATTTATGTTTTTCAAGAGTGGTAGCTGCAATTCTAGGAAATTTCCCTCGCCAAATAGATCTGCTAAGTTGTGTCTGGAGACGTTTAAAATATTTGAGGGATGACCTCAGGGAGGGAACGGAGGAGATATAGAATTTTGGGAAGTGGCAACAATTTATAGGCCGCAATACGCCCCGTCCAGGAAACCTCTAAATTAGACAGATAAGACACATCTTTCGAAAGGGATTTAACAATATCTGATAAATTCTTATCAACCATGTTAGATAGAGGTTTAGTAATGGTGATTCCCAAATAGGGAATTTCTGACGGTGACCAGGAGAAATTAAATTCAGTTTTTAGAATATCTAATAGGTGATGATCAATATGATAGGGCAAAACCTGTGTCTTATTAGTATTCAATTTATAATGAGAGACTCCAGAGAATCTCTCAACAATGTCCATCAGATTCCTAAGAGAGACCAGAGGATCTGATAGAATAATCAGTAAATCGTCTGCAAATAGAGATGCAACGTGTTGACGCCCATGTAATGGACATCCCCGGATCTCCTCATGTAACGGTATTGCCTCCACCAATTGTTTTAAAAAGAAATTAAATAAAGTACGGGACAGAGGGCATCCCTGTCGAGTTCCATTGGTAATTCTAAAGGAGTCAGACACAACATTATTTGTTAGAATTTTGGCGGATGGATGGGACTACAAAGCTTTAATAGTATTAAATATGGGACCAGAAAAAACGAATTTTTTAAGGGACTCAAATAAAAACAGCCAATTTACTCGGTCAAAAGCCTTTTCGGCGTCTAGAGAAATCGGCAAAGTGGGAAGATTTGACCTTTCTACATATGATATAATATGGAATAATCCTCTCGTGGCGTCCATAGTACTTCTGCCACTTACAAAACCCGTTTGGGTTAAGCGAGTTGTATACTTACAACAACTTTGGCTATCATTTTAGCATCAGTGTTTAAGAGCGAAATGGGCCTAATAATCTCTGACATTTAGGGCATCCCCTTTATCCTTGGAAATTACTGTAATTAATGCTTCCTGCATTTCTGCAGGAAGAAGGGATGACATGGAGGCCAATTTAAGAAGTCTAGTTATATAAGGTGTCAGGATGTCAGCAAAATTTTTGAAATATTCATTAGATAATACATCGGGCCCAAGCGATATCCCAGTTTTAAGGGATTTCACTGCTTCTGTAATCTCAGAATTCTGAAAGGGACAATTAAGAAGATCCACCTCTTCAGTAGTCAGAGAGGTAAGGCTCAAGGGACCCAGAAAATAGTTAATATCCAGCAGAGAGTGTTGTACAGCCCCTGGACTTAAATTTAAATTATAAAGGTTTTTATAAAAGTGCAGGAATTTACTTGAAATATCCTCTGGGTGTCTGTAAGTCAACCCCTGCTTGTTTTTGATTAGTAGAATTCTCCTCTTTTGTCTCATCAGTTTTATTCGATGGGCGAAAAATGTATTCGGTTTATTGTGACAAATATAGGAATTTAGTTTAGAAGACTGAATCATTTTGTTATAGTCAGAAATTAAAAGGGACCTTAATTTTATTTTAAGCGTTAAGATTTTAAGCTGGGTAGACGGAGAAGGAGACGCTATTTGTGATTCTTCTAGGGTACGAATGTCAGCTACCAGAGATGCAAGTTTGGCATTAGATTGTTTTTTGAGACGTGAATTTAGTTCAATCAACTTGCCCCTAAGTACTGTTTGGTGGGCTAACCACAATGTCTTAATACTAACTGCATCACCATCGTTCTCTTTAAAGTAATAATTTAGAGTGTCTATCAATTCCCTTCTTCAGTTGGGATAAGACTAAAGAAAGGTATTGGCCCTTCAAATCCTAGTGGATGAAGCACCCCCTCTAGGGACCAACTCAAAAACTATCGGGGAATGATCAGACCAAGTCTTTGGCAGGATAGTGATCTTTTTCATTTCATATTTAGAGACACTATCAGCTAGAACTAGATCTATTCTAGATGAGGAAAGCTGGGAATACGAGTAGTATGTGTATTCTCTAGAAGTGGAATGAATACATCGAAATACGTCATATAACCTCTCTCTCTCAATCCAAGGATTCAAGGTTAAATTAGAAACTACACGAGTTCCAGAGGAATGCAAAAATGCATCAGGTATTACATTAAAATCCCCAAAGAGAATCAAAGAACCCTTACGATTTTCCGAAATTAATATCATTAACTCTTTAAAAAATCTAATCTGACCCTTTTTAGGGGCATACAGAGTAACCAAGGTATAATAGACACCACTAAGCCTACAGATTAAAATTATATATCTTCCCTCTGTATCTGCAATAACAGTCTCCTGTTCAAAACTGGATGTTATTTCTAATCAAAAAGGCGACACCCGCCTTCTTTTTTTTCTGAGAGGCTAAGATATATAGATGAAAATAACTTATTTTCAAATTTCGGAGCATTATCATTAGAAAACTTAGTCTCCTGCAACCCTGCAATAACTATTTTAAATCTAAATATGTCTCTCCACAGTAGATACCTCTTATGAGGGTAATTTAGGGCATGTACTTCAGGGACATGAAATGAATGGCCATTAAAGCAAATAAACGAAGTAACGTCAGTAGAGAAAAGACTTACTAAACCATGAAGCCAAGAGATTTGTGGAATGAAATATAAAACATTCATCATGTCAATAAGTACTAAAAGAAAAAAATAAAAATAGAACAAGAACAGAATAATATCAAGAAATATATACAATAACGGACTATATGGAGCAATTACAACTAACTGATGGAAAAAGCTCCTTTTGGAGAAAAAAGGCCTCTCACCCACAACAATTAATAATGTATTATATACATCTAAGGGTACCGTCACGCGTGGCGATCTCCCGGGCGATGCCATAGGCGACGCTCGGGCGTGGCCTGTTGCCGGCGATATCGCCAATGCGTCGCCTAATGTAAATGGGCGACAGCGACACGTCTGAGTGGTCGCCTGGTTTCACAACAGTGCTGTGAAACCAGGCGACCATTCTTGGGCGATGTGTGTTGATCGCCCTGTGTAACATCTCATGAGCGATGTCAAAGGCAACAGCACACATCGCCTATACCATTCCTGTAGGCGTTTCAGGGCGTATTTACTACCTCTGGCGGTCTGCGTGGATTGGTGGCAGCTCGAGTGTGACTATTGGTTGTCTTGTTCCTCGGCACCATATTTGATGATGTGTGCGTCCAAAGGTGTATTACCCAGGAGCGTACATACTGTACAGTAGCGCATTAATGTCGCCTCTGTGTTTGCGGCGGTGTTCAAAAGTGCGGAGAGATGTGCCACAAATGTGTGCTTTAACAGAAACACAAATGTCATTACATCCTTAGGCTACGTTCACACATTGCGTATTTTGCTGCGTTTTCTGTATTTACCTGCGTTTTTTTACGCACGCTTCTTGCAGTGAAAACGCAATTCTGGATAAGCAGCCCAGCCAAACCTATTGGTTTTGACACAATCCATTCACACACTGCGTATTTGTGCTTTTTTTTACGTGGGCGTTTTCACTGCAAAAACACGCGCATAAAAAGAATCACCATGTCAATTCTTTCTGCAGTTTTTCTCTGCGTTTTTCCATTGCCCAAATGATAAATGAGCTCTGAAAAAGCGCAGAGAAAAATACAGAAAAATACGCAGTGTGTGAACGTAGCCTTAGTCTGCATGGAGAAGGAAATGATGCATGTCTATACATCCCATAACTGCAAACACACAAATATCTGTGCACACACATACTTTCAAGGCTGCAATATTATCCAGACCAAGAAAGCAAGAGTGATTTTATTAGACAACGCAGTAGCACAACACACTTAACAAAAGCGCTGTACATATTGACTGTACAAGAAAACGTCACACGAGCGTCGTGCTTTGCCTTCTTGGCAACGCCAATGCGTATAGCAATAATCCGCGACACATCACACGAGAGTTGTCTATAAAGCACCGAGCCATTTACATGTAACGACACATTAAAATAATGACCAATCACACGTCCTCAAGGCGTCCCACAACATTATGTTGACGCCTATCTACGAGATTCGGCTCAAATTTACGTCCACATCGCTAATATGGTGGCTGTGTATGACGCAGAAGCGGCGACCAGCGATTTGATCGCCCCTGGGCCTTGGGCGATGCTCAGGCAATTTCCGGTCAGGTTGTCGCCCGAGCGTCGCCTAAGTTGTCGCCCGAGCGTCGCCTAGTGTAAATGCGTGCGCATGCACGTGCGTCGCCTATGACATCGCCCGGGAGATCGCCACGTGTGACCGTACCCTAAGGGTAATCGCCTCCGTGTTTAAAAATGAAATTTTGTATAACCCAATGTAAGTATTCAGGTTACTGGCGGGTCATCAATGCCAAGCCCTCTTAGATGGATTGGAGGGGGGTCTTCAACTTTTATCATATGAGAAGTAGGACCCCGCTTAAAGTTAAGTCTGGTCTGGGGGAGCCATCTATACATAATACCATTAGCCCTCAATATCTTGGTGACAGGTGTCAGAATTCTACGTTTGGACAATGTTTCCTTAGAGAGGTCTGAAAAATTTTAATATCATGAAATGGTCTAGGTAACGTCTCATGCTTCTGCATGTAGGTGGTGAGGAGATTTTTTTGTGTTTTTAAAGCTAAAAGTAACCAGAGTGTCTCTGGGTAACTTCTCCGGGACAGATGTAGGTTTAGGAAGGCGAAACGCTTTATCCAGCAAACACTCTACATCTGACAGTGAGGGTAACACTGTTTTAATCATTTTTTTAAGGTAAGGCTGTAATTCAGACCTTGTGACTGTCTCAGGAATTCCCCTCAATTTTAAATTGGACTGTCTATTAGTATTGTCAAAATAATCCAGTTTACTGGACAATGTTTTATAATCCTGTTTAGTTTTGTCCAATTCTTTTCTAAGAGAGCTATTAATTTTAGACAGTCTTATTATCTCGGCCTCCATAACGTCAGCTCTGGTAGTTATGGTGGAGAGCGCTTCTTTAATATCAGAGAACTCCATTTTCATCTGATCAGCGAAGCTGTGGAAGAGGTCAAGCAAAAAGTCCCTATCTACTGGCCCAGCCTGACCCCTCATTTTAATAGATAAGGGAGAGGAAGTGACCCTAGGTCTTTGTTTAACAGGGGGGGGAACCAGAACTGTCACCCCCTCCCGAGTCCAATTCCTCCAAAGTAGATCCAACCAAAGCAGAACTGCCAGGGGACTTATGTCCTTACGTTTTGAGGTCTGCTACAAGCTGTCACCACCCCTATTATCTAGGGTGTCCATATCTGAGCCCCGTATGTGAGAATCTATTTTATCCACCTTCTGTTTGTGTTCGCTATCCAAAATCAGGCTAGCTGTAGATGGAGTGCATTTAAGATGGGATTTAGTGGACCTATCCTTAGGATTCATAGTGACCTTATGAAGATCTGTCTGCCTACGAGACATAGTAAATAAAAGGAAGGTGTCTAAACAGTATCAGGATTATAAAGCTTAATATAAAAATATTAGTGTGGCTATATATTCAACCTCAATGTTAGAATCTGGTCACCGTCAAAGCTAATTGACACAATGCCTAAATCCCAGCAGCACCAGTACACTGTAACGCCAACCACACAGATAAGAAAACAGTTAACTTAAATAAACATATATATATTCTTGAGATCTGCTTCATACTCTGGAAATCCCAGGGTCTGCGAAGCTTGCGATTGCCGGAGGCCCTCCGACCTCACTTGCCCACGCAGAATCCTCAGATGTTACAAGTCTTGAATATTGCAGAAAAGTCACCAGTAATATGTATATATCAGATATACTGGACCAATATAATGACTTAATATCGTGAATGAACTAGTAACAAATCCAAATATAGTGTAATCGTCACTAGTAGATGAAAATAGGATCCAGGTGAAAAGAGAGACAATAATATAATCTTCAAAAAGTAGACTGTGAAGAGTAATAGAAGTGTTTATTTGTAACTTCCGCAGAAAATCCTCAAAAAAATAGCTGCTACACTTCTTAGATGACAATGCAGGACAAAGGTGCAGTAGGAAATTGAGATATATAGAGAAAAGCAGGTGTACTTTATTTAAAATGGACCAAGAATTGCAATCCACATGTATAGTGCGGTGAGGAGCCAGCACTACTTAAATAGTGAGACAAGCAAAGTCAGAGTGGTAAGCAGCAATTACTATGTGAGCTGCACAGCATCATATCAACTCCGGCGCAAGTACCAATAGATATAATAGACGCTACGCAATATGCATAAGTAAAGTTCTTAAGTATCGGTTTTATCCACAGGAGCAATGAAGCTGTAGGTTTCTGGCAATAAAAACCACAAAACAAACAATACTAGTCCAAAAATAGTTCAGGGGGGTCTGGGGAGACCCGGGACAACTCTCCAAAGGGTTTTGAGAAGAAATTAGGGTGGCACAGCAAAGCACAAAGCTCTAAAAGAAATGCTGAATCTTGGATTTTTTGACAGGAAAAGTCCAAAATCATAGGTGCCAATCCAAAAATAGGTTAGGAGGGTTCAGACTATCCCAGGGTAACCTCCTGTAGAGGAACACCCTAGAAATTAAGAGGTACAATATTGCTGCCAATGGAAGCCTGTCAGATGCCTGTCAGATGTCTGTCAGATGTCCCAAATCATGGAAATCAATGGAAAAGTCACACAGGCTATCTCTCAAAGTTTCTTTCAGTATACTGAGAGATTTGAAGCCTAATTATATAAAATTTGGGGAGTATTAGGCAATGAAGATATTATGAGGTGACTAGGCAGCCATTATTCATGAGGTGACAGCACAATCCTTTACCTCAGGCAAATTTGATGACTGGAATCTGAGGAGAATTCTTCTTAAAAGTGACCACTGACCCAAACAAAACGTTCCCAAGGTGATTACCAGCTTGATAGTAGATCTATTTTCAGTTGTCAAAGTCTTATTGAGGGCATTTAGCCCAGTTGCTTATTGTTGTGGGGAGAGCACAGGTGAAACCCTACACCAGTGATGGGCAACCTTTTGAGCTTGGTGTGTCAAAATTCGCCAAAAAACCGAGCATAACTCGGCAGGTGTGTCACCTTGAGAAAAAAAAACCTAATTTTACGATATTTATAGTGTAAATAACAAATATGTATAATTCTTTAACTTACCTGCTTAGTGACTTCTTTGTTAATCTGTCAGTTGGTTTCTTTTGTTGGTCTTGCTGTTATTTCACTTGTGTGGGGTGTCATGAACTAAGTCAGATAAGTGAGGGGGAGGGGGAATTCTTCCGGTGATGGCGAACCTGTGGCAGTCCAGCAACAGCTGGACTGCCACAGGTTCGCCATCACTGATTTAGTGACTTTTTTGTTGCTGAATTTCATTGGCTAAATCTTCAATTGAAGGTTGGTATTTTGTACACTTCAAGGCCAAGCAAGCGCTACTAAGGTTATCTGTCAATCTGTTTCTTTTGTTGGTTTTGATATTATTTAATGCTGAGAATAAGGTCTCACAAAAGTACGTAGAGGGAAAAATAGTAAGTAAAGCCATTGCTATATTTTTCAGGGTGCTAAAAGTGTCTGGTAACCGATTCCAGGCACTCCAAATTTCCTGTTCATAGTGGCACTCCTCTTGATTCTCCAAACGGCACCTTTCTAGATTCTCAAGCTTTGACCTCAAATCAACAAACACCTGACCCCAGATGCTGTCCTGAAATTCTGCAAGTTGCATCTCCAAATCATCAATTTGTATCCATTGGAAACCATTTAATTCCAAACTACTGTAGACTACTACATCAGGATACTTAATTATTTTCATGGTCTGTTCTAGGCTTCTAAATTGATTAAATCTATCACTGAACTGGTCAAGTAAGGAGTCTAAAACATGCTGGTACTTTAGATGCAAGGGCTCCATTTCATTTTGTACAGCTGCACTGGCCTTCTCAAAATACTTTGTTACTCGAGGAAAATACTTATAAGTTTTAGTTTCTACATCTCGCTTGAAAATTTTAAGTTTACTTTCAAAAGCTTTTATGTATCCAAACATAACGTCAATACTTTTGCCAAAACCTTGTAGCTTTAAGTTCAGTTCATTAATATGAACAGAGAGATCTGTAAAAAACATCAGGGTGTTGACCCACTGATAATCATAGAGCTGAGGAAAGTTTCCCAGATCCTTATCCTCAAGAAATACCTTAATTTCTTCAAAGCACTCCACAAAGCGCTCAAGAACTTTGCCTCGGCTCAGCCATCTTACATTATTGTACATCAGCAGTCCACTGTAGGTGGAATCAACCTCCAGTAAAAGTGCAGAAAATTCTCTCTTGTGAAGGGGGCGAGCAGCTATTAAATTAACTATTTTTGTAACAACTGACATTAAGTCGTTTAAGTCAGTGAATCCTGCCTTGGCACATAAAGCCTCCTGATGGATAATACAATGAAAAGGCACAATCGGGTGTCCAATAGCTTCTGTAAACAATGTAACAAATCCAACTTTTTTCCCCACCATGTTTGGTGCCCCGTCTGTCGTCACTGACACAACTTTAGAGATATCAATGCTTAGGTCACAGAATGTTTGTTTAACAACCTTACATATTTCGCTTCCTGATGTACTTGTTGGCACTGATACTAACTTTATCAACTCTTCTCTCATTGTGAGACCATCAGAATATCGACCAATAATGGCCAACTGTGCATGTGATGTGACATCAGTAGTTTCATCAAGAGAGATCGAAAAATATTTACAATTACTTATGTCTTCCTTTAATTGATGTTGTACGTTTGTGTTGAGTCTCATTATTCGGTCTTTTATGATATTTCTACTGAGTGGTAACTCAGCTATTCTCTTACTAATTGCATCTTTATTCTGCATATCGTGAAATAGAACTGGTGCACATCTTAAGAGAGTTTCTTTAATAAATTCTCCCTCACTGAGGGCTTTTCCATGCTGAGCTATGGAGTGAGCAATGCTCAGACTTGCAGATGTTAAATTTGTAGAGCTTTTTACAAATTTAAGGATGGAATTAGATTGGCTCTTATGAAGTTGTAGCTGCCTGGAAATGTATTCCTTCCTTTCATCCTCACTTTTTTTCAAGAGCTGGGAATGATTAGTTTCAAAATGTCTATTTATATTCCACGTTCTGCTTACTACCGTTTCACTACATAGAACGCAAAATGATCTGCCATTTTTTTCTATAATGCCATACATCTCAGTCCATGTCTCTTGAAAGGGTCGGCTACTGCTACTACTACCACTTCCTTTACTTAACCTTGGTTTTTTTGGCTTCTCCATCAAAGGGGCAGTGACAGAAGATTTATAGATAGCCCTGCAGGCAATTAGGGGTTAACTGTCTTTTAGGAAAGGGCAGAGTTAATAAGCAGAAATAGAGATTAATAGGATGAAATGGAGTCTGTATGCTGCAAGATGGCGTTCCTTATGTAAATTAATGGCGGGAAACGGCACCCATAGCACAGGCCTCTTCCAGCCTCCCCCTCACTTATCTCAGTAATGGCCAATCACACATTCATGACACCCAGCCCAGATTCTGCCCAGAACCTTTCACTGGACTCGAGGATGGTTGCTGTAGTAATCACTGGACCTCCAGACAGCGATCACAGGGCCTCAGATATGCGTCCCCCACAGCGCTCCGCTGCTCCCTGCTGCGCCAGCCAGAAGTTCCGCTTACCGGAAGTCCCAGGACTAGACGCTCTGTGCCGGAGCTCTGCTGTCCTGGCCTACAGTCCTCCAGCACATTTTTTTTTCCTCATCTGTAGTTAGTGATGGGCGAGTCCTAACTCGGAATCGCTTGACTCTAGTCTACTCGTTGCGAGTCTAGCGAGTCCAATGTTAATGAATGGGGAATCGAGTAATTAGACTCGATTCCCCATTCATTAACATTGGACTCGCTAGACTCGCAACGAGTAGACTAGACGAGTCAAGCGTAATAGCTCGCATTGCCGTTTTGGAAACCCGACTCGCAACAGTTTTTTGCTGCTGTGTCCGTGTCTGTGGTTTTTATCCAAATAGCGAGTCTAGTTTCTCCGGCCGGCCGCGTGTCACTGAAAATGGCTACGCGTGTCAGTGCTGACACGCGTGTCATAGGTTCGCCATCACTGCCCTACACCATTACCATTGGGCCACACCCCCTCCTCCCATCTCACACTCTATAATTGTGATTGCCAGTGTTTGTATGTATATATAAATATGTATGTGTGTGTGTATGTGGGTGTATGTGTATAATATATATATATATATATATATATACATATACAGTGTATATATATATATATATATATTAAAGGGAACCAACCACCTCAGATGACGACTATAAGCTGTTAATACATGTCCCTGCACCCTACCTACACCATTCCACCTATGTTTTTCTTCAGAATATTGATAAATGTAAACCGAAATATACACTTTATAAAATTACATGCCTGTGTACTTCTGGGCGTCTCCTTCTGTGTCAGTTACTAGAGGGCTGTGTCTCCAGCAGCATGACTGGCTTCTCTAGCCCTTCCTCTTACTTTGCAGGACGTCACATGAAGGGACGGGAGCTGCCTTGCGTGCCCGCCCACTGATAGATAACATCACGCCCTCTCACTTTCTAAGAGCCTGGCCGCGTCATGAAAGGGGCGGGGCTAAAGCGCGTCAATGAAAGGGGCGGGGCTCACCGCGATTTAGCCCCGCCCCTTTCATGACGCGGCCAGGCTCTTAGAAAGTGAGAGGGTGTGATGTTATCTATCAGTGGGCGGGCACGCAAGGCAGCTCCCGTCCCTTCATGTGACGTCCTGCAAAGTAAGAGGGAGGGCTAGAGAAGCCAGTCATGCTGCTGGAGACACAGCCCTCTAGTAACTGACACAGAAGGAGACGCCCAGAAGTACACAGGCATGTAATTTTATAAAGTGTATATTTCGGTTTACATTTATCAATATTCTTAAGAAAAACATAGGTGGAATGGTGTAGGTAGGGTGCAGGGACATGTATTAACAGCTTATAGTCGTCATCTGAGGTGGTTGGTTCCCTTTAATAAAGAAAATGACTGTAGCACTCCTTATCTTCAATCCAAATGCCTTTATTGGCCTTCAGGTGTATTTGGGCCTAGAGGAAGGGAGATGTTCCCGAAGCATCCCAAGTACACCTGAAGGCCAATAAAGGCATTTGGATTGAAGATAAGGAGTGCTGCAGTCATTTTGTTTATTGTATACCAGTGAGGAGGAAGAGGAACTGGACTGATTTTCACCCAAACAGAGCTGTGCTGCTTATGACAACACATCACAATTCAGGTATATAAAGAAATATTACACATCACTTTGTCAAATTTGCAATGCATATTAAAGAAGAGAGTAAAACCAACAGCCATTTCCTCCTCCTCTCTTTCTCCCTCCCCATTTTACAGTCAACATGACAATTTCTTAAAGCCAGAAAATTCAAAAATCCAACATCTCAAACTCCCCTCCCTCCCCCCTCCCCCCTTCCGCCATGAAGACTGTGACTAATAGCAATAGAGGGGTCCAATACGCCCTTAGCTCATCTAACCTTGTTGTTAAAGCTCATAAACTTTAGAAATGCAAGATCAGCCTGTCATCTCTACAAGTTGTAATTTCAGGGGGCCCAAGGAGCCTCTCAAGTCCTCCATGATGTACCAGGAAGAGATTCTAAACTGGTATATCATCTGTTGCAGTTCCTCCCCTGAAAATTGGGTGGAGATGAATACCCTCCATTTTTTAAAACATTTTTTGTCCAACTTGTCCATATCCCGCTCTGCCTCCAGCCTCTCCCACGCCATGACCCTCCCCAGTTCCTGTGTCACGTCTGATATCGATGGAGAGGTAGTAGTCACCCACCTCCCCAAGATTTATCGTTTTGTGGCCATTGCTAAGAGGTGAAGTATTCAAATCTCCCCTTTATTGAGCTGAAAGCCTCTCATGTCATGGAACACCCACCTTACTGTGTCCAGGGGAACCACCACACCCGACAAGATCGTAGCACAAGTCTATACATTCGACCACAGCTGTCTGATTTTCTCGCAAGTCCATATACCGTGGTATAGGTCTGATTTGGGAGTCCTACTGTCACGCTCTACAGACGGACCTAATGTGAGGACCCACTGGACCGCAGGTAATGCGGATGCTGATACCAGAATGAGTGAGAGAACCAGACAAGGAAGGTAAGTTCAAAGATTTATTGCACACATCAACAGTAGTGGGCAAACACCCCAAGGGCAGGCCACAGGGCCACCTCACCGGAAACACCTCCGAAGGAGTCAAGCCAGAGTGACCCCCATACAGGGATTTCTCCTGGACGAGGCTAAGGGGGACCCGAGAGAGGCAGACACCCGTGTTGAACCGACCCAAGGGAAAGAAACCAACAGAAGGGAAACACGGAGGTGCGGGATGGGGTCCTTTGGGAAACCAGGAAACACGGAGGGCAGCAGGGAACAAGCATGGAGATATCCAACTGAAAGAGAACAAAACAAGGGTAAGGAATAGCACAAAACAGGAGAACCTAACAAGACCTGGACAGGCAGCTTCTAGAAGGTAGAAGTTGGCTAGGCAATGTCCAGAAGTGAATGAGGACATTATATCCCCGATGCCTCTCAGTGATTGGCTGAGAGGCGGGGCAGGGCAGACTGGAACCCTGGCCCTTTAAGAGTGGCTGAGAGCACGCGCCCGCCCCCTACTGAAAGCTCAGGGAGGAAGTGAGGCAGCAGGAGCCCCAGAAGTACGGTGCAGCAGCATGGAAGCCGAACCCTGGCCCCTAGACAAGCGGCGATGCACTCTGGAGCCCTGGGGCCGCCGCCGGCCGGCTGGGACCCTGAATCCCCGGACCAGGGCCGGTGACGGAGAGATAGGTAAGCGGGCAGGGGGACAGCAGAGCGTGCAGTGGAAGTGCCGTGCTGCAGGGACGCAACACCTACATTTTGGGTAGTGATCTAATCTGTCTGGTCTGTTTGCTCCTGTGTGTAGATTAAAACCTAAAATGGCTCTGTTAATTATTCTGAAGTACGAGTCCCTCCATCTCTCATCTTTAATGTTTTCCCGTAACTGTGTCCATCCTGTCAATATTTTTGAGTCTGTCTGGGTCTTGCAACTGATTCGCCCATCTCTTGAACAATGTCTTTTGGGTATTTGGAGTCATGTAGCCTCTCAATATTGCGTACAACAAGGAAATGTTGGTGACCGAAAGGTCCAACAACATCACTTCATCCCACCCGTTGTTATGTTCTGCATCGGTGTTCAGGGCCATGACATGAGAACGCACCTGGCCAAACTGAAGCACCTGTTATTTCGTCAGATCATATCTGGCCCTAAGTTCCCTCCATGTTAACCACCTAGCCTCAGTGTCATGAAAAAGATCTCCTGCCTTCTGCACTCCTCTATATCTCCATCCAGGGGAAAGGCCGGGCACCTCCACAGGTCCAGGTATTTTGATATCTTCCACGGCAGGTGCATTTTCTTACGAATTGCCTTCCATGAGGCGATCGTATCGCGGAATATTACCGCAGACCGGAGGAGACGCGGCAGATCAGCCCCCGGAGTCGTGTAGCACCGATGCCAGGCTCCATGGTTTACATATTGCGCTCTCTAAGAGGTAATCTGAGAATTTGCCGGAGCCCCTGAGCCAGTCCAATATGTGTCTGGTCAGACAGGCAAAATTATATCCTCGTATATTTGGGAATCCCAGGTCTCCTCTCCCTTAGTCATCATCAGAGTATTCAGTCTTATCCTTGGATTTCTGCCTCTCCATATAAATTTCGTAAACAGTCTCGTCAATTTGTGGATGTCCGTCTGTCTTAGTAGTAGTGGCAGGGTCTGGAGCCAGGTACAACAATCTGGCAAAGCAAACCATCTTTATCAAGTGGCATCTTCCCGTCACAATCAGCGGCAATCCTTTCCATCTCCTCAACTCTGCTTCTATTTTAGACATCAGGGGAGTGTAATTTAGATTGTACGTCGCCCCACCTGATCTTGCAATGTTAATACCCAAATATTTCAGGTGATCCCTGGCCACCGGAATCCCGTAAACATCAGGAGCCATAGGGGTAACCCTCCCAACCTGATCCCCGCCTCTAGTGAACAGTATTTAGCACTTAAATATATTTAGTCTGAGTCCCGAGAGCCTCCCGAATTCATCTATCTTTTCCAGTACTGCGGGCAGGTCATGGACTGGGTCATGCATATAGAGGGCTATATCATCTGCGAATAAGCTGGCCCTCAGCTCACCCCCCCACCCCCCCATCCTGATGCCTCTGAATAGAGTATCCGAAGCCAACAGCCGTGACAACGGTTTCAGTGAGAAGTTAAAAAGAAGGGGAGATAGGGGGCAGCCCTGGCAAGTCCCCCCCTCCCAGAGGGAAAACTTCTGACAGGAATCCCGGCAGGCTGATACGTGCTCTCGGGTTACAATGTAACTGTCTGAGAAATACTCTTGCCGGCCCCACCCCGTCCAGTACCAGGTCCAGCCATGGCCACATAACATTATCAAAAGCTTTTTTCGCATCTAGGGTGACCACGGCTGGACCTGCCCAACCTTCACTGCCCCCCAGCCATGTCCATCGCTAGTAGTGCTTTTCTAATGTTAATTACTGCTGAACGCCCCTTAATGAATCCCACTTGTTTTGGTTCTATCAGTTTAGGAAGCACCAACGCTAGTCGGTTGGCTAGGATTTTAGAGTCTATCGTTAAGTCAACATTTATCAGCGATATAGGGCGATAATTTGCTGGCTGTTTCAAATTTTTGTCGCCTTTTGGGATCAACTTAATGTAGGCCAAATTCGTGTGTTCAGACAACTGCCCCCCCACTCCATTAATTTATTATACACATTCCCTAGGCATGGGACCACCTGTTCCCCCAAGATCTTGAAAAAAAACCCGCTGAACCCATCAGGTCCCGGTGCCTTACCAGGGTTCAGGTTTTTAATTACCTCTAAGATTTCTGTATCTCTGAATTTGGCATTTAGCATCTCCAGATCCTCACCCGAAATGTGGTTGAGGCCCATTCCCCCTATCCAGTCTCCGCCACCACCACCCTCGTCGGGGGGGAGAGTTTTATACAATTCAGCATAATATTGTCTCAAGATGTCTCTTATTTTTTTCGGGTCTGATGTCACCGTGCCCCCCCTCTCAATTAGAGCGGTAATCATTGAGGTCTTTCCCTTCCCCCTGGCCAGATTAGCGAGAATTTTTTCTGCCTTATCCCCATGTCTGTATAATTTCCGCTCCCAATCTGCTTTGTACATTCTTTCCCTCATCCGGGCCCAGTCATCAACGTTCTTTTTTTGGGCAAGCCAGTGGTCTTTATTCTGCAATGTGGGTTGATTTTTAAAGTCGCTGTAAGCCCGTCTGGTCAATTCTCTATATTTCAGGAATAAGAACATCACCTTTCTTTTTAATGTCACCGTGTAGGCTAACATCTTGCCACGGAGAACAGCCTTGGCTGTGTCCCAAAATAGGAATGGATCGCCTCCGTGAGCCCCATTGTCCAAAGAATATACCGACCACCATTCCCTCAATAATTTTTGGAAGGTTGAGTCAGACTGCAAATACGTTGGGAACCGCCATAAACAGTCAGTCCCTTTGGGATATCTGTCTCGCAGCTCCAGTCCAACTGGGCCATGATCAGAGATCGCCATGTCATACATTGCAGCATTATCTATCCTTTGGACAACGTGATCTCCCACCAGGAACAAGTCGATTCTTGACCATGTGCCATGTGGGGTGGGAGTAATGCGTAATTTCTCTCCCCATTGGATTCCGCAGTCTCCATATATCATTTAACCCCATCTGTTTGGCAAATTCTCTAAGGGTCGAGTCCGAAGGTCTCCCTCTGATACTCCAGATCTGTGTCAAGCTATCCGACTGTCTGTCTTCTTCTCTGGACATCACCAAATTAAAGTCTCCGCCCACCACCAGTTCCTGATTGTCTTGTAATATTAATTTGTCATGTAGGTAAGAGAGGAACGGTTTCTGGTTAGAGTTCGGATCGTATACATTATGGATATGCAGTATTACTCCTGATATCTCTAGAGAAACACTCACATGTCTGCCTTCTTCATCATGATCCCTTGAGATCAATTTTAATGGCAATGCCTTGTGGATTAGGATAAGCACTCCTGCTTTTCGTCCCACTGCCCCTGAACCATAGATCGCCCCTACCCACATCTTAAGCATGCGGAACATGTCTTCTTTTAGGAGATGTGTCTCCTGTAGGAGAATGATGTCGCCTTTTATTTTTTTCAGCTGCCACAATATCATCGATCTTTTGTGAGGAGATCTTAAGCCTTTGACATTCCAACACAGTGTGTTCACCATTGCAGGATATACCGTATATACTCGTGTATAAGCCGACCCGTGTATAAGCCAACCCCCTACTTTTGCCCCCAAAAGCTGGTAAAAGTTATTGACTCGTGTATAAGCCTAGGGTATGAAATGCAGCAGACCCCCATCCTATTATATAGCCCCCCGTCACTGGTATATAGCACCCCTCAGTAATGGTATACAGGCCCCTCAGCAGTAGTATACAGGCCCCTGTGCAGTAGTATACAGGCCCCTGTGCAGTAGTATACATGCCCCAGTGCAGTAGTATACAGGCCCCCCGTGCAGTAGTATACAGGCCCCCGTGCAGTAGTATACAGGCCCCCTAGTGCGTAGTATACAGGCCCCTCAGCAGTAGTATACAGGCCCCTGTGCAGTAATACACAGCCCCCCCTCCTTATTATGTGTCCCCCAGGCTGCGGCACCTGTTAAAATAACAAACGTTTCATACATCACCTTTCCGGCGCCAATCCTCCGTCCCGGCTCTTCTTCCTGCTTGTGCCGGCTTATAGTGCTGTGACCGGGCGCAGGAGATGACGTCATCGGCTGCGCCCGGTCACATGACACCGGCACAAGCAGGAAGAAGCCGGGACCAGAGGAGCGGCGCCCGAAAGGTGATGTATGAAACGTTTGTTATTTTAACAGGTGCCGCAGCCTGGGGGGACACATAATAAGGAGGGGGGGGCTGTGTACCACTGCTGGGGGCCAGTGTATTGCAATATGCACGGCATCCCCCTGCCGCTGATGGACGGGGGGATGCCGTGCATATTCATTACACTAATTAGGCGGCCCCACGTCACCGCCCGCAGTCACCGCGGCACCCTCCTGCCTCCTCCAGCCCACGGTCACAGCACCCCCCCCCCCAACAGCAAATACACCGTGACTCGCGTATAAGCCGAGGGGGGGACTTTTTAGCCCAATTTTTGGGCTGAAAAACTCGGCTTATACGCGAGTATATACGGTAATTAAAACATTTCTTACCTGTAGCTAGGATACCAAAGTGCATCTCCTCATATTCCATGTAATCTTCCTCCCCTCCCTTTCTATCTAGAAGTACCTCTGGGGGCGTGATTTCCCCATTCCCCATCCCCCCAACATTCGAACAAACGTATCCCAAGCCCCTTAGTTGAAAGCAGAACAAAACATGATATTCAAATACGATTCACCCAGTACCCGTCGATGGGCAAACCTCCCACGTCAGCTGGCAACGATGACAATCCACTTCCTTTATTCTAATGTCCACCATTTCTCCTCCCATCCCTCCCGCGGCCCATGCTAAAGGTCTTAACTTGGCATCAAGAGTTGTTCAGCAAGGTTTCCCCGAACAGTAGATCCCTCATCTCTTGCTCAAGCATTGCTCTCAGGATTCAGTGCTTGGGTTGAGTTCTTCGGGAAAGCCTCCCATCAAGTATAAAGAAAGGCAGTAAATTCTGGTATTATTTAGGAGCGCTCAGTAAAGAGAAGCAGATGCCAATAATTAAAGTAGACCTCTTTATTCTGGCTTGTCCACTACACGCGTTTCAACAGCGGCCTGCTGTCTTCCTCAGGTGGAAGACAGCAGGCCGCTGTTGAAACGCGCGTAGTGGACAAGCCAGAATAAAGAGGTCTACTTTAATCATTGGTATCTGCCTCTCTTTACTGAGCGCTCCTAAATAATACCAGAATTTACTGCCTTTCATTACCATTATCCCTTATGGGATCTGGCTGGAGCTGCACAGTAGTGAGGAAGCTTAGTTAGAGAATTAAAGAACCTGCCCTGTTGTCAGAGAAATCCCTGGTTAGAAGACCTAGGGGGAACACGTGACCTGAGGAGACGGCTGGGAGCGGCGACGCTTGGAGCAATACATAGGAATCACCAGCTACACGCTGACACCGTGGTTGTGCACAGACAGCACAACCAGTCCAGGTGAGTGGTGATTACCGCCACTGACAATATATCCCCATTAGACCACCGGGTATTATTCAAGATTGCGTCTCTCATTTTTGTAATTTCATGTCCCATCAAGTATAAGTCCTAGTATCCCCGACTAAGTCTATCCTATAATACATAGTAACATAGTAACATAGTTTTTAAGGTTGAAGGAAGACTTTAAGTCCATCTAGTTCAACCCATAGCCTAACATGTTGATCCAGAGGAAGGCAAAAAAAAACCATGTGGCAACACTAAGCTCCACATTGGGGGAAAAAATTCCTTCCTGACTCCAGATACGGCAATCAGACTAGTTCCTTGGATCAGCGCCCTATCAAAGAATCTAGTATGTATAACTGGTAATATTATAGTTTTCAAGAAAGGCATCCAGGCCCTTCTTAAATGTTAGTAGTGACTCACTCATTACAACATCATGTGGCAGAGAGTTCCATAGTCTCACTGCTCTTACAGTAAAGAATCTGCGTCTGTGATTATGATTAAACCTTCTTTCCTCCAGATGTAGAGGATGCCCCCTTGTCCCAGTCTCAGACCTAAGAGTAAAGAGATCATTAGAAAGGTCTCTGTACTTTCCCCTCATATATTTATACATTATTATAAGATCACCCCTAAGCCTTCGTTTTTCCAAGCTAAATAACCCCAAGTTTAATAACCTGTCTTGGTATTGCAGACCCCTTAGTCCTCTAATGACTTTTGTCGCTCTTCTCTGGACCCGCTCTAGTTCAGCTATGTCTTTCTTATACACCGGAGACCAGAATTGTACACCGTATTCTAAGTGTGGTTGCACTAGTGACTTGTATAGAGGTAAAATTATGTTCTCCTCATGAGCATCTATGCCTCTTTTAATGCATCTCATTATTTTATTTGCCTTTTGCAGCAGCTGCCTGACACTGGCCACCAAATGTGAGTTTGTCATCTACCCATACACCCAGCTCTTTTTCAGTGACAGTTTTGCCCAGTGTTTTACAATTAAGCACATAATTATACCTTTTGTTTCCTCTGCCCAAGTGCATGACTTTACATTTATCCCCATTAAAGCGCATTTGCCATTTAGCAGCCCAAGCTTCTAGTTTACATAAATCCTCCTGTAATATAAAATTGTCCTCCTCTGTATTGATTACCCTGCAGAGTTTAGTGTCATCTGCAAATATTGAGATTCTACTCTGTATGCCCCCTACAAGGTCATTAATAAATATATTAAATAGAAGCGGGCCCAACACTGACCCCTGTGGTACCCCACTGTTAACTGTGACCCATTCTGAGTGTGTTCCATTAATAACCACCCTTTGTTTCCTATCACTAAGCCAGTTCTTAACCCACTTACACATATTTTCCCCTATCCCCATTGCCCTCATTTTATGTATCAACCTTTTGTGTGGCACCGTATCAAAAGCTTTTGAAAAGTCCATATACACCACATCCACTGCATTTCCTTGGTCCAGTCCAGAACTTACTTCTTCATAGAAGCTTATTAGATTAGTTTGACAGGAACAGTCCCTCCATGTTGATAATGGGTCATGAGGTTATTTTTCTTCAGATACTCCAGTATAGCATCTCTTAGAAAACCCTCTAGGATTTTACCCACAGTAGAGGTTAAGCTTACTGGCCTATAATTTCCAAGTTCAGTTTTTTCCCCTTTTTGAATATTGGCACCACATTTGCTATACGCCAATCCTGTGGCACAGACCCTGTTATTATGGAATCTTTAAATATTAAAAATAATGGTCTATCTATGACAGTACTAAATTCCTGCAGCACTCTGGGGTGTATCCCATCCGGGCTCGGGGATTTGTCAATTTTAGTGATTTTTAGACGATGCCATACTTCCTCTTGGGTTAAGCAGGTGACATTTAATTGAGAATTTTTGTTATCACTGATCATATTGTCTGTCATGGGATTTTCTTGTGTAAATACTGTTGAAAAAAAGTCATTTAGCATATTGGCTTTTTCCTCATCCTCATCCACCATTTCACCCAGACTATTTTTAAAGGGGCCAACACCATCATTTTTTAGTTTCTTACTATTTATGTAGTTAAAAAATATTTTGGGATTCTTTTTACTTTCTCTGGCAATGAGTCTCTCTGTCTCAATCTTTGCTGCCTTGATTTGCTTTTTACAAATGTTATTTAATTTTCTGTATTTATTTAATGCCTCATCACTACCTACTTGCTTTAATTCCCTAAATGCTTTCTTTTTGTCACATATTGCACCTCTTACCGCTTTATTTAGCCATAGTGGTTTCCTCCTATTTCTAGCATGCTTATTCCCATAGGGTATATATTGTGCACAGGTCCTATTCAGGATGCTAATAAACATCTCCCATTTGTGTTGTGTACTTTTATGTCTCAGGACATCGTCCCAGTTTATTGCACTAAGATAATCTCTCAACCGTTGGAAATTTGCCTTCCTGAAGTTTAGTGTCCTTGTAGCCCCTCTACTACACGTATTAGTAAAGGATACTTGAAAGCTTATTAAGTTATGATCACTATTACCCAAGTGACCTCCAACCCGTATATTTGATATGCGGTCCGGCCTGTTGGTTAATATTAGGTCCAGCAGTGCCCCCCTTCTTGTTGGGTCCTGAACCAGTTGTGAAAGGTAATTGTCTCTCATAGTTTTCAAAAACTTATTACCCTTGCTGGAACTGCAGGTTTCTGATCCCCAATGTATTTCAGGGTAGTTGAAGTCCCCCATAATAATGACTTCTCCCTGAGTCGCTGCTTCATCTATTTGCTTTATGAGGATATTCTCCTCCACTTCCATTATTGTTGGGGACTTATAACAAACCCCTATCAGTAATTTATTATTATTTCCCCCTCCCCTTATCTCCACCCACAGGGACTCTACATTTCCAGGATGGGTTTTAAGGATGATTTTACGTATAAACATACACCTCCTCCTCGCCTATTTGTACGGTCATTTCTGAACAGACAACAGCCCTGTAAATTAACAGCCCAGTCATGGCTCTCGTCCAGCCAAGTCTCCGAAATCCCCACCATGTCATAATTATTTTCCAACAAAATCAATTCTAATTCCTCCATTTTGTTGGTGAGGCTTCTGGCATTAGTGTACATGCACTTTATGCATCTCTCTTTACCTCTATTCCTTCCTACTAGATTGACTGTTCTAACCCCACCCCCCATGCCACCCCCAATTTTATTACTTGTGCCCAGGTTACTATTTACACTATCTTCCCCTCCTATACAATGAATACCCTCCCCCCCAATCCCTAGTTTAAACACTCCTCCAACCTTCTAGCCATTTTCTCCCCCAGCATAGCTGCACCCTCCCCATTGAGGTGCAGCCTGTCCCTAGCATAGAACCTGTATCCAACAGAGAAGTCGGCCCAGTTCTCCAGGAACCCAAACCCCTCCTTCCTACACCAATTCCTGAGCCACTTATTTATCTCCCTAATCTCCCTTTGCCTCTCTGGTGTGGCACGTGGTACAGGCAGTATTTCAGAGAATACTACCTTGGAGGTCCTTGTCTTAAGCTTGCAGCCTAATTCCCTGAAATCATCTTTAAGGACCTTCCACCTACCTCTAACTTTGTCATTTGTGCCAATGTGCACCATGACCGCTGGGTCCTCACCAGCCCCTCCCAGTAATCTGTCAACCCGGTCAGCGATGTGCCGGACTCGAGCGCCAGGTAGGCAGCACACTGTTCGACGATCCCTGTCTTTGTGACAGATTGCCCTATCTATTCCCCTAATAATTGAGTCCCCCACTACCAGCACCTGTCTGGCCTGCCCTTTTCTCCTGTTTTCCCCCTTACTGGAGCAGACACTCCTCTGGCTTTCAGAGGTCATGCCCTGCTGCAGCATTGCTATCCCTGAACTCACACCCCCCCTCATCTGCCAACATAGCAAATTTATTGGGGTGTGCCAGATCAGGGCTAGCCTCCCTGGCACCCTTCCCTCTACCCCGCCTTCTAACTGTCGCCCAGCTGGCTACCTCACGGTCCTGCAGCTCCATACTACCATCCGCCCCCACATCTATCCCATTGAGCAGCTGTTCAGTGAGCAGCAGACTCCTTTCCATATTGTCTATGGATCTCAGCGTTGTCAGTTGTTCATTTAGATCCAGTATCTGGGCTTCCAAATGCACAACGTACTCACATCTCACACAGCAGTATGCACCCTCGACCGGCTGGTCAAGGAATGCATACATGTGGCAAGATGTACACTGGATGGCATTGCCAATCATGGAGCTCATTTCCTAATGGGGATTGCACCAGACAAAAATGATAAGTAAAAAGAAATGCAAAGTATTAATAAAATACAACCAGCAATTCAGTAAGTAGAGAATTAAGAGAGACATACATACATACACAAAAAAAAACAAAAACAAAACAAGAACAACAATTCTCTTCAGAGCGGCTGGTCTCTTTAGATCAGCGGTCATGTATTCTTTTTCTTTGTCGTATCATCCTAATTGGCTCGGGCGTCCAGTTCTGAACTTGGCGGTATTATCTCCTCCGAATCAGCTGGGCTCGGCAAAGGTTCGGACGTGGGTGAGCGAACCGGAGATTTCCTCTCCGGCGATCTTCAGGGCCTCATTCGCATCTCTGAAGTACAACGGAGAGTTGTTCCCATTGGAGACCTTTAGCACCGCTAAATATAGCATCTGGAACGGGACGTTCCTCTTATACAGCAGGCTGCAGATTTCATTAAATTGTTTCCTCTTTCGGGATACCTCTGGAGAGAAGTCGTTAAAGATCACCACCTTGTGACCTCTGATAAGTAATGGAGATCTTCGTTTATGAAAGGTCTGATGAATTTTCTCTTTCTCCTTGAAATCCAAAAACCGGGCTATAGCCTGATGCGGTTTCTGTTCATTGCCAGACGATTCTTTGTTGCATCTATTATCTGTGGGAGAGCGAGGCAAGGCGTCCGGTGGAGCCCCCAACCTGTGAGCCCTCTCTACCCGACACATGTTAGCAATGTCTAAAGCCTCGGGTATTTCCTTTTCAAAGATGTCGTTAAGGTGTGCATAGGGAATAGATTCCGGAGACCGATCACTCTCAGATTATTTCTTCGAGATCTGTTCTCCAGATCATCCACTTTCTCTCTTGTCCATCTAGAAACTCTCGCCGCCTCCACCAGTTCCTGCTCCAATTGAACAATTCTATCTTCTGCCTCTGAGAGGCACTGTTCCACCTCAACCAGTCTTTTATCCTGTTGGGCGATTTCTTCCTTGACCACCGCCATTGATGATTTTATAGTGTCCCTTACAATCACTTGGAGGCTCTCAGATTGGTGTGCTTTAAGATCCTGAGCCATATCTGCAAAGGATTTCATTAGAGCAGGGTGTACAGTCGTCTCTTCCAGTGCCCTGGACGTCTGACTGGGCTCGCACTGAGTACGCAGGGGGAACATTCTTGTGACTGCCAGCGCAGCTGTTTCTCCACCCTCCCTTCTCTTTTCTGCCCGGGTTACTGAGGCTGTTGTTGCTTTCCTCTTTTCCCAGGGAGGGCCGCCATGTTTTCTGGGTCTGAATCCAGCTCCTTCTCCCCTGACCGTCTCTTCTTCGACTGACCACTTCTCAACCACCTGTACATTCACTGTTTACTGTGACTGCACCACCCTCTTTCTCTCCCTGGGGACCATATAATCACTGGGATTTTGATTTTTGGCGCCCCCGTCAGTCTTTCCTGAGGTCCCCGCTCTCCGTCTTTCACCACTCACCACTGACTTTATTAATTAGTTGGCTGCGTCAGCTTCTCCTCTCCTCAGTCTCCGGTGCCTGGGGGTGCTTGTGCTCGTGTTCCCCTCACTCAAAGTGTTAAGGCCAGAGTTCCCACGGGCGTGTCTCCCCCCTCGTGTTAGCCGCCGCCTCTGTGCTTGCCAAATCCAGGGCAGCACGCTGTGGTCACACTTGGATCCTCCGGGTGGTCTGATGTATAGGGGCAGCTTTCCCTGCTTCACCGCCACCGGGGAGCGGCGATTTCACCGGCTAATGTGGGTAATTGGCCGCGGGGTCTCGGAGCTCCTCACTCCCGTGGCTGCAGCATCGGGGCCGGAACCGGAAGTTGTGGATGTATTTTAACTGCTTCTTTGTGTACACCATAATGGGAAAGTAAGGAAACCAGCCAAGAAATGAGGAAGAAAATTATAGACTTTCACAATTCTGGTTCAACCTTGGATGCAATTTCCAGATACCTGAAGGTGCTTCGTTCATCTGTACAAACAATTATATGCAAGTACAAACAAGATGGGGAATGTCCAGCCATCATACTGCTGAGGAGGGAAATGGGTTCTGTGTTTCTGAAATGAACGTGCTTTAGTCTAACATTTGGTCAACCCAAGAACAAAAGCAAAAGACCTTGCGAAGAGTATGGCGGAAGCTGGTAATATTATGTCATTTATAAACAGTGAAACGAGTACTGTTTCAACATGGGCTAAAAGGCCACTCTGCTAGGAAGAAACCTTCACTCCAAAAGAAAGTTGCAAATGCACACAAGAACAAAGATCTAAATTTTTTTAGACCTGTCCAGTGGTTTGATTAAACTATTATTGAACTGTGTGGGCCATAATGATCATCGTTACGTTTGGAAGAAAAAAAGAGAAGCTTGGAAGCGTAAGAACATAATCCCAACTGTAAAAAACGAGGGTGGCATCATCATTTTTGTGGGTTGTTGTGCTGCAGGGAGGACCGGTGCACTTCACAAAATAGATTGCATCATGATTACAAAAGAGTGTGGCAATACTGAAGCAACACCTCAAGACATCAGCCAGGAAGTTAAAGCTTGGGCGGAAATGGGTCTTCAAATTATTATTATTTATTTATAGAGCACCATTGAATCCATGGTGCTGTACAAGAGAAGGGGTTACATACAAACAAGTTGAACATACAATGAACAAACTACCATTGACTGGTAGAGGGGAGTGAAGACCGTGCCCTTTTGGGCTTAGATTCTATAGGTCAATCGGAAGGGGAAAAGTAGGGTGTGTCTGCTTGGGTGGTGGTGGAACACCAGGTCCAGTTGTGGTGAGGTGGCACCGTGGTCATTGTAGGCTGTAGGCTGTTCTGAAGAGATGGGTTTTCAGGTTCTGCTTGAAGGCTCTGAGTGTAGAGGACAGTCCGATGTTTTGAGGTGCAGAAATCCAGAGGATGGGGGATGCTTGGGTGAAGTCTTGCAGGCAGTTAGATGAGTAAAGGAGGAGGTCCTGGGAGGATAGACGGTAACAAGTTGGATGATATCGGAAGATTAGTTCAAAGATATACAGTTGTGGCCAAAAGTATTGACACCCCTGCAATTCAGTCAGATAATGCTCAGTTTCTTCCTGAAAATGATGACAATCACAAATTCTTTGGTATTATCTTCATTTAATTTGTCTTCAATGAAAAAACACAAAAATAATTGTCCTAAAGCCAAATTGGATCTAATTCCACACCAAACATAAAAAAGGGGTGGACAAAAATTATTGGCACTGCACTGTTAGAAAAATCATGTGATGCTTCTCTAATTTGTGTAATTAACAGCACCTGTAACTTACCTGTGGTACCTAACAGGTGTTGGCAATAACTAAATCACACTTGCAGCCAGTTGACATGAATTAAAGTTGACTCAACCTCTGTCTTGTGTCCTTGTGTCCTTGTGTGTACCACATTGAGCATGGAGTAAAGAAAGAAGACCAAAGAACTGTCTGAGGACTTGATAAACCAAATTGTGAGGAAGCATGAGCAATCTCAAGGCTACAAGTCCATCTCCAAAGACCTGAATGTTCCTGTGTCTTCCGTGCGCAGTGTCATCAAGAAGTTTAAAGCCCATGGCTAACCGCCCTAGATGTGGACGGAATAGAAAAATTGACGAGAGATTTCAACGCAAGATTGGGCAGATGGTGTATAAAGAACCTCGACTAACATCCAAACAAGTTCAAGCTGCCCTGCAGTCCGAGGGTACAAGAGTGTCAACCCGTCCTATCCGTCAAGGTATGAATGAAAAGGGACTGTATGGTAGGATACCCAGGAAGACCCCACTTCTTACCCCGAGACATAAAGCCAGGCTGGAGTTTGCCAAAACTTACCTGAGAAAGCCTAAAACGTTTTGGAAGAATGTTCTCTGGTCAGATGAGACAAAAGTAGAGCTTTCTGGGCAAAGGCATCAGCATAGAGTTTACAGGAGAAAAAAAGAGGCATTCAAAGAAAAGAACACGGTCCCTACAGTCACTATGGCGGAGGTTCCCTGATGTTTTGGGGTTGCTTTGCTGCCTCTGGCACTGGACTGCTTGACCGTGTGAGAAAGCTGGGTCTCCCTCAGAGGTCATGAGTCTTCCAGCAGGACAATGACCCAAAACACACTTCAAAAAGCACTAGAAAATGGTTTGAGAGAAAGCACTGGAGACTTCAAAGGTGGCCAGCAATGAGGCCAGACCTGAATCCCATAGAACACCTGTGGAGAGATCTAAAAATGGCAGTTTGGAGAAGGCACCCTTCAAATATCAGGGACCTGGAGCAGTTTGCCAAAGAAGAATGGTCTACAATTACAGCAGAGCATTGTAAGAAACTCATTGATGGTTACCGGAAGCGGTTGAACGCAGTTATTTTGGCTAAAGGTTGTGTAACCAAGTATTAGGCTGAGGGTACCAATACTTTTGTCTGGCCCATTTTTGGAGTTTTGTGTGAAATGATCAATGTTTTGCTTTTTGCGTCATTCTCTTTTTGTTTTTTTCATTGAAGACAAATTAAATGAAGATAATACCAAAGAATTTGTGATTGCAATCATTTTCAGGAAGAAACTGAGTATTATCTGACAGAATTGCAGGGGTGTCAATACTTTTGGCCACAACTGTATGAGGGGGACAGATTGTGGATGGCTTCCGATGGGGAATTGGGAGCCACTGGAGGTATTTGCAGAGTTTAGAATTGGAGAAGCAGCGAGGAGATAGGTGGATTAGTCGGGCAGCAGAGTTAAGGACAGATTGGAGAGGTGCAAGAGTGTTAGCAGGGACGCCAAAGTGGAGGAGGTTGCAGTAGTCGAGGCCAGAGATGATGAGGCAATGCACTTGTAGTTTAGTAGATTGAGGGTTGAGGAAGGGACGGATTCTGGAAATAATTTTGAGTTGGAGGCGGCAGGAGGTGGCAAGAGCTTGAATGTGTGGTCTGAAGGATAAGGCAGAGTCAAGGATCACTCCGAGGCAGCAGACTTCAGGTACAGGGTAAAGTGTGATATCATTTATTGTGATAGATCAGGTAAGGGAGGTGCGCGAGATGGGTGAAAAATGATGAGATCAGTTTTTGTCTACAGTTAGTTTAAGTAAGCAAGAGGAGGAGGAGGATATGGCTGATAGATACTCTGGGATTCTGGACAGCAGAGGGGATGTCTGGGCCAGAGATCTGAGTGTCATTAGTGTACAGGTAGTACTGGAATCCATGGGACTATGAGTTGTCCTATGCAAAGGGTATAGATGGGAAAAAAGAAGGGGTCCCAGGACAGAGCCTTGAGGAACCCCAACATAGAGGGGATGGGGTGAGGAGGTAGTGTTGGAGTGAGAGAGAGGCACTAAATGTGCAGGTGGAAAGGTCAGTGAAACTAATTGGAGAGAGGATCTGTAATAGACAGTGGTCAACTGTGTCGAATGCAGAGGACAGGTCAAGAAGTAGGAGGATGGAGAAGTTTGTTAGCATTTTTGGTTAATTTTGGTTAAAGCGGTTTCAGTGGAGTGGTGGGGGCGGAAGCCAGATTGAAGGTTGTCGAAGATAGAGTTGGATGAGAGGTGGGACATGATTTTCAAGAAGTTTAGAGGCAAACAGGAGCAGCGATATGAGGCAGTACCTGGATGTAGTGGTTGGGTCGAGAGATGGCTTCTTCAAGACAGGTGTTATTGTTGCATGTTTGAAAGTGGAAGGAAAGGTCCTGGAGATTAGTGATAGATTAAAGAGGTGGTTTAGGGCTGGGATAAGCGTGGTGATGAGGTTGGGGAGGAAGTGGGATGGGATGGGGTCCGATGCACAAGTGGTGAGGTGCGATTTGGAGAGGAGGTGTGCAAGTTCTCCTTCAGTGATGGAGGCTAGGCGGGTTAGTGGGAGAGGGGAGTGGTCTGATATACATAGGGGTTGTGATGGTTGGGTAGCAAATACGTGTCTGAACTGATCGATCTTGTTGGTGAAGTGTGTTTCAAAGTCTTCTGCAGAGATACGAGAATACGAGAAGTGGGGGGGCGAAGGAGAGAGTTAAATGTGTTGAATAACTGCCTGGGGTTGTGGGATAAAGAGGATAGGAGGGTAATGAAGTAGTTCTGTTTAGTGGTGGTGAGTACTGAATTGAATGTGAGAAGTGCTTGTTTGAATACTGTGTAGCCTTCTTGCAAATGTGTTTTCTTCCAGCGCTGCTCAGCAACCATAGACTCTCGCCGCAGCATTAATGTGTGCCAGGTTTGTCTGTTGATTCATCGCGTTCTGCCGTGAATGAGAGTGGCAACTGCATCAATCGCTGCTGTGAATGTAGAGTTGAATAAAGCTGTGGCATTATCTGTGTCATGGAATGAGATCATCGAGGATAGTGGCAGAATAGTGTCAGACTATGTGAGTGTCAACATATCTGAGGTTTCTGCGAGGCTGTGCGAGTTGGTGGATATGAGTGGCAGGTGAGGAGGACAAGGAAAAGAAGGGAAGTAGATGGTGGTTCAAATGGACAATGACTTGAAGCATACTGCCAAATTAGTTACGAAGTGGCTTAAAGGGAACCTGTCACCTGGATCTAAGCCCCTACACTATCACTACCTGTTCCTGCACCTTCCTAGCTGCTCCCTATCTATCCCTCTCTGAGCTAAATCTGCCCTATAAAACAGCAGAAAAATAACTTATAACTTACAGAAGTCCCTGAGGCTGGGGACTGAAAAGGCGGGCCCAGGCTCCATTCTGCCCCTCCTCGATGCGGCAGCACACGCCCTGCTGGGCGGTGTTATTCTTCCTTCATCGCCACCTCCTCCATTTGGAATCTCCCACCCGCTTTACACTTATCATGTTGTGACGATGCGAACTCGATGTGTCCCCTGACCGGGACCCAGCATATGGGAGATTGTATCTTCTGCTCTAGTAGCAGCACACACAGGGTGAGCTGCTAGTAGAGCTGAGTGCTGATTGAAAGCACCGACGCCCAGGTGTGCGGGTGAATAGGAGATGATATGAGCTGCCCTGGGCTGTGGGGAGGGGGTGGAGTGTGTCAGGACAGCAGCAGGAGCAATGAAGGACGGTAAACAGATTACTATATCCACATCGGAAGACCTCCCCAAAGTTTGGGAAGCACTAAACATAGCACCAGTTGAGGTCCCCTCGTGGATGCCTCTAGACATGGAGGAACACCTGGCAATGCTTCCTCAGCTCTCTAGACCACGAGACTGGACACCTGTAAAGAAACTTGCATCTCCAAAAGCTGGGAAGCATAACTCTAGGAAGAAACCTCCTCCTTGAAATATCCTGCTGACTCTTTTCTCCTGACCTGCCCTCGGCTCTCTGTTTTCACTCCACAGCTAACCTTGTGTCAGCCGCGGGTCGGATGGTCTGTGGCAAAATGACTTCTTGTTACCAATCTAGATTGCTTTATACAAGATTTGTGTCCCCATGGCCACTATATAAAACATTCTTGATGCAAAGGTAGTGACCCTGTCTACTTGCGTTCACTTTAGCTAAAATGGTCAAATCAAAGCGCGCATGAAACGCGATGCTGCGACACAGAACAAGCATAGTGAACTCGATAAATCCTTGAGAAAGCACCCAACTACCTCACATACGCTAACAAAAACAATACTACCCTCTTCAAATACGTATACTAGGATGGAGGATACAGGTTCCAGCAATGGGAAATCAGAAAGGCTAGGTCCACATTAGCGTTGTGGCATCCGTCTGGACGGATCCACCATAGCACAGCATTAAAGGGAACCTAACCCCACAAACTGACCCCCCCCCCCCCCACACACACACATCTTTCTACCTGTCCCTGCACCCCCTCTTATCATTTCTAGCCATCCCTTTTGCAGAAAAAAGGCGGAAACTGCCGCATTTTTCAAAAATCTATGTGAAATCAGCCTTACAAGAACAGTGCCTGCTGAAACCAGTAAGACCTGTTTCTGACAGTGAGTATATGACATGTTGTTAGGAGAGTTTGCGTTCCCTTGCACTTTTTAAAAGTCCCCTGCAAATGCAACATGTTGCATTTTTGTGTTTCTGAGGATTCTTGAGAGACTCTGGAGAAGAATGCTGCAGGCAAAGGCGGCTGGGACTATAGGATCGGGAGCGGAATCTGCAGGGGGCTACCACTGGTACACATACCTCTGCTCCATACACCTCGTACGCACGCGGCTACGCTCCGCACACCTCATACACATACAGCTCCGCTCCGTACACCTCGTACACATGCAGTTCCGCTCCGGACACCTTGTAAGCATTCGGTTCCGCTCCATTCACCTCGTACACACGTGACTCCGCTCCATACACCTCGTACACACCGGGGCTCCGCTCCGTACACCTCGTACCACACGGCTCTGCTCCATACACCTCGAACACACATGGCTCCGCTCCATACACCTCATACACACGCGGCCCTGCTCCATACACCTCGAACACACATGGCTCCGCTCCATACACCTAGTACACACTCACCTCTGCTACATTCACACTGTAAATCCCTCCTGACCACACACACAAACTTCACCCAATTGAGCATCATGTTGGCCAACACAGCAGAGTCCTGCGTACACTGAGGAGCTGATCATGTGAGCCCTGACTCCTCCCCTCCATGTGACATCATCACAGGTCCTGTCAGCAGTGTGCGGCTCTGTGTCGGCTCCCACAGAGTGAGACCTCCGGAGCTGCAGGAGGCTGCAAATGACCTCCCTACAAATGAGTTCCCCCAGCTGCTCCCTGGATATGGCCCTGGCTGTGGGGGCAGTGCTCAGGGGCCTGACGCAAGTATTTTCAGCTGCAGCACATAGTGTTTAATGCTATGCGCTGGAGCCCATAGAAACCCGATGTTTACCTTGCCAACCACTGGTTGGCAAGGTAAACAGCGGGTTTCTATGGGCTCTGTTGCTGGCAGCGCATAGCATTAAAAGCTCTGTGCTGCAGCAGACAACACTTGCGTCAGGCTAGGGTTACAACACAAGTGTGACCCCTAGCCTCAGGGGCCCGGTGGGCCCTCTCCAAGCAGTCGGGCCCCGGCACTTGCCCGGGTGCGCTGGGTGCTGACGCCGGGCCTGCCTTTACACTATAGTGTTCACCAAGCTCCTTGTCTCCTATATTTATTTTTCCATAAATGGTTTTTATTCAGCAAATTTTTTGAAAATAAACATAAACAACAATTTCACCCATGCAGAGTCCGCTTGTTCACATTGTGTGAGTCGGCTAAGGGAACTTCCGACGTACTCGGACTGTGGTGACAAAACAACAAGAAAAATTAGAGGAGAAATTTACAGAAGTAGAGGGGGGCTGGGTAGAAGGGGATGGGGAATGGGTACAAGTGGGGGGGCACGGGAGAGGGGAGAGGTGGGGGAGGGAAACAACATAAGGGCGGGTTTAGGAGAGGTATGGGCTACATGATCCCGATCCATTAGGTAAACCTTACAGATACCGTCAAACCCGTGGAGGAAAGAGGGACCGCCATGGGGTGCTGAGCCCAGCATCCCCACGCCTCCCCGACATAACGTTTGTGTCCTGCCTCCATGGCTAAGTAATATTCGTGAGTAAAGATCGTGTTCAGTCTGGCTGCGAGGTCTCTCATCGTAGGAGGAGAGGGAGATTTCCAGCATGCTGAGATGCACTGTCTCGCCGATATGAGGACAAATGTAGCCGTGAGGCGGGGGACCGGAGGCAAGGTCTCCACTCCGATGTGCAGCAAAGCCATCTGGGGAGTCAGAGGCACAAAAGTATCCACAATGGATCTCAAAAGACCCTCAACTAGGGTCCAAAACTGTGAGATTTTGTGGCACGACCACCACATGTGGGCAAGTGTGCCCCTGAGACCGCAGTTCCTCCAGCATAGAGACGAGGCGTCGCCACCAAATCTAGCCAATCTGGCTGGGGTCAGGTACCAACGCAGATGTAGTTTCTTGAGTTGCTCAAGGTGGTTAATGCACTTCGTTGTACCTGTCACACATCGAACCGCTCCCTCCCAGTCTTCGTTGTCCGCCGTGAAGTTTAGCTCTCCTTCCCATCTAGGCCTATATGGAAGCGTGAATTGTCTGTCGTCGTCGTCTACTAATCCCGCGTAGAGGTTCGCCAGACCTCTCGTCCTTCCAGGGGATAGTCCCAGGACGGCTCTCATGGGAGAAGGGAAAGGGGCAGATAAGCAAACTTTAGTCCCACCTGTAGCAATGAAGTGCGATACCTGGCATAGTTGGAAGTAAGAGCCTCCCATGGTTGGGTGTTGTCGTAGAAAATCTTCAGTGGAGATGACTCCCGAGGGTCCCAAGAGGTTCGCCAGAGTGTTCAATCCACACTCCGCCCACTTCGTTAACCGCAGGGACGGGATGTGGACTCGGAGGGTCCCAAGCATGATCTCCGCTGGAGCAAATGTCCTCCACTCTTTCGGCGTACGTCTCCAAGCCCGCAGGAGAGCGTCAATCATCGCTAGGGGACGTCTGGGTCTGGTAGGTCGTATCGCGTCCGCCGTCAAAAAGCACCTCAAAGAGCCTCCTGGCAATTGTGCCGCCTCAATCTGTGCCCACCCAGGATCGCCTCGATCAGCCCACCACGCACCAAGTGGTTCCAAAAGGGCTGCCCTATAATAGGCCGCCATGTCCGGGACTCCCATGCCACCACTCCCCCACTTCTTAAACATCACCCTCCTTTGGATCCTCGGTCTCTTGCCTGCCCAGATGTACCCATCCACAGCCCGCTGAATCCGCGTTAAAAGACGCGAGGGGATGACCAGCGGTACACATCTGAAAAGATATAGGAATCTGGGCAGCCAAGACATCCGAAAGGCCTGGATTCTGGCAACCCACGACAAGGACTGTAGAGACCGCGGGTCCGAGGCCC
This sequence comes from Allobates femoralis, assembly GCA_033576535.1. Taxonomy (NCBI): domain Eukaryota; kingdom Metazoa; phylum Chordata; class Amphibia; order Anura; family Aromobatidae; genus Allobates; species Allobates femoralis. The sequence continues at coordinate 478,163,948 of JARQOC010000004.1, forward strand.
CGGTCAATGCCCTCAACACGTTATCTATGTTTCTCCCGACTACTTCACCCATCGGGCATAAGGTAATTCAGAGATAAGGGATACCCCTGGGCGACCACTGAAAGGGGAGAGAGGCCGATAGGCTCACCACCTCCTCCTGAGGTAAATTAACTGGGTACACCAGTGATTTAGAGGCGTTCAGTTTATAATACGAGATTGCTCCATATGATTCCAGCAAAGAGAGTACTCTCAGGAGGGATACTTCAGGCGAGGTGCACGAGACGATGACATCATCTGTGTACAGGCCAACAGTATGATGCCTGTCACCCACCTGTATCCCTGTAATGCCAAGGTCGGCCCGGATAGCTGCGGCCAGCGGCTCAATCGCCAGGACATAAATCAAGGGGGACTGCGGGCAGCCCTGTCTCGTCCCATTAGTTATATCCAACGGTTCTGAAAGGTAGCCCGAGGAGAAGACTCTTGCAGAGGGGTTAGAATATAAACTCAGGATGGCCGTAAGGAAAGGACCATCCAACCCAAATTTTCGCAGGGTCTTATCGAGGTAACCCCAGTGCACCCTGTCAAACGCCTTCTCTGCATCTAGTGACAGGAATGCACTGGGGCCCCCCCCCTCTCTGCAAGCTCGATAAGATTCAGCATTCTCCTCGTGCCGCCCCTGGCCTGACGTCGAGCCACAAACCCCACCTGATCCGGACCCACCAGCCCCGGGACCATCTCGGCCAACCTCATCGCGAGAAGTTTAGAGTAAATCTTAAGATCGGTGTTCAGCAGCGAAATCGGTCTGTAGCTCCCAGGAAGCTCGGGGTGTTTTCCTGGTTTGGGGATTGTGATTATAGTCGCTTCTAGAGCCTCCTACGGGATGGTTCCAGACGACCTCCAGCTACCGAACAATCTAAGTAGATAAGGGGCCAAGGTGGGGCCGAACGTCTTGTAATACTCGTTAATGAAGCCATCCGGTCCCGGAGCGGAGCCCGATCTTAGAGTACCGATGACCTTGAGCACCTCTCCCTTTGTAAATGGCGCATTAAGGGTGTCTAAATCTACCTGTGACAGTGAGGGTAACTGTAATTTGGCAAGGAAATCGTCTATACTGTCCGCTGAGGGTTGTACAGTCTCCGGGTCTAGCCTGAGATTATATAATCGTGCATAATATGCTGAAAAGGCCTCTACTATGTGACGCGGATCCCTAACCAACTTCCCATCCTGATCCTGTAATCCCGTCACTGCTGTCTGCCCTGACCGCTTCGTCAGTCGTCTAGCCAGGAGTCTACTCGCTCTGTCTCCCTGTTCATAGTAGCAGGTTTTCAATTTGCGGAGTCCCGTCTCGTACTGTCGCAAAAGTAGGGCACAGAGTTGGGTGCGCAAAGTCATAATCCGGGACGCCAGCCCCCGATCTGGGTTAGTCTTGTTCAAAGCTTCAAGTGATTGGATCTGGTCTTCCCATTCCGTTCTCTGTCTGTCTCTGGCACGTTTACGCTGTGAGGCCCTCTGGAGGAAAAGCCCCTCATCACCGCTTTATGTGCGGCCCACAGGGTTCCATCCGCGATGTCTCCGGTATCGTTGATCTCAAAAAATGATACAATGTTGGTGCCCATCTCCCCCTGCAAGGAGTGGTCCAAGAGGAGGTCAGGGCCCAATCGCCAGCGGCGAGGGCGTTCACCCCCCCCCCCAGGGCCACCTCCAACAACACCGGCGCATAGTCTGACCAGGTGATAACACCCACCTCAGGCCTCCGGCACCATTCCAGGTCCCCATCATCCTCCAGGAAGAAATCTATCCTGGAGTAGGAGCCATGGGGGCCGGAGTGAAAGGTATAGTCCCTCTCTTCTGCGTGCAAGTAGCGCCAGATGTCGTGGAGGCGGAATTCCCGGGTTAGAGGGAGAAGGCCGCCCCTCGACTTGGCCGAGGGGGCTGAGGAATCCAGGCGCGGTTCCATGACCGCATTGAAATCACGACAGATTATCAAATGGCCCTCGGATTCCAATTTCAGCTTTGTAAAAAGGGCCCTTAAAAAACCCTTCTGCCCCACATTGGGTGCGTAGACGGTAACCAGAGTAAAAACGACCCCGGAGACCTCACAGACCAAGACCAGGTATCTGCCAGTCTCGTCCGAGACAACCTTTCTACATACAAATTGGAGGGAAGCACTCACCAATATGCAGACTCCCGCTTTTTTTCGGTCGCAATTGGAGAAGAAAGTGTGGATATCTGGGGTAACGCAGCCGTTGGTTATCACACTCGAGTAAGTGGGATTCCTGCACACAGACCACATCCGCTCTCTTCCGTTGTGCTTCTCTCCACAGGAACGACCTCTTAGCCGGGGAGTTCAGGCCCCTTACGTTCATGGACACGATCTTTAGACTCCTCACCGCCGGTCAGGCGTCAAGCCCACCTCTCCAGGGGAGAACAGACAAAGGATCGCACCAGGGGAAGGGAGGAAGCAGATGAGCCCCCCGGGACTTGGGGAGGGGGGGGGGAGGAGGAAAAGGGAGGGAGGGGCGAGAGGTCAGGGGGACCGCGGGGGGGGGGGCGTCAATGAACAGGTGGCGGAGGGGAGAAGCAAAGAGCGTCGGGAGGAAGGCCCGGAGCCAGTCGGGTAACCCTGGGGGGGGGGAGCTTTAGGCTTGGATCTGGGGGGGACGGGAGTGCGGGGGACGGGGAAAGGCGGGAGGGCGGGTAATCAGGTAAAACAAAGAGAGGGGAGAGAAGAAAAAGAAAAGAATAACAATAAGAACTATAATCGCTCACAAAGTCCTGAGCGTGGGGGCAGAAGGCCGGAGGGAGAAAAAAAAAGGGAGACAGCAATCCGGGGCCTCCTTGGCTCCTCTAGATAGATCACTCTGAGCCCCACAAAACACAGGGGGGGGCCAGGTTACTCCCTCCAGCACATCGTCCGGCACCTCCCATGAGAATCAAGCTCAGGGGGGGGGGGCAGGGTATCCCTTTGCGGGACAAGGAAAGGTCCAGTGGGCAGGGTTCGGCCACCAGGTGACAAAGCCGTCATTTGTTCCCTTCTTCTTCGGATGTTCTTTCTCGTTCCCTGCGATCTTTAGGGCTGGTGGTCGTCGAGTTGGAGCCAGAAGCGGAGGGGGGCATCATACGCCAGTCTTTCAAGTCTTGGAAGGCGAGGAAAAGTAGTGTCGCGTGCCCCTGTACCTGAAGGACACACTCACTGGCGAGCCCCAGGCGTACTGGATGGCGCGGTCTCGCAGAATGGCACAATAGGGCGCGAATTCCCTGCGCCTTGCCAATGTTCCCAGGCAGAGGTCTGGGTACAGGGACCAAGAGTCATATGGGGCAGCCGTTAAAGGGCGCTTGCGCAGAGATTGCATCAAAAGGTCTCTCATCCTGGGAGTCTTCAGATGGACCATAACGTCACTCGGGACCTCGCGATTAATGCGAGGGGATCTGGGGAGACGAAATATCTTCTCTATTCTCAGGTCAGCAGCATGCGCTTCCGGGAGCACTAGGGACAGGAAAGGCTGCACAGTCTGAATCAGATCCTCCTCCCCCTCCTCTTCTGGGATGCCCCTTATCTTAACATTGCCTCTTCTAAGTTTGTCCTCCAAATCATATGTGGTGGCTTTTACCGCCCTCAGCTCCATATTAACATCGTGGAAGACATCCGCCAGCTCGTTGTGTGCCACCGCTATCTCTCCCACCTTCCTCTCTAGGTGGTCTGTGCGCTCCCCCAGGGCCGACACGTCGGCCTTGATCTCACCTACTATGCGCCGGGTGTCATCCTCAATAGCTCTGCGCAGCTCATCTAGGAGGCCTCTTATGGAGTGTCGTGTGAGCGGAGCATGTTCCTCATCCCGGGCGTGTCGGTCATAGTCCTGACTCCCTCCAGGAGAGCCGCGAGATTGTGAGCGCACTGATTGTGAGGAGCGCGGGGCAGGCGAGGAGGGAGCCGCCATCTTGGAGTCCGGGGCCGCAGCACGTTCAGTGGGGTAGAAGTCTGTGAGCTTCTGCGCGGTGCTGCGGCTCCGAGTGTTGGATCTCGGCATTCCCGAGTGGTTAGGAGACAGTCCCCCAACAGCTTAGGGATCAGAAGCAGTCGTCAGGCGCCGTTAGTCACCGGGTTTACGGCCTCCACCGGCGGAGCTCTCCTACAGTGCGACCTGCATGTCTCAGCGCAGGCCACGCCCCCGTCTCCTATATTTATTATGTGCTTGTGAATTACTTATACCTAGAATTATTGTAATATAAGAAATCCCTTACACCACAGTGTTCACAAATTCCACAGTGTTCCTCTATTTGTCTATCAGCTCACTTTTACTTTCGGTTTTGTCCTTGATCAGCTGTCTGCTTTATCTTACCTCCTCTTCTCTGTGTCAGCGTCGTGCAGGGATACAAGTGATCCAAAAATTGGGATCCCATATAAAAGAACAGACATAATATCTCAAGCGTGGTGTAACTAAACGGCACCTGAACTACGTTTTTGTTTTTTTTTTTAATTATTAAGAAATGTTTAATTTCTATATAATTGTGCTATATATTTTTACATATTTTATTATCCAAGGTATATCTTTTTAATAAACATCCAAAAAACGGTTAATTATTACAACTGCATTGTGTTATTATATAGCCATTGTCTAAGGCAGTGATGGGCAACCTTTTGAGCTTGGTGTGTCAAAATTCGCCAAAAAACCGAGCATAAATCGCGAGGTGTGTCACCTTGAGAAAAAAAACCCTAATTTTACGATATTTATAGTTTAAATAACAAATATGTATAATTCTTTAACTTACCTGCTTAGTGACGTCTTTGTTAATCTGTCAGTTGGTTTCTTTTGTTGGTCTTGCTGTTATTTAACCTGTGTGGGGTGTCATGAACTAAGATAAGTGAGAGGGAGGGGGAATTCTTCAAGTGATGGCGAACCTGTGGCAGTCCAGCAACAGCTGGACTGCCACACTGCCACAGGTTCACAATCACTGATTTAGTGACTTTTTTGTTGCTGAATTTCATTGGCTAAATCTTCAATTGAAGGTTGGTATTTTGCACACTTCAAGGCCAAGCAAGCGCTACTAAGGTTATCTGTCAAAATGTCTATTTATATTCCACGTTCTGCTTACTACCGTTTCACTACATAGAACGCAAAATGATCTGCCATTTTTTTCTATAATGCCATACATCTCAGTCCATGTCTCTTGAAAGGGTCGGCTACTGCTACTACCACTTCCTTTACTTAACCTTGGTTTTTTTGGCTTCTCCATCAGAGGGGCAGTGACAGAAGATTTATAGACAGCCCTGCAGGCAATTAGGGGTTAACTGTCTTTTAGAAAAGGGCAGAGTTAATAAGCAGAAATAGAGATTAATAGGATGAAATGGAGTCTGTATGCTGCAAGATGGCGTTCCTTATGTAAATTAATGGCGGGAAACGGCACCCATAGCACAGGCCTCTTCCAGCCTCCCCCTCACTTATCTCAGTAATGGCCAATCACACATTCATGACACCCAGCCCAGATTCTGCCCAGAACCTTTCACTGGACTCGAGGATGGTTGCTGTAGTAATCACTGGACAGCGATCACAGGGCCTCAGATATGCGTCCCCCACAGCGCTCCGCTGCTCCCTGCTGCGCCAGCCAGAAGTTCCGCTTACCGGAAGTCCCAGGACTAGACGCTCTGTGCCGGAGCTCTGCTGTTCTGGCTACAGACCTCCAGCACATTTTTTTTTCCTCATCTGTAGTTAGTGATGGGCGAGTCCTAACTCGGAATCGCTTGACTCTAGTCTACTCGTTGCGAGTCTAGCGAGTCCAATGTTAATGAATGGGGAATCGAGTAATTAGACTCGATTCCCCATTCATTAACATTGGACTCGCTAGACTCGCAACGAGTAGACTAGACGAGTCAAGCGTAATAGCTCGCATTGCCGTTTTGGAAACCCGACTCGCAACAATTTTTTGCTGCTGTGTCCGTGTCTGTGTTTTTTATCCAAATAGCGAGTCTAGTTTCTCCGGCGGCCGCGTGTCACTGAAAATGGCTACGCGTGTCAGTGCTGACACGCGTGTCATAGGTTCGCCATCACTGGTCTAAGGGATTGTTAGTGCTGGGTCCACACTCAACATACAAAAAGTCTTTATTAGGAAGGATCTTACACGGTAATCCCCTCCAAGGCCATCTAGCAGCTTCAATTAATTTTTTAATTACCTTTTTCCCTTATTGACTGTCTCCAGTGTGTAACCAATAATTACTAAATTATTTTAAAAGAGGTCGCACCCCAGACATGTCGCGCTCCATTTTCCCAACATAGTTCCACAGTACAGGCTCAGGTACCTAGATGCGTGATAGATCTCTAGATGCGTGAGCATTGCAATCAGACAAAATGTGCCTTTTGCATTGGAGGATGTTCTATCTAACCCAGAGGAAACCAGGTCTGGAGAAATTTTTTTTAACCCAGAGGAAAGATACATAATTTTGAAGGGCTATCTTGCTAACAACCTTGTAACACGATGCAATTTATATGCTCCTAACATTAACCAGGTCCAATGGATGTCCAAAACTCTAGACTTACTCAACCTATTTAAAGAGGGTCTTTTGGTGATGGGTGGGGGACATGAATACTCCTTTAATGCCCTTTTTGGACACCTCTCAAAATGATTTGAAACGCCTCCATTTAAAATTGAGCACTTTAAATTTAATTGACCCCTGGAGACTCCACTATCCAACAACCAAAAACATCACTGTTTTTTTTCTCCAACTCATAACTCATATCACAGGATTGACTATTCAGAATTTTTATCTCTTTCTAATCAAATCCACTAATATTGATAATATTTTCTTATCGGATCATGCGCCCATTTTTCGTGAGTTATTAGTAGACACATTTCCCCTCACCAACCTGTATCTTAAATGAAACCATCATTGACTCCCCTATTCACTTTGTTAAACTGTCTGAGATTCTTGACAGATACTTTAAGGTAAATATCACAGGAGACTTGCCCATAACAACATAATAATTTATGTGCATACTGAATGCAAAATATTGCATTTTATGTGTGTAGCTGTGTGCTTGTTTTATGCGCAAGCAGACAGCTGCGCACAGAAAATGAATGGAAGTGCGTCTGTGCGCATTGCCATCTGCTGGCAAGCGCACAGACGCAGCGGAAGATGACCTCCTCTGAGGTCATCTGCAGGTGCATCCTTTCCTGTGGTTCTCTTCTCTTCTTCTTCTCTTCTTCTTCTCTTCTTTTCTTTTCTCCTGTCCTCCTTTTCTTTTCTTCTTTCTTCCCTCTTCTTCTTCCCTCTTCTTCTTCCCTGCTGCCGCTGGTTTAAAATAGCTGTTGGAAAAGCCAGCGGTGAATACACTTCACTGCCAGCTTTACTGCTCTGCTAATTCAAATTAACAGCTGATGTTAGCACATCAGCTGATCATTTGAATTAGCGGGGCGGGAAAGTCGGCGGTGACATTTCATGTGAATTCATGCTGACAATCTCCGCTGCATTCACATGAAAGTGTTTGCTTTCGGCACTGCGTATGGGTATGCGCAGCATACACTGCAGTGCCGAACGTAAATCTGAACCCAGCCTTATTGAGCAAATTATCTCAAATAAACAGAGGTTTGAAAAGAAATCAGAGGACATGGCTGATTACTCTTAATTGTCTCTATGAAGATCTTGAAAATCCTCCAGACCCCTCTACTGCTCTTGACCAGATAAACTCCTTTTAAGACCCATTGAAGCTTTCCTAAACTCTCTTGGAAAGGGTGCCGAATTGACTGCAAAAATTACACCTTAAGAAATCATTGATGCGCTAAAAACTATATACCCAATGGGATTGCCCCCAGGGCCTGATGGTCTCCCGATTTATATATTATAAGAATTTTCCTCCCCTATTTAGCATTGCTGTTCAACTCTTTCCTCGAGGGCCACTCCTCCTAAACAAGCTTTAAAAGCTTTTATATCAATTATACCCAAGGAAGATGAAGACCTTAACCTCTGCAAGCAGTATCTCCCCATTTTCTTGCTGAACAGAGATCTGAAGCTGTGGGCTAAATTATTATCTAGACTATTACGCTCGGCTCTTCCAAAACGAATTCACCCGGAGCAGGCAGGGTTTGTGGGGAGAAGAGATGGGAAAGAATATTCCACAATTATTATTCAAGCAATTGCATATGCACAACATAGAGGGATACCCCTCACTACTATCTATGAATACCGAAAAAGCGCTCTACAGGGTGAGTTGGCACTTTATGCTTCAAACACTAGAACAATGTTGAATCCCTCCGGGCTTTATCACAGCTCTTTTTTTACCCACGGCCCTCTTCTAGGGTCCGGGTGAATGGGGTGCTTTCCCAGAGCTTACTAATTTCGAATGGTACACGCGAAGGTTGCTCTTTGTCTCTGAGCCTTTTCATTTTGTTTATGGAAACGCTTATGCAGAGAATAAGACAAGACAACACCATACAAAGTTTCTAATTCTTTGATTGATAAACCAAGACCCTAGCATTTGCGAACGACTTGCTCCCTATGATTACCAACCCCCTTCAGTCCTTCCCATCCCTTTATAGATTTATTCACTCACTTCAGTATATTCTCTAACTTCAAAATCAGTTTCAATAAGTCAGAAGCCTTAAATCTTACCGTCTCTAGATGGCTCATGCCATCTCTACAAAAACTCTTGAACTTTAGTTGGCCCCAAACAGGTATCAAATGTTTAGGAATATCTATATATCTGACATCTCTCTGTATGCAGCACCACGATAACACCTAGGCAGCAGGCTCATTGTATGGGTGTTATGTTTGACACCAATCTCTCCTTCACCTCCCATACACAATCTCTTGTCCACTCTTGTCGCTTACACTGGAAGAACATCTCTAGAGTCCGCCCCTTTCTCACAATGGAAACAACAAAAACCCTCACTGTGGCCCTAATCCACTCCCACCTGACTACTGCAATTCTCTATTAATTGGCCTCCCCCGCTCTAAACCTTCCCCTCTCCAGTCGATCCTTAATCCAGCAGCCAGGATCACCTATCTGGCTAATCGTTGCTCGGATGCCTCCGTTCTTTGCCAGTCACTGCCCTGGCTGCCCGTACACTACAGGATCAAATTCAAATTGCTTGTTCTCACCCACAAAGCTCTTCACAGTGCAGCAACTCCCTACATCTCCTCACTCATCTCTGTCTATCACCCCACCCATTCTCTACATTCTACAAATGACCTTCGACTAACATCTGCAGTAATCCAATCCTCCCACTCCTGGCTCCAAGACTGCTCCCGAGCTGCACCAATTCTGTGGAATGTTCTACCCCAAGAAATCAGGACTATCCACAACTTGCATGGTTTCAGATGCTCCTTTGTACTGTATATAGCCCATTCACTATCTCTCTAGACATAACTCTTCTTCAAACTCCACCAAACCCAAAAGGTCTACACAGATTGTCTGCTGACCATTCATGTAACTTTATTTCTATCCCCCATTTCCTCAAGATGCCTGAACCATCAGTGTAATAAACCCCTATATTTGTGTAACCCCTATTGCGTTGTAGACAGTAAGCTCTTTTGAGTAGGGTCACCTTTATTTTTTGCTTTATTTATTGTAATGTATTTCTTACATTGATTCTATGCTTATTGTATTCTATCCAATAATTGTACTGTATTCTTTCTCTACTGGAATTACTTTCTGTACTGTATTGTATATTTTTCGTATATGAACCACAGTATTGTAAAGCGCTGCAGAATATATTGGTGCTATATAAATAAAGATTTATTATTATTATGTTACTAAAGATCCAAAAGACCTATTCCTAAAAAAACTACGTCCTGCTTCCTAACTACACAGATTCACTCCTCAAAACGACCTCCTTTACCTATCCTGGTCAGGTCAAGCCAACATAGTCAAATCATATATTTTAATATTGTGAGGCATGCCAGCGCTATAGCACGTGGCCGGTATCACTCACATGGCCTGCAGCAATCTGGGTGATTGCTGGAGCTAGTGGTACACACAGGGTTAATGGCAGCTAAGTGTGTGCATGAGTGAGTGGTGCTGATTACCACTGTGTTGCAGCTGTGGGTTTGTGAAGCGGCCCTTAGCCTGCCCAGTGCTGTGTGAGGAGTGTTTCCACAAGCCTGCAAAGGGACATATAAACATAAGGAACCAGGAACAGTCATACTACTGAGCACACATCAATATAGACCATTTAAAGAAAGCGAGAGAAGATGTTTTTGTGCTCTAGATTAAATTACCCGAATGTCCACACTCAATTTTACAATACAAAAGTGATTTTAATAAAGTTACTGGTGGTACAAAAACAGGCAACAGTCAAGAAGTAAATAGGAATAGTGTTGGAGAGGGAGGTGAGAGAGGAAAGCAGGAGATGCAGATGGACAGTGCCCTCACCCTGGTACCTAATGAAGGAAGCGAGTGCTCTAATAGGGACCACTACCAGCCAAAAAGCAGGTAGATTGGTGTCACCTAGATGTGATATCAAAGCTCCAGGCTATCCAACTAAGTCTTACCCATGGGTGTAGTTTACGGGGTCCAGTGCTCTCCTACCCTCGTCTCAAGGGCCCCGACACGTGTTTCGCGTCCGGCTTTATCAAGGGGCGAGTGGTGCTCAGTGCTCTAAGTAGCTGGCCTATATAGGGGAGCGAGTGACAGCTGCAGCTTGTTCGGCTGCATGAGACGCCATTACGCCGGAAGTAAAGCGGCGGGGAGGGCTCTCCTGGGTGCGCTGTGGTCGGGAGAAAAGATTCCCGTAACGTCACATCCGGGCGCAACCATTATGGAGGTCCCCGTCACCGCAAACTTCCGGCGGTCCGGCGCGCATGCGCACGCTGCTAGTCGCCATTTTGGAGAAGGGCAAGAGGAGCTCTTTCTTGCCCCTCTCCTGGATTTGTAGTATTATAATACGATCATTCATTTATCCAAAGGAGGCAAGTAAAGGGGGATTTTATCTTGGTAACACACGGGCCTAGAGACCGAACCAACAGAGGGAGTAAAAGAGCGATAGTAAAAACGAAGTAGAAAGTATATAAGCAAAGGAAGGAGAGGCAAAATGGGAAAGCATCATCAACATCAAAAAAGTGTGTATCCACATAATGCGCCTCCACAATCCTCCCTCATGTCTGCTTCATATGTATCTGCTCTCCACAGTTATTGTCGGTATTTCCAGGCCAAGGTGTATGTCCAGTTATATCCCCAAACACAGCTGTTCATCGCTCACACAGAGGCCAGTTCGTGAAAGGGGGAAGGTGCAAAGCTAAAATAGACAAATAAAACAGAGCAAAGTTAAAAAAGCTGACTATCCTCAATGAGGTACAAGGTGCCATGATAGCCTCTCTTAACTGGCAAATAAGCAATGCAGGACATATCAAACTCGCAACAGCAAAAGAAATCAGAACAGAGTAACCAGGGCGGACGAAAAGGATCAGACCCCTGGACACTGGCAGCAGCATAGTGTACTTCAAGTATAGAAAATACATTTTATATTTTGAGGTAGAAATTAACCATGATTTAAAACAACAGAGAGGCGGCACCAGAAGGAACTATACATAAAACCATCAAAAAATCCATCTGAAACACACGACTCTGTGCGTAACCGGGATTACTTCAAAAAAGGGGAGGTGAACTAGAGAAAAGGGGCAAAGCTCAGTCTCTCGTTGAGACCAGCAGGTGCCATTGTGCCTAAGGTCACAATCCACCTACACTCAAGTTTCGCGAGCTCTTTGCTCGCATCTCCACCCCGAATACCTAAATTCAGTCTATCAATACCGCAGACTCGAAGAGTCTCAGGATTGCAATCGTGAAAGTTTTTAAAGTGTCGGGGGATTGTACGGAGAGTTGTTACATCCTCAACGTCTGCTGCCGCAATAATATCTCTCTCGTGCTCCCTTATACGTCGCCTAAACTCACGGGTGGTGAGGCCCACATAAGTAAGGCCGCAACCACACGTGGCATGATACACAACACAAGTGGTGCTACAGGTGATGTATTTTCTGATATCGAATTCTCTGCTGTCATCATGGTTACCAAACTTTTTGGTACGGAAAATGCTGCTCCTACAGGAGAGACAGGAGCCACAGGGATAGCAGCCCACAAGTGGGCGCCCCGTATTGAACGGAGCAAGTGGTTTTTTTATATAGTGGCTGTGTACCAGCCTGTCTCTGAGGCTCCTGCCCCTCCTTGCTGTCATCAATGGTCTATCGGGGACAAGTGAAGCCAATGACTGATCAGTTTTTTAAGACACTCCAGTGGCATTCAAGGATACCCCCCACTTCTGACCACTGGTTGCAGTAGGTTGATATAAATCTCAAAACAGGGGTATTATCAGTATTAGATGCATTGGTGGGTTTATTAGCTAGGAGATCACGGCGTAAGGTTTTTTTAGCACGTTGATAGCCTGTTTTAATACTCCTCCTGCTATACCCACGTTCCAAAAATCTCTCTCTCATCTCCACTGCCCGCCCCTCAAACACCCCCCCATCAGAACACACCCGCCGTAGCCTAAGGAATTGGCCCACAGGGATGGCCCTGATGGTAGAGGGGGTGTGTGAGGAGCCGGCGTGCAGGAGAGAATTCACGGCCGTGTCTTTTCTATATAAGTCAGTGGTAACCTCACCATCATCCCTGACCTTGACTTTGATGTCCAGAAAATCAATCTCGTCAACCGCCCATTTATACGTGAGTTTTATATTGAGGCTATTTGAGTTTAAAGATGAGATGAATTCATCGAGCTCGGGGACGGCTCCACTCCAGACGACGAGGATGTCGTCAATGTAGCGGAGCCAGCACAGCGCATGGGGGGCCGTGGCCTGCCCCCCGCCGAACACCCCCGCCTCCCAGTGACCCAGGAATAGGTTGGCATACGACGAGGCGCAGGCCGCCCCCATCGCTGTGCCGCGCCGCTGGAGATAGAACCGATCCCCGAAAACGAAGAAGTTGTGACACAAAACGAACTCCAGAAGTTCTAAGATAAGGCTCTTTAAAGATGAATCCCAATTTGACATCCCAAGGTAATAGTCAACCGCCGCCAAACCATCAGTATGTCCAATACAGGTGTAGAGGGACTCCACGTCGATCGCCACCAGCAACACCCCCCTATCCAGGAACACACCATCAAGTCTCCGCAGGACGTCCGAAGTGTCTCTGACATAGGAGGGCAGAGTTTCAACCAGAGGGTGTAAATAATATTCAATAAATTTACATATCGTATCGCATAGCCCTCCTATGCCAGAGACAATCGGACGCCCCGGGGGGTTCTCTGGATTTTTGTGTATTTTGGGTAGTAGATAGAAAGTGGGTATTACTGGCTCTTCGACTAGGAGTCCCTCCATCACTTTTTTGGGAATGATGCCCTGATCCAGTGCTCTCTCTAAAATGGACCTGAGATCCAAGGAGAATCTATGACAGGGGTTGGAGGATAGTAAGTCATAGTACTCGCGATTTCTCAGCTGTCGCAACGCTTCCCGCTCGTACATCTCCACCGGCCAGACCACCACGTTCCCCCCCTTATCCGCTGGTTTAATAATAATACCACTCAATTCACTAATCTGTCTCAAGGCCTGTCTTTGTACATGTGACAAATTATCTCTTTTCGGTCGTATATTAAGAGTTCTTAGGTCTTGACAGACTAGTTTGTTAAAAATCTCTATTTGTGGACAAAGCGAAAAAGAGGGGAACGTGGTGGATCTGGGGTAGATGCACTTAGGGAACGTACCTGTGGCAGCTGGTGTAGAGTCATCCTCCAACTCCTCCAGATGTCCGATGGCTTCCTCCTCCACCTCGGAGAGCACTGTGTCGGCACAATTTTTCTTGGCATGAAGTCTGCGTAGAACCAGTTTTCTCAGAAACAATTGGAGGTCCTTAATCACTGTAAAACAGTCAAAATTCTGATTAGGTACGAATGTTAACCCCAATTTAAGAACCTCACATTGGGCTGGTGTGAGATTATGTTTTGAGAGGTTAATTACCTCCAAATTCCCGCCCTTGCCTTTCTTGTTCAATTGTTTCGGAGATACTGGAGGTCGTTTACTGGCATCTTTACCGCCCTTTGCCGCTTCAGCTCTAGTTAGTGGTTTGAGAACTGTACCAGACTCTGATGGTTCCTCATCAAGTGAGGAAAGTGATGAGGCGGTGACTATTTCCGGTACAATATCAGTTGGTGGTTTGGGAGTATCTGGCCTCCCCGGTCTCTTTTTATTTCTCCACCGGTAGACACGGTTATTCTTAAAGTCCGCTACATCTCTTTGATATTTCTTAGTTTTTGCGGCAACTATCTCCTTTTCCCACTTGGAGAATTCTTTCTCTATATTATTGTTAATTTGGCCAAGTGCCTCAGGTGACAGCTCGTCCGCCAGTTTAACTCTCACAGTCTCAATTTCTTTCTCAATCTCTTCGATCGCCTTACTGTTGGACTCAATCAATAGGTCCATGAACCCCAGGGAACAGTCGGTCGCCAGGGATTCCCAACTGTTCTTAAACTCTTCATCAATCACACTAAATGAAGGGAACACCTGTATTCTGAGACCCCTGGGTACAAGACCTTTGTCAGTATATCTCTGCATAAAGGCCCTGTTGCTTATATACTTTCTACTTCGTTTTTACTATCGCTCTTTTACTCCCTCTGTTGGTTCGGTCTCTAGGCCCGTGTGTTACCAAGATAAAATCCCCCTTTACTTGCCTCCTTTGGATAAATGAATGATCGTATTATAATACTACAAATCCAGGAGAGGGGCAAGAAAGAGCTCCTCTTGCCCTTCTCCAAAATGGCGACTAGCAGCGTGCGCATGCGCGCCGGACCGCCGGAAGTTTGCGGTGACGGGGACCTCCATAATGGTTGCGCCCGGATGTGACGTTACGGGAATCTTTTCTCCCGACCACAGCGCACCCAGGAGAGCCCTCCCCGCCGCTTTACTTCCGGCGTAATGGCGTCTCATGCAGCCGAACAAGCTGCAGCTGTCACTCGCTCCCCTATATAGGCCAGCTACTTAGAGCACTGAGCACCACTCGCCCCTTGATAAAGCCGGACGCGAAACACGTGTCGGGGCCCTTGAGACGAGGGTAGGAGAGCACTGGACCCCGTAAACTACACCCATGGGTAAGACTTAGTTGGATAGCCTGGAGCTTTGATATCACATCTAGGTGACACCAATCTACCTGCTTTTTGGCTGGTAGTGGTCCCTATTAGAGCACTCGCTTCCTTCATTAGGTACCAGGGTGAGGGCACTGTCCATCTGCATCTCCTGCTTTCCTCTCTCACCTCCCTCTCCAACACTATTCCTATTTACTTCTTGACTGTTGCCTGTTTTTGTACCACCAGTAACTTTATTAAAATCACTTTTGTATTGTAAAATTGAGTGTGGACATTCGGGTAATTTAATCTAGAGCACAAAAACAAGCCTGCAAAGGGAGCAGGATAAACTAGGCTGGACTGGAGACTTGGCCTCTGTGAGGATACTGGGAGAGGCTGAGTGTGTGAATACTGCACTGGGACACTTAGGGAGAAGTGTTCCTCACCCGGGACGGGAATATAACAATTGTGGAGATAGATGAACTATGTATATGGACATTTATGTTGAAGGTAAAGGAAAGCCTCGTCGTTATATTATGGAGAATGGTTTATGAAGCCTGGAATAAACCTGATGAACTTTTGTATAGAATCCAATCATGTTAATTGTGTAAAGTACTTTTTATATATTGTGAGGTAGCGCTCGCTGAGGGTATTACAGGACACTCACTTGACAGTGGAATGTCACAGCGTCCATTCCACTGTCAAGTGAGTGTCCTGTAATACCCTCAGCGAGCGCTACCTCACAATATATAAAAAGTACTTTACACAATTAACATGATTTCAGTTAGGTTTTGGGTGTACATTGGAGCTAGCACTGTGAATTTTAGTGAGTTGCTGCTGAAGGCCTAGGTGTTGCTGTATGTAGTTCACCTATATGTTATGGTTACTTAAAGGTAAAATTTTTGAACAAGCGCATACTCTAGATACCTCTAGGTAAGTTTTCCGGAGTAGTTATACTGATACTTGGTACATATTGTATAGTATGACAATATTAGGATCAACAACTAGATTTCTCTCAAATAGGTTTAACTCTTTCTTGGAATGTTTATTTTTATATTGATAAAATACATGCATTAATAAATGATAATTTAATCTATGGATTACCATGGATTTACAAATAAGTATACTATGAAATATATATCTAAAAATATCTCTGAAATTTAGCTAAAAATAATAAAAACTTAAAAATCATGTTGAAATCCTATAGGATACTTCAGGAGTATATTCCCCTCATGGAGCACATCTCCCAAGGTGGTGCTCTGTTGGTTATTCTGTCTGGCGTGAGTAGGGACCCTATTAAGCAGGGCTGTGGAGTCGGTAAGACACAGTTGCGACTCCGACTCCGACTCCTGGATTTTAT
Organism: Allobates femoralis; assembly: GCA_033576535.1. Classification (NCBI taxonomy): domain Eukaryota; kingdom Metazoa; phylum Chordata; class Amphibia; order Anura; family Aromobatidae; genus Allobates; species Allobates femoralis. The sequence continues at coordinate 478,180,323 of JARQOC010000004.1, forward strand.
CAGGTTCCGACTCCGACTCCTTCATAAATGGCCACTTCGTAACAATAAATTTACTGTTGTAAAATATTAACATGGAGCTTATTCAGTTTCTCACCATCATATAAATAATCAGACCACTTAGAGCAAACACTATATTTATTAGATACAATTAGAATATACCAAATAACTTTTATAAACTTTTCAAAACTGTAAGTAAATTTCAATAAACCCTGTTATTCTGTTAATAAGAAATCTATACATTTGTCCTCAGAAAAAGTATAGCCTCTGTCAGATCCTCTTTCATGGATGCCCTCAAGTCTGATCTAATTATTTTGAGAGCAGAGAACAACCTCTCTACACTAACTTGGGTTGGTGGCAAAGAAGTAACCACTTGGGCAACATCTCTGACAATGTCAGGATACAGGGGAATCGCTTGTTGCACTGTTATTTTTGATGAACGATCAAATTTCTCAATCTCTTTTAGTGCACATGAAAAATTCTGCTGAAATGTACTGGCTGTGTTCTTTGATGGGGATGACTCTTCCATGCGGGAACGCTTTGCACGGTCCTTGTGATCCAAATATTTTTCGATATTAAATTCTTCATCAGTTGATGATGAGGGTGAAGATGTTGCAGGACGATCAAATTCTTCTTGTTCCTCCTGACTGTTTTGCAATCCTTTCATCCTTACTGCTATTTCAAACAGAGCTTCTTTTCCTTTACTCAGCTGTTGATCATCTAGAAGAATCCGATGCATTGGGTCTACATAAACAGCTGCCAAAAGAATGTTATTTTGTAATAGTAGCTCCTCTCTCCGTTTCATTGATGTAGCAATGCCACTTGCAATTAACCCTCCTCTTTGGGACAGGCGAAGCATCAGGTTCCTCCACTCCTTTAAGAAAATACCTGGAGTTAAGTCCTCTGCTTGTAATTTTTTAGTCACTGTAAATGGGTGCTCTAGCAATTTTTCCAGCTCAGTCACCTGATTCCACTGACTTTCATTTAGCGTCAGTTGAGGGTTAGCCATGTCTACAAGAAAGGTTTTCAGTTCAACCAAGCGCTGAATCATTAAGTAAGTACTGCCCCATCGTGTGGCTTGATCAATAATTGCCCCTTTTCCAGCACGTCTCTTCAAAATTGAGTCAACTTTAGGGGTTCTGGCAACAGTAGCCAATTTTCTCACCTTGCCAATCAGTGCAGCAGCATGTCCTTCTTGCAGACTGTCTCTTATAGCCAGCTGTAGCGTATGCACAACACAGCGCATGTGATGAATGAAAGATCGCATTGACACAGTTTCAACAAGATTATCTAAACTATCATGTAGCAGTTCATCTGAAGCAACTTCAGTTTGCTCCTCAGTTATACTGTGTTCCTCTATTTCAAACATTTCTGTGTCTGTGGACCCAGAATGTTCTTCTAGCTGCTGGTCACCATCATTACTCTCATTGATTAGCTTAATAGTACTTATCATATTTGAAGCATTGTCAGTTACGACAGAAAGAACTTGCTCTTTTTTAAGTTCATAGTCTTGCAGAACCTTTTCCACCAAGGCCTGGAGAAACTCACTGGTGTGATGAGCTTTGGTGTCTTTTACTGCCAATGTTTTGGTAATTATTTCATTTTTGTCACAAACAAACCGGACATTGATGGCAAAATAGTTCACTCTGTGACGTGTGCAGGCATCCATTTTAAGAAACACAAAGCGTCCCTTGAGAGTATTTTTAAGTTCTTCCTTTTGTTTAAAAGCTTCTTCGATTACTAATTTTCTAATACTCTCTCTCTCCAGAGAAACTCCAAGCTTGCGGGCCATTTCTCCATTCAAACACATAAAAGCTGGTTGTGAAAATAATGAAATAGGCACACTATCCTTTACAACAAGCTCTATGATCTGTTTTTTAAATGTATCTACTGTCATTGTCACAGTAACTTTGTCACTGACAAAATATCTTGCAACTGATGGCTGCAAAGTTCTCTGCTCCTTTGCTTGACCGGAAGAGCTGGGCACTGGTTCTTTGGTTTGGATGCAGTCTTTCTCATCCACTGCTTTCAGTACTTCTGGATGGAAGCGCTGTAAATGTCTCTTTAGATTAGAAGCTCTGGTAGGAGCATTTTTATCTTTGCCTGAAAATGCACTTATCTTCGCTTCACAGCTTTTGTTTTCGTCTGGATCATTTGTCATACACTGACAGACATAATGTTTTCTATCTTGAGTGATGGTGAAATGTTCAAATACAGCTGATTTAATGTGATGCTTCTTTGACATTCTCAGGTTTTTAATTCTGCATTCACAATCCAAATGACAATTGTTTATCCTAAAAACAATTGTACAAAATAATTGCCAGGTCGTACAACTGATATACTGGTCAGTAATACTGTTATTATTCCTCATGTACTCACAGTTAACTGATGCAAAGTTTGTGGATAATACTTCTTACAGTCTTCCTCTTCTTCTGAGTAGCAGGCAGCTGTGAGATGCTTGGAAGATGCACACCGGCTAGTATGATCTAGTCTAGACGAGGAGGAGCCAAGTTACTACTAAGAATTTGCAACACATTTTCACTTTCAGTTTCATACATTGTAAGTAGGGGGGTTGGGGCAGCATGAAGTTAACCAAGTATAAGAATAGATAAGGGCAGTGGAGAACAGTGTCACACAAGAAGTAAGAAATGTCTCTATCTCCAGCAGAACTGCTTATCACTGTTGTTCATAGTTTGATAGAACATAAATATTTGAGTAACATTTATAAAATTAATATGAAAGTTCAATTATGAAATATTAATACATTTTTTTAAAGCTGGAGTCGGAGTCGGTACATTTCTACCGACTCCGACTCCGGCCAAAACTAACTCCGACTCCGACTCCACAGCCCTGCTATTAAGATAAGATATGAAAGGATTTAGTTTGTCGGTCCCTTTATTTAGGTCTATCTAGGTCTTTAGGGATTGTTTGCCCTCTTACCTTATAGTAGGATGATATCAATGTTCTTCCCAAGGTGTTCAGATGTTACATAAATAACAACTGCAAAATCACCACAGCTGAAGTAACACCACATGACATCTAAAGCCCGAACACTACAAGGAATATCTGAAGGTACATTCCATGCTTGAATATATAATGTGAAACAATGCTTTACTAAATAGGTATAATTTCTAATTAAATATTATGGAAAACTTCTAGAGACAAGCCAAGTAAAATACCCGGAATAGTAACATCTGAACACCTTGGGTAGAAAATTGATATCATCCCACTATAAGGTAAAAAGGCAAATAATCCCTAAAGACCTAGATATGCAAATAGAGCGCTTTAGCCAGCTGCCCGCAGTGTTTTCTTGAACTGGTCTCCCTGAGATCAGTGAATACTTTGCAATAAAGACCTAGATAGACCTAAATAAAGGGACCCACAAACTAAATCCCATGATTTCAATTAGACTCCCTCAAACGTTTTTCACTTCCCTTAAACGGAGCGTGTCACAATTTGTTTGAAAGAAACAAAAGTGCACGACTCCCGTACAAACTATTAACCTACGCTAAGTCCAATTGAGGTGTAGAGTTCCCTGACTTCCAAGCCTACTATCGGTCAGTTCATTTGTGTAGATGGTTGCAACTGACACCAAACATAATACAGACATTGAATTGCTTTTTCTGGGAAATAAAACAGACCTATTTGTGGGCCAGGGCACTCCCTTCCACTCACCTAGGTCTAGCCGACACTACTCTTACAACCCTCTCTATTAAACGCAATCTCACAGACACCCTCCCTGCAATAGCTTACCCATCTCACTTTCACCTTTAGGAGTTACTCCTTACATTCTAGACCCTCTATTTGACGATCCTTACAATTTATGGGCCACATTGCCAAGAGTTTCATTATCTAAATTCCAGGACAATAAAATTAAAATGCAAAACAACTGGGCAATAGATTCAACAATACAACCTTGAAATCTACTTCAGAAACTCCATGGAAAGCGTATCTTTAAAGAGGACCAACCAGCAGGTTTTAGGGCTATAAAGTGAAGCCAGTGCCTTACAGGCTTTATGATACTGAATGCAGTCATACCTTTACTTCAGTGATTACATGTATGATTGCTGAGATGAATGTTATAGAACTCCTTAGAAAGTGTACAGCAGGGGACGGAGTGTGCAGCAATTGGCATAAGAGGGGCTGGGTATCTTTGTATTACTGAACCTGTTTTCAATAAGCAAAATTCTTTAACCTCCCTCCCTCCTTTTCACAAATAGTAGAAGCCCCCACCCTCTTCAGTCTCTACACGTCCTGATTTGTCTTCTCTCACAGATCTGGACAGATCCTGCTATTGTCATCACAGATGGGTATCTGTCTATGGAACATGCTGGGGGTTTTAGTGTCTCTGTATCTGCAGACTGTGAGCCAGTGACACTACAACTCCCAGCATGCTCCATAGACAGATCCCCATTTGTGATCTGTGAAGACAATAGCAGGGATCTGTCCAGGTCTTTGAGAGGAGATCGATCACGACGTATAGAGACTTAAGGGTTCGAGGGCTTCTACTGTTTGTGACAATCACAAGCAGGGAGAGGGAGGGGCGAGGGTTTGGCTTAGAGAAAACAGGCAGTAGTACAAAGAAACCCAGCTCCTCTTATACTAATTAATGCACACTCCGTCCCCCTATTGCACACTTTCTAAGGACTTCCAATACATTTATCTCCGCAATCATACATGTAATCATTGAAGTAAAGGTATGATTGCACTCAGCATCCCAGTGCCTGTAAGTTAGTGGCTTCACTTTATAGACCTAAAACCTGCTGGTTGGTCCTCTTCCAGAAATTCAGATCTGAATTCCAAAATCAGGCATCATGGTCTTGGTTGGACCTCTTTCACCAAATTGGAGTTTCCATGTCCTAAACTTATATTCAAATTATATTTGGGTTTAGTTTGACCTTCTCAGCCATTTAAACCAACGTTCATACATTCATGGAAGAATGAATTTAAACTTTGTTTCTCTGAAGACCTGGTGTTTTGAGATTCTGTCTTAACAGCAAAGGATTCTCCAGGTGTATATTGCTGCAGGAGAACACGTACAAAATCATAACTCGCTGATATGGAACACCCGCGTTTCTCCAAAACCTAGGTCTCAAAGAATCAAATTTGTGCTGGCTAAGCCATAGCAGTGTAGGCCGTATGACCCATACAGTGCCTTGTGAAAGTATTCGGCCCCCTTGAACTTTTCAACCTTTTGCCACATTTCAGGCTTCAAACATCTACTATATAATTGCCGTAGGCACTTCCGTGTCGGACCCCGCAAAAGACCGTGGCTTTGTCACTCTGTGACGTCACCATGTGCGAGCAATGGCCGCGAGGCCATTGCGAGTCGCTGGCCAAGTTAGCGATTTACCGCTCATGTAGCGCGAGCAATGGCCGCGAGGCCATTGCAAGTCGCTGCATGAGCCGCGATTCTGAGCGGACCAGAATGAAAACTGTGTCTTTACAAATGACACAGTTTCCATTCAGGTCCGCTCAAAGGGCTTCTACAGATACATGCCGGATGATGCTGCACGCTGATTGGTTGCTTCTTCCCATAGAGAAACATGGCCATGTTTCTCTATGGGAAGAAGCGACCAATCAGCGTCCAGCATCATCTGCCATGTATCTGTAGGAGCCCTTTGAGCGGACCTGAATGGAAACTGTGTCACCCAATATGTCCTCACACCCCCCCCAAAATGTCCTCACACCCCCCCCCAAATGTCCTCACACCCCCCCAAAATGTCGTCACAACCCCCCCCAAAATGTCCTCACACCCCCCCAAAATGTCGTCACAAACCCCCCCCAAAATGTCCTCACCCCCCCAAAATGTCCTCACACCCCCCCCAAAATATGTCCGCACACCCCCAAACCCCCCCAATATGTCCTCACACCCCCCCACAATATGTCCTCTCCCCCCCAATATGTCCTCACACCCCCCAAACCACCCCAATATGTCCTCACACCCCCCCCAAATATGTCCTCACACACCCCCCCAAAATGTCCTCACACACCCCCAAAATGTCCCACACCCCCCCAATATGTCCTCCACCCCCCCCAAAATATGTCCGCACACCCCCAAACCCCCCCAATATGTCCTCACCCCCCCCAATATGTCCTCACACCCCCCAATATGTCCTCACACCCCCCAATATGTCCTCACACACCCCCAAAATGTCCTCACACCCCCCAAGATGTCCTCACACCCCCCCAAAATGTCCTCACACCACCCCCCCAAAATGTCCTCCACACCCCCCCAAAATGTCCTCACCCCCCAAAAAATGTCCTCACACCCTCCCAAAATATGTGCGCACACACCCCCCAAACCCCCCCAATATGTCCTCACAACCCCCCCACAATATGTCCTCTCCCCCCCCCAAACCCCCCCAATATGTCCTCACACACCCCCCACAATATGTCCTCTCCCCCCCCAAACCCCCCCAATATGTCCTCACACCCCCCCCACTATATGTCCTCACCCCCCCAAACCCCTCCAATATGTCCTCACACACCCCCCCAAAATGTCCTCACACCCCCCCCAATATGTCCTCACACCCCCCCCAAAATGTCCTCACAACCCCCCCCAAAATGTCCTCACACCCCCCCCCCAATATGTCTCCTACACACCCCCCCCCAATATGTCCTCACACCCCCCCAAAATGTCCTCACACACCCCCCCAAGATGTTCTCACACTCCCCCAAAATGTTCTCACACTCCCCCAAAATGTTCTCACACCCACACCCCCCAAAATGTTCTCACACCCCCCAAAATGTCCTCACGCCCCCCCCAAAATGTCCTCACACCCCCCCCAAAATATGTGCGCACAACCCCCAAACCCCCCCAAAATGTCCTCACACCCCCCCAAAATGTCCTCACACCCCCCCAATATGTCCTACACACCCCCCCCCAATATGTCCTCACACCCCCCCAAAATGTCCTCACACACCCCCCCCAAGATGTTCTCACACTCCCCCAAAATGTTCTCACACTCCCCCAAGATGTTCTCACACCCCCCAAAATGTTCTCACACTCCCCCAAAATGTTCTCACACACCCCCCAAAATGTTCTCACACCACCCCCCAAAATGTCCTCACGCCCCCCCCAAAATGTCCTCACACAACCCCCCCCAAAATATGTGCGCACACCCCAATCCCCCCCAATATGTCCTCACACCCCCCCAAAATGTCCTCACACCCCCCCAAGATGTCTCACACCCCCCAAAATGTTCTCACACTCCCCAAAATGTCTCACACCCCCCAAAATGTTCTCACACCCCCCAAAATGTCCTCACGCCCCCCCCAAAATGTCCTCACACCCCCCCAAAATATGTGCCACACCCCAATCCCCCCCACAATGTCCTCACACCCCCCCCACAATGTCCAAACAGCCCCCCCACAATGTCCAAACAGCCCCCCCCACAATGTCCAAACAGCCCCCCCCCACAATGTCCACACAGCCCCCCCCCACAATGTCCACACAGCCCCCCCCCACAATGTCCACACAGCCCCCCCCCACAATGTCCAAACAGCCCCCCCTCACAATGTCCAAACAGCCCCCCCACAATGTCCAAACACCCCCCCCCACAATGTCCAAACAGCCCCCCCCCACAATGTCCACACAGCCCCCCCCACAATGTCAACACAGCCCCCCCACAATGTCTACACACAGCCCCCCCCCCCACAATGTCACACAGCCCCCCCCACAATGTCCACACAGCCCCCCCCACAATGTCCACACAGCCCCCCCCACAATGTCCACACAGCCCCCCCCACAATGTCCACACAGCCCCCCCCACAATGTCACACAGCCCCCCCCACAATGTCCACACAGCCCCCCCCCCCACAATGTCCACACAGCCCCCCCCACAATGTCCACACAGCCCCCCCCACAATGTCCACACAGCCCCCCCCCCCAATGTCCACACAGCCCCCCCCACAATGTCCACACAGCCCCCCCACAATGTCCACACACCCCCCCACAATGTCCACACAGCCCCCCCCACAATGTCCACACAACCCCCCCTACAATGTCCAAACACCCCCCCCACAATGTCCACACATCACCCCCCCCCACAATGTCCAAACAGCCCCCCACAATGTTCAAACAGCCCCCCCCCCCACAATGTCCGCACAGCCCCGACGCCGTCGATCACTTACCTGTCTTCATGACATCTGATTCGTCAGGTCCAGTCTTCCATCCGGCCCAGGCGTCCTCTTCCTTCAGCCCGGGCCACGAGTCTTCCATCCGGCCCAGGCGTCCTCTTCCTTCAGCCCGGGCCACGAGTCTTCCATCCGGCCCAGGCATCCTCTTCCTCCGGCCTCGGGGGTCTTCTTTCTTCCTTCAGCGAGCTCCAGGTCCTGGATGTTGGCTCTTCGGTCTGCTCCGCTGACTGACGATTAAAGATGGCCGCCGCGAGTTTCTGGAAGCCCCGCCCACGGATCCAAAATGCACCAATCACATTCACATACACACTAACCAATCACATTCAAGGCTCATTCATACATTTTTATCAATGGGAAAAATCAATTCTACTATTTCACTACGGCCAATCACATTCCAGCTTCATTCAGACATCTTTCTCAATGCTAAAAATTCTCTCACTTACTATCACATTAATATACAATCATACACATCACAATAATTACACTATAAAATAAAAATGCTAATAATAATGATATTAATGCTATTAATACTGCTATTAATGCTAATAATAATGCTATTCATGATATTAATAATGTTATCATTAATGCTATTAATAATGCTATTAATGCTAATAATAATGCTATTAATGCTAATAATACTGCTAATAATGCTATTAATACTGCTATTAATGCTAATAATAATGCTATTCATGATATTAATAATGTTATTAATGCTATTAATGCTATTAATAATGCTATTAATGCTAATAATAATGCTATTAATGCTAATAATACTGCTAATAATGCTATTAATACTGCTATTAATGCTACCAATAATGCTATTAATAATGTTATTAATGCTATTATTAATGCTATTAATGCTAATAATTATGCTATTAATGCTAATAATGCTAATAATGCTATTTGTGCTATTATTAATGCTATTAAGGCTAATAATCATGCTATTTATGCTATTCAAAATGCTATTAATGCTAATAATATTGCTATTAATGCTCTTTATGCTAATACTAATGCTATTAATGCAATTATTTATGCTATTAATGCTAATATTAATGCTATTAAGGCTAATAATCATGCTATTAATGCTATTCTTAATGCTATTAATGCTAATAATAATGCTATTAATTTTATTAATGCTATTATTTATGCTATTAATGCTATTATTTATGCTATTAATGCTATTAATAATGCTATTCTTGCAATTAATAATGCTATTAATAATGCTATTAATGCTATTAATTATGCTATTAATGCTAATATTAATGCTAATATTAATGCTATTAATGGTAATATTAATGCTATTAATGCTATTACTGCTAATAATAATTCTATAAATGCTACTAATTATGCTATTAAGGCTAATAATCATGCTATTAATGCTATTAATAATGCTATTAATGCTATTATTAATGCTAATACTGCTATTAATAATGCTATTAGTGCTAATAATAATGCTATTAATGCTAATAATAATGCTATTAATGCTAATAATTATGCTATTAATGGTAATATTAATGCTAATAATGCTAATAATAATGCTAATAATGCTATTATTAATGCTATTAAGGCTAATAATCATGCTATTAATAATGCTATTAATGTTAATAATGCTAATATTAATGCTATTAATTCTATTATTAATGCTATTAATGCTAATAATAATGCTATTACTGCTAATAATTATGCTATTAATGCTAATAATGCTAATAATAATCCTATTAATGCTATTAATAATGCTATTAAGGCTAATAATCATGCTATTTATGCTATTCAAAATGCTATTAATGCTAATAATATTGCTATTAATGCTCTTTATGCTAATACTAATGCTATTAATGCGATTATTTATGCTATTAATTCTATTATTTATGCTATAAATGCTATTAATAATGCTATTAATGTTATTAATAATGTTATTAATGCTAATATTAATGCTATTAATGCTATTAAGGCTAATAATCATGCTATTAATGCTATTAATAATGCTATTAATGCTATTTTTAATTCTATTAATGCTATTAATAATGTTATTAATGCTAATAATGCTATTACTCCTCATAATAATGCTATTAACGCTATTATTAATGCTATTTATGGTAATAATGCTATTAATACTAATAATAATACTATTATTAGTACTATTATTGCTATTAATAATGCTATTAATGCTAATAATAATGCTGTTAATGCTAATAATTATGCTATTAATGGTAATAATAATGCTATTAATGCAAATAATATTGCTATTAATGCTATTAATGCTATTATTTATGCTATTAATGCTATCATTTATGCTATTATTAATGCTATTAATGCACATACTAATGCTATTAATGCTATTCATAATGCTATTACTCCTATTAATACTGCTCTTAATGCTATTAATACTGCTATTAATGCTATTAATACTGTTATTAATGCTCATAATACTGCTAATAATGCTATTAATACTGCTATTACTGCTAATAATAATGCTATTGCTAATATTATTGCTATTGATGATGCGATTATTATTTAACAATCTTTAAAAAAACAATAAACATATTCTAGACACCCGATGCATTTGTATCAGGCTAACAGCTATAACTACTATAATCAAATTAATGCACGTTCTAGAATCCCGATGCATTTGCATCGGGCTCACAGCTAGTAAAGATATAAAATTCTAATTTTTTGGTGAAGAATCAACAAGTGGGACACAATCCTGAAGTGGAACAAAATTTATTGGATATTTTAAACTTTTTTAACAAATAAAAAACTGAAAAGTGGGGCGTGCAATATTTTTCGGCTGCCTTGAGTTAACTTTGTAATGCCACCTTTTGCTGCGATTACAGCTGCAAGTCGCTTGGGGTATGTCTGTGTCAGTTTTGCACATTGAGAGAATGAAATTCTTGCCCATTCTTCCTTGCAAAACAGCTCGAGCTCAGTTATGTTGGATGGAGAGCGTTTGTTAACAGCAGTTTTCAGCTCTTTCCACAGATTCTCGATTGGATTCAGGTCTGGACTTTGGCTTGGCCACTATAACACCTGGGATACATTTATTTTTGAGATATTCCATTGTAGATTTTGCTTTATATTTGGAATCATTGTCTTGTTGGAAGATACAGTCATATGAAAAAGTTTGGGCACCCCTCTTAATATTACTCTTTTTAAACAAAAACAAACAAAAAAAAAAATTGTTTTTTTGCAACAGCTATTTCAGTGTGATATATGTAATAACTGATGGACACCGTAATATTTCAGGTTTGAAATGAGATTTATTGTACTAACCAAAAATGTGAAATATGCATTATTTCAAAATTTGACAGGTGCAAAAGTATGGGCACCCTTCTGATTTTCATGATTTGAACACTCCTAACTACTTTTTACTGACTTATTGAAGCACTAAATTGCTTTGGTAACCTCATTGAGCTTTGTACTTCATAGCCCGGTGTATCTAATCATGAGAAAAGCTATTTCAGGTGTCCACTTGCAAGTTGTTCTCCTAGTTGCATCTTCTCTGAGGAGTGCCATCAAGGGCTCCTCAAAACAGCTCTCAAATGATCTGAAAAAAAAAGATTGTTCAACATAGTTGTTCAGAGGAAGGATACAAAAAGTTGTCTCAGAGATTTAACCTGTCAGTTTCCACTGTGAGGAGCATAGTAAGGAAATGGAAGACCACAGGGACAGTTCTTGTAAAGGCCAGAAGTGGCAGGCCAACAAAAATATCAGAAAGGCAGAGAAGAAGAATGGTGAGAACAGTCAAGAACCATCCACAGACCACCTCCAAAGACCTGCAGCATCATCTTGCTGCAGATGGTGTCACTGTGCATCAGTCAACAATACAGTGCACACTGCCCAAGGAGAAGCTGTATGGGAGAGTGATGCGAAAGAAGCTGTGTCTGCATGCACGCCACCAACAGAGTCGCCTGAGGTATGCAAAAGCACATTTGGACAAGCCAGTTTCATTTTGGAAGAAGGTCCTTTGGACTGATGAAACAAAGATTGAATTGTTTGGTCATACAACAAGGCGTTATGCATGGCGCCACAAAAACACAGCATTCCAAGAAACACACTTGCTACCCACTGTCAAATTTGGGGGAGGGTCCATCATGCTTTGGGGCTGTGTGGCCAATGACTGCATCGGGAATCTTGTTAAAGTTGAGGGTCGCATGGATTCCACTCAGTATCAGCAGATTCTGGAGAATAATGTTCAAGAATCTGTGTCAAAGTTGAAGTTACGCCGGGGATGGATCTTTCAGCAAGACAATGATCCAAAACACTGCTCTAAATCTACTCAGGCATTCATGCAGAGGAACACTTACAATGTTCTGGAACGGCCATCCCAGTCCCCAGACCTGGAATATCATTGAACATTTGTGGGATGTTTTGAAGCGGGCTGTCCATGCTCGGCGACCATCAAACTTAACTGAACTGGAATTGTTTTGTAAAGAGGAATGGTCAAAAATACCTTCATCCAGGATCCAGAAACTCATTAACAGCTACAGGAAACGACTAGAGGCTGTTATTTTTGCAAAAGGTAGATCTTCTAAATATTAATGTCACTTTTCTGTTGAGGTGCCCATACTTTTGCACCTGTCAATTTTTGAAATAATGCCTATTTCACATTTTCGGTTAGTACAATAAACCATTTAAATCTTGAAATTTTACTGTGTTCATCAGTTATTACATATATCACACTGAAATAGCTGTTGCAAATAAACAATTTTAAACAAAAAAAAAAAAAGTAAGATTAAGAGGGGTGCCCAAACTTTTTCATGTAACTGTAAATCTCCGCCCCAGTCTCAGGTGTTTTGCAGACTCCAACAGGTTCCAGAACGGTCCTGTATCTGGCTCCGTCCATCATCCGATCAATCTTAACCATCTTCCCTGTCCCTGCTGAAGAGAAGCAGGCCCAAACCATGATGCTGCCACCACCATGTTTGACAGTGGGGATGGTGTTTTGAGGGTGATGAGCTGTTAGGCTGGGTTCACACTGCGGCAGCGTCCGGTCCGGGGCTGTCAGGAGTGAGAGCCCGGGACCGGAGTTTTTCTGCATAGGATAGTATCGGGCTGCACGGAGCTGGATGGCAATTATCTGCCATCCGGCTGCTAGCTCGCCGGATGAATCCTGCAGAAGTGGGATTTGTCTGCCGACTCCAAAAACATTCCATGCACCGTTTTTGGAGTCGGCAGACAAATCCCCACTTCTGCAGGATTCATCCGGCGAGCTAGCAGCCGGATGGCAGATAATTGCCATCCAGCTCCGTGCAGCCCGATACTATCCTATGCAGAAAAACTCCGGTCCCGGGCTGTCACCCCTGACAGCCCCGGATCGGACGCTGCCGCAGTGTGAACCCAGCCTTACTTTTACGCCAAAAGTTGTTTTGTTGTTTTGCATTGTGCCCAAAAAGTTTGATTTTGGTTTTATCTGACCAGAGCACCTTATTCCACATGTTTCGTGCGTCTCCCAGGTGGCTTGTGGCAAACTTCAAACGAGACTTTTTATGGATACCTTTGAGAAATGGCTTTCTTTTTGCCACTCTTCCATAAAGGCCAGATTTGTGCAGTGTACAACTGATTGTTGTCCTATGGACAGACTCTCCCACCTCAGCTGTAGATCTCTGCAGTTCATCCAGAGTGATCATGGGCCTTTTCCTGCATCTCTGATCAGTCTTCTCCTTGTTCGAGATGAATGTTTAGAGGGACGGCTGGGTCTTGGTAGATTTGCAGTGGCCTGATACTCCTTCTATTTCAAAATGATCGCATGCACACTGCTCCTTGAGATGTTTAAAACTTGGGAAATCTTTTTGTATCCAAATCCGGCTTTAAACTTCGCCACAACATTATCTTGGACCTGTCTGGTGTGGTCCTTGGTCTTCATGATGCTCTTTGCACTTGAAACAGAGCCCTGAGACTATTTCAGAGCAGGTGCATTTATGCAGAGACTTGATTACACACAGGTGGATTCGATTTATCATTATCAGTCATTTAGGACAACATTGGATCATTCAGAGATCCTCACTGAACTTCTGGAGTGAGTATGCTGCACTGAAAGTAAAGGGGCCGAATAATATTGCACACCCCACTTTTCAGTTTTTTACCTGGTAAAAAAGTTTAAAATATCCAATAAATTTTGTTCCACTTCACAATTGTGTCCCACCTGTTGTTGATTCTTCACAAAAAAATTAGAATTTATATCTTTGTTTGAAGCCTGAAATGTGGCAAAAGTTTGAAAAGTTCAAGGGGGCCGAATACTTTCACAAAGCACTGTATATTCTGGAAGTGCCCACTTCTAACCCAACACTGGTCAAGCATCAAACAGATTTTGAAAGAGTTTGGGGCTTTCAAAAACTCGCCTAAAAGCAGAGAAGGTCCTCATTTTTTGAGGGGCAAAAAAGATTAAATTAACAAGGCCTTGTACCTCTCCTGCTGGGGGCAGCCAAACCTCTAATCTCAATCCATTGGGGTGATATCCAGGCTCCTGCTATTGGGGAGTGGGTGGTGAAAGTCCATCAGATATCCCGTATGGAAGAGCTCTCTAGTAGGGAGACCCACGTAGGTATTTGGGCTCCCTGTAAAAATAAATTTACCTCAATATCCTCGACATAATACAAGCAAAAGATAAAGAATTTCAGTGACTAATAAGACCTTGTGTTTCTACACAGTCATTCCTCAATTGACACGTGACAGCGCTTTCCTCCCTTCTATTGTATAACCTCTTTCTCAACAGCATCTACTTGATGTACATTGGCTTATTCTATATGTTCATGGTATATGTTGAACTCACTTTGTTTGCTATTTGCTAAACCTTTCCTATGCAGGAGTTTTTATTGCATTTTTTCTCCCTTCCCTCCTACCCTTGTACCCTCCTTCTTGCCCCCTCCCCCTTCAAACCCCCACTTACTTCCTCCTTTTCCATTTAGATCCTTCCCCACCACCTTTCAACTTTACTCCCTTGCTTATTTGATTGTACTTTTGTTCAGCGACTTGTTTTATCTTCTGGACAATCTATTAAATAAAGAATTAAAAAAAATGACTTATTTCGTGTCAGATAGTGAAAAAAACATGCCTATTTTTTTTTTATATATAGCGTATGTAAACTTTTGGTTTTGCATGTCTATATAATATATATATTTATGTGATTAGAGTGTGTGCCTATACATAGGTGATTGTATCTTGATGTTATATACTTCTTGAAGATCCAAAGTCTCCTTCAAATAAACCTCAGTGCCCTCACATTCTCATATCACATACATTAGTTTTTCATCCTCCTGTCCACATCTAGAGCACATTGCATCTGATCTAATCCCTATTGTATGTGGCAGAGAAGGCGTCCATTACACTCTATGAAGGAGAAATAGCTAGGACATCCTCTTAGGGCTAAGTCACACTTTGCGATGTTGCAGCGATCCCGACAATGATACGATCTGGTAGGGATCGCTGGAACGTCGTTACGTAGCCGCTGGTGCAATGTCAAACAGTCAGATCTACTCAATGATGCAGCAACGATACAGCGACCCGTAAAATGACCTCGGCGTTGAGACCCTGTCACAGCAGCTAGTCTGACGACTCAGACCTTCATGTCTGAGTTCTGAGTCATTCTGAGGTCGTTGATAAGGCTTCAAACACACCAATGCATGCTGCCCAGTGGGAAACCGACTATCAAAAAATGGTCCAGGAGATTCGGACACGATCGGCGATCTCACAACGGGGACCTGGTCGCTGCTACGTGTCAAACATAGCGAGATCGCTGGTGAGGTCGCTGTTGTGTCACAAAACCTGTGGCATAGCAGCGATCTCACTATGTGTAACGGGGGGCTTTACTCTCAAACAGCCAGTCATGGGGTTTGCCCCAGAATATCTCCCCATTGGTGGACTGACAGGGATCCCAATTCTCTTTCCCATTTACCTCATACTTGCAAGGGGAATTTATTTAAATATATTGGCAAGAGTTTCTTATATAACACAGATGCCACTAGAAAAATCAGAGGCAAGCAAATTGAGTGTGTATTAATGCTAGCCATATTTGCTCGTTTTCCAAATACATGTATCAATTGTAAACATTGATAGAAGGAGTTTTGTAGTATTTCAAACTCACTTTAAATTTGTTCAAAGCTTTTAAATGTTTATTTTGGCATAATTACCTACATACCTAATTTTCTTTTCCCCACAACAGCATCCAGGAGAGGGAAGATCCGCCCCCTAGGACAGGAAACCTATAATTTAAAAAGGCATAGCTTCTCTATACGCTTCAGTGGTTTCCTGCAGTGCTGTGGAGACGGTTAGCCAAACATCCGACTCAGATGTTTCAATATGAATTTGAATTTGAAATTGAAGACTCTTCAATTTCCCTGAATCCGACTCGGACTCCAACTCCACACTTCACAACCATTGCTGTGAAGTCAGTAAGCCAAAAATGGGCATTGACTCCATGACTCTGACTCCACAACTCTGGTTTCCTGTCCTTCGGGGAGACTTACAGTTACCGGACGTCTGCCAGGAAAAGAGAATTACTTAGGATTGGCAGTCAGCGCGGGTGTGTGGCAAATAGTCTCATCTTAGCACTGCTGCCTTCTGTGCAGCCATCTCAGGAGGGGGAAGAGAGCATGGCTTGGTATGGCGCAGTATATTCCCAAGGAATCCCCTGGCCATATCCGGAAGTGGGAGCTGTTTTTTTTTTTTTTTTTTATATTAATCATGTTCACTATATGGTAAAACTAACGTGTCCGTATGATGGCTCGGGTCAGTATGAGTTCATTGATACCAAACATGTAACATGTACAGTGCCTACAAGTAGTATTCAACCTCCTGCAGATTTAGCTGGTTGACACATGCGGAATTAACTTGGCATTGAGACATTTGGACTGTAGATCAGCCTGGAAGTGGGAAATGCAGTGCCACAAAAAAATTATTTATTTATTTATTTATTTATTTTTTTAAAGCGTTAAAAGTTAATTCAGAGGGTCATTTATTATTCAACCCCTCAAACCACCAGAATTCTGTTTGGTCCCCCTAAAGTATTAAGAAGTAGTTCAGGCACAAATAACAATGAGCTTTACATGTGTGGATTACCGTATATACTCGTGTATAAGCCGACCCGTGTATAAGCCGACCCCCCTACTTTTGCCCCAAAAATCTGGAAAAACCTATTGACTCGTGTATAAGCCGAGGGTGGACCCCAGCACAGGTATACAGCCCCCAGCAGTGTGGTATACAGGCCCCCCCCAGTGGTATACAGGCCTCCCCAGTGGTAGTATACAGCAGCCCCAGTGGTAGTATACAGCAGCCCCAGTGGTAGTATACAGCAGCCCCAGTGGTAGTATACAGCAACCCAGTGGTAGTATACAGCAGCCCCAGTGTAGTATACAGCAGCCCCAGTGGTAGTATACAGCAGCCCCAGTGGTAGTATACAGCAGCCCCAGTGGTAGTATACAGCAGCCCCAGCAGCCCAGTGGTAGTATACAGCAGCCCCCGGGGGTACACAGCAGCCCCCTGGGGGTCCCCAGCAGCCCTCAGGGGGTCCCCAGCAGCCCCTAGGGGGTCCCCAGCAGCCCCCAAATGCTGGCACCTCGCCCCCCCTTGCAAGGGCCCCCCCCCGCTTCTCTTACCATCCCGGTCTTCTGATCAGCGCTGCTCCTCGGTGCTCCGCGGTGCTCCGTCCGTCCGTCCTGCTACATCCGGGATCCCCGGCCGTCGCGCGATGACGTCACATGCCTGCGACGGCCGGAGATCCCGGATGCAGCAGGACGGACGGACGGAGCACCGAGGAGCAGCGCTGATCAGAAGACCGGCATGGTAAGAGAACCAGTGGGGGGGGCCCTTACAAGGGGGGGCGAGTGCCAGCATTTGGGGCTATATGCACTGCTTCCCCCTGCCGCTGATTGACAGGGGAAGCAGTGCATATTTAATGAGCGGCCCCACGTGACGGGGCCGCTCATACAGCAGCCCCCCCCCCGCCTCCTGCAGCCTCCACAGCCACCACACCATGGGCCCCCGTATAGACCCGTGTATAAGCCGAGGGAGAGACTTTTCAGCCCAAATTTTGGGCTGAAAAACTCGGCTTATACACGAGTATATACGGTAATTATCTCTTTTGCCAGCCTTTTCTGACTATTTAAGACCCTCCCCAAACTTGTGAACAGCACTCATACATGGTCAACATGGGAAAGACAAAGGAGCATTCCAAGGCCATCAGAGACAAGATCGTGGAGGGTCACAAGGCTGGCAAGGGGTACAAAACCCTTTCCAAGGAGTTGGGCCTACCTGTCTCCACTGTTGGGAGCATCATCCGGAAGAGGAAGGCTTATAGAACTACTGTTAGCCTTCCACGGCCTGGACAGCCTTTGAAAGTTTCCTCCTGTGCCGAGGCCAGGCTTGTCCGAAGAGTCAAGGCAAACCCAAGGACAACAAGGAAGGAGCTCCGGGAAGATCTCATGGCAGTGGGGACATTGGTTTCAGTCAATGCCATAAGTAACGTACTCCACCGCAATGGTCTCCGTTCCAGACGAGCCCGTAAGGTTCCTTTACTTTCAAAGCGTCATGTCAAGGCTCGTCTACAGTTTGCTCATGATCACTTGGAGGACTCTGAGACAGACTGGTTCAAGGTTCTATGGTCTGATGAGACCAAGATGGAGATCCTTGGTGCCAACCACACACGTGACGTTTGGAGACTGGATGGCACTGCATACGACCCCAAGAATACCATCCCTACAGTCAAGCATGGTGGTGGCAGCATCATGCTGTGGGGCTGTTTGTCAGCCAAGGGGCCTGGCCATCTGGTCCGCATCCATGGGAAGATGGATAGCACGGCCTACCTGGAGATTTTGGCCAAGAACCTCCGCTCCTCCATCAAGGATCTTAAGATGGGTCGTAATTTCATCTTCCAACAAGACAACGACCCAAAGCACACAGCCAAGAAAACCAAGGCCTGGTTCAAGAGGGAAAAAATCAAGGTGTTGGAGTGGCCTAGTCAGTCTCCTGACCTTAACCCAATTGAAAACTTGTGGAAGGAGCTCAAGATTCAAGTCCACATGAGACACCCAAAGAACCTAGATAACGTGGAGAAGATCTGCATGGAGGAGTGGGCCAAGATAACTCCAGACACATGTGCCGGCCTGATCAGGTCTT
This sequence comes from Allobates femoralis, assembly GCA_033576535.1. NCBI lineage: Eukaryota > Metazoa > Chordata > Amphibia > Anura > Aromobatidae > Allobates > Allobates femoralis. The sequence goes on from JARQOC010000004.1 coordinate 478,199,571, forward strand.
ATAAAAGACGATTATTAGCTGTAATTGCAAAAAAGGGTTATTCCACAAAATATTAAACATAGGGGTTGAATAATAATTGACCCACACTTTTATGTTTAAAATTTATAAAAATTCAACTGAGCAACATAACTTTTTGGTTTGTAAGATTTATGCTTCTGTTAATAAATCCTACTCTCGTTTGCAGTTTGAAGGCTCTAACTTATTGGCATCTTATCAAACCAGCTAAATCTGCAGGGGGTTGAATACTACTTGTAGGCACTGTAGCTAAGCGGTGAAAAAAAATCTGAAGTTTTTAAAGTAAAAGAATTGCACTTTTGTGCCATTTTCTGCAACCTATAGTTGTCTTGAGTTGACATATCTATTGATACAATTTTTGGGTAGATACGCTATTTTGACCACCCATTATTGCAATGCTGCTGTTAGCAAAAAAAATTAATTTTGGTCGCTTTGGACTTTTTTTTTTTTTTTTCCCCGTTATGCAGTTTATAGATCTGATCAATTGATTTTATAATTGGATAGATCTGGCACTTCTGAACAGAGTGATAGCAACATGTGTATTTTTAAAAAATTTGTTTATAGTTTTATTTTCAATTGGGCAAAAAGAGGGTGATTTGGACTTGTGTTGTTTTTTTTTTTTTTCTTTCTAGTTTTAAAAATTATTTTTCTCTATCTTTCTTGACCCACTAGGGGGCCTAAGTGCTGCATAGTCCAATCGTTTTTCCTCTGTACAGATGGGCTGCAGCGCATCTATGCAGAGGAAACCTAATCACTTTCTGCCAGTGATGTCACTGGGAGATCACCGCAGGAAGTGATTGCAGACAGCTTCCGTGGTTATCACAAAACCTTGAGGTAACCATCAGAGGTCCCTTGATCGCATCATGGGATTTCCGATCACGGCGAGAAACGGAACTGTTCTGTCGTGGGGCATGGTATCGCGCTGTCAGTCAGAGATCAGCTGAGATGAGTGGGGGATAATGCGACCTCAGCGCATGAGCTCATATTGGGGGGAGGGACACGGCCAAGGACGTGTATACAGCTCTGGCAAGAATTAAGAGACTACTGCAAAATTTTCAGTTTCTGAGTTTTCTCTTTATAGATCTATTTTTGAGTAAAATGTACGTGGTTCTATTATTCTATACACTACTGACATGTTTCCCAAATTCAAAGCTAAAAATTTTGTATTTTTTTGCAGCACAGCAAACGAGAAATCGTCAAAATAATAAAAAAGAAACAGTACTTTCAGACCTCAAATGATGCAGAGAAAACAAGAAAAATATTCATTTAGAAGCAACAATACTAATATTTTACCTTAATTTTCATAAAAATATAAAAGTTGGGGTTTTTTTTTTTTTGTAAATATATCTTTATTGAAAGAAATTTTTAAATTAAAGAATGTACACATAGTACAATAAAACAAATAGAACAATAAAATTCCTTTGGAGAATGGTACATAGAAAGTTAATAGACCGTAAACCTTATAGTTAAATTCTAGGTAGTACTGGTCTCAGAAAGTCTCTCCTCGGTAGAAAGGGGAATTCCCCTTTTAATGTTCAAAGAACCATAAGGTTAGGTTCCATCTCTAAACAAATGAAACCAAAAATTATAACATATAGTGAGGAAAAAGTTAGTATTGAATCATATACAAACAATTTGTAACTCGCGTCAGTCCAACAGGAAGGAGAGGGAGAAAATATCAAAGTGATATTACAAGAATCTTGAGAAAAGGAATAAGAAAGAGAAAGAAAAGAAATCATATATAGGAGAAATCGAAAATGAAGTAGTAGTACAAAAAGTGAGTGAGGTTTATGAGGGAAAAAATTAGAATGTAATGGGTGTTATTTAATTCGAAAGAAGGGATAGCACAGGGTCAGGAACGGTACAGGTGTTACACTATTCAGGAAAAAATGTCTCCAAAATCAGAGGCATCCTTGAAGAGGATCCATTCTGACCATGTGTTTACATATTCTGTTTGAGTTTGAGAAAATTCGGCTGAAATCTCCTCAAAACGTCTGAGGGATTCCATCTCGGTGTACCACTCAAAAGTAGAAGGAGGTGTCTGCTCCCTCCAGTGTCGGGGGATCACATTGCGTGCTGCACAAAGGCAAAACCGGAGGATGTCTTTCCTCTGTCTTTTCCATGAACCAGGGAGCAAAGAGAGTAGGGCCACCTCGGGGGCACCCTCCACATGCCTGCCTGTAACTATATTATAGTTACGGAATACTTTCTTCCAAAAGTCACTGATACCGGGACAGCTCCACCAAATGTGAATCATTGTGCCAACTTCAAGACCACATCTCCAACAAAGTGGGGAGTTGGTCGGGAGAACCGATGCAGCCTGTCCGGGGTGAGATACCATCTGAGGCGTATCTTGAAACACTTTTCCAGTGCTTCACAAGATCCTGAGGTTTTGCGAGACATCAGAAAACATCTCTCCCAGTCTTGAGTATCTATCGTCCTTCCTAAGTCAGCCTCCCATGCTCGCTGATAACTATGGGCTCCTGTCACTGCTGCTCCAGAGAGGACAGAATAAATGGCCGAAATGCCTCTAGAGGGCCCCTGCTCGGATGTAAATAACTTTTCAAGTGGAGTTAATGTATCCTCGGGATCTCGTCGGATGGGTAGAGAGAACGTACAAAGGAGCGAAGTTGGAGATATTCCCACCACTTCAGCCTCACGGTTGGGGAAGACGTCTGTAAGTCGGTAAACGAAGGGAGATCGCCCCGACGAAGAATCTGGCCCACACGGGTATCATCCTCTGCTCGCCACAGAAGGAGAACTTGGTGAGTCATGCCCGGAGGAAAAGCCGGGTTGTAAAAGATCGGGGTCAGGGAGCTAACCACTGTTTTCCCGTTCGAATCAACCCACGCCACTCTCCATGCTCTCAGCAGTTCAACAGTCAAGTAGGATCGTTGGTCTGGCGGAGTCAGGGCCTCCTTTGGGATCCACTGTAAGTGGCATAGAGGGATAGAACTACCAAACTGTTCAATCTGAATCCATTGTTTCGCGTCCGCCTTGAAATGCCAATCTAGCAGACGCACAAGAATGGAAGCTAAACAATATCGTCACAAGTCCGGCAGTCCAACACCTCCAGACTCTCTCAAGGAGGACAGAACCCTGTAGCCCACTCGCGGTTTCATCCCGTTCCAAACGAATCTGATATCAATCTGCGAACGGTGCGAAAGAACGTCCCGCATGGCCAAATAGGCACCGCTTGAAAGACATATAAAAATCTTGGGAGGATGTCCATCGTCACGACATGAATTCTACCCAACCAAGATATCTTTAAGGGTCTGTAAGCTTCCAGTAGAGCGCCCACTCGTTCCAGAAGAACCTTGTGGTTTAAGTGAAAGGCCTCGCGCACATCAGCAGGTAAATTAATACCTAGGTATGAAATATGTCCTGATCTCCACCGAAAGGAGAATCCTCCAGCAAGGGAGGCCACCTCAGATGCAGACAGAGATACGTTCAACGCCTCGGATTTGGAATAATTCACCTTAAAGTTGCTAAGGTCTCCAAATCTATTGAACTCAGATAACAAGGCGGAGAAGGTCTCGGAGGGGCGAGTGACATATAAAAGGACATCATCAGCGAATAAAGCCGTCTTATGGTGGTTGTCCCCCACTGAAATCCCGTGTATGCCTCCATTGTCCCTGATGGCTTTCGCCAAATGCTCCATGACTATAACATAAAGCAAGGGAGATAATGGGCAACCCTGCCTAGTTCCGTTCCTGACAGGGAAGGAACCCGATAGGCTACCATTAATGCGTACCTTGGCGGAGGGACAGGAGTACAGTGAGGAAATCCCATTCATAAACTTACTACCTAGGCCAATGTGCTTCAACGCCTCCCACAAAAAACCCCAGTGGACTCTATCAAAGGCCTTCTCTGCGTCTATAGAGAGCAGGCATAGAGGGGACTTCCACATCTTAGCCTTCTCAATCAGGAGAAAAGATCTAATGATGTTGTCCCGCGCCTCTCGGCCCTTAACAAAGCCCACTTGATCAAGGTGGACAATCGAGGGGAGCCTCAAAGACAATCTGTCCGCCAAAATCTTGGCGAACATCTTAACATCAATGTTCAGCAGAGATATTGGACGGAAGCTTGCCGCCTCAGAATGGTCTTTGTTTGGTTTGGGAAGCACACAAATGTGTGCCTCTAAGGCTTGCGACGTTAGGGTGCCCCCCTCCATGAGAGCTTTAAATGCCGAGAGCATGTGAGGTAACAGGCTGTCAATCAGGGTTTTGTAAAAGATAGGAGTATAACCGTCCGGGCCAGAGCACCTAGATGTCGGGGACGATTTGACCACATTCGCCACCTCTTCTTCTGTGATGTCACTTTCCAGGGACAGAACATCATCATCTGATAGAGTCGGGACATTCACCTCAGAAATATATGCCTGAATTTTAGCTCGCATGTCGTCGGGATGCATGTCGGCGAATTTTCCTCTCAAGGCATATAGATCAGCATAAAAGTTTTGGAATACCTCTGCTATATCCTCTGTGCTGTGCACCATCTTACCCTTTGGTGTCTTTATGGAAGAAATATATGCAGGGCCCCCTCGAGGATGTAAGAGTCTAGCTAAAGGTCTTCCACAACTATTAGCTTTTTTATAAAAGAACGCCCTAGATCTTTCCTTTTGTCTGTCATATTTCCTGTCTAGTAAATTCTTTAGTTCCAGTCTCTTGGATGTTAATTCAACTAACACCCCATGATTTCTAGAGGCCTTATGTGTCCCCTCCAATCTGTCAATCTGGGAGAGCAATTCACTCATCTGGTCAGATTGTTGTTTCTTGATTCTAGTTCCATGTTTGATTAGCGTTCCTCTGAGAATGCATTTAAGGGCTTCCCATTTAATGGTTGGGGAGGACGCATCGGAAGCATGTGTCTGAGAGAATATCTCGATATCCGATTTTAATTCCTCTAGACAGACTGCATCGGAAAGAAGATGGCTGTTTAGTCTCCACGACCACTGTTTCTTAGCTAGTCCGGGAACCTCAATAGACAAATAGATGGGACTATGGTCTGAGTGGACAATATTGCCTATAGAGGCATTGGGTGTCCAAGATAGGATTCCATGGCTTACCAGGAACAGGTCAATACGACTATAAGAGCCGTGTACACCCGAATAAAAAGTATAGTCCCTGTCCGTAGGATTAAGAATCCTCCAAATATCTACCAACTGGAGTCTATGCAAAAGTTTCCGGAGAGCCATTACACGCCTACGAGGTGTCACTCCCCTGCCAGAGGTAGTGTCAATGGAAGGGTCAAGGGCAAAGTTGAAGTCACCCCCGATGATGACCCGCCCCTCCGCAAAATCTGCCAATTTCAACAAGAGAGATTTACATACCCTTGTCTGCTCCCTGTTAGGAAGGTACCAATTGACCAAAGTCAATGGAGTTCCAGAAATCTCCAATTTGAGAAAGATGTAACGACCTCCCTTGTCAATCACCGAATCCAAAATTTTATATGGCAAATTCCTATGAAGGGCTATAGAAACACCTTTGGATCTGGATTCGGGATTCACGCAATGTATCCATTCAGTGAACTGACCTCCTCCAAAGGACGGAACATGGCCCTCCTTGAAGTGCGTTTCCTGAAGGAACAACACCTGTACCCCCTTCTTCTGCATGTCTGAAATAATGTGACTTCGCTTTTGGGGGGTATTAAAACCCCTGACATTTAGGGACCCTATTGTGAAAGTTCCGCCCGCCATATCGAACCCACCTGATGATGAGTCAATGACCTAAATAACACCCGGAATAGAGGAGGAGGAAAAAAAAAAGGGTGAAGGGGGAGGAATAAATTAAAAAGAGTTTAGCAAAGAGATATCTCGCTGGACTGACGCGAGGCTGATAATACCGTCACGTGGGGAATGTTCTTTACAGCAGCGTCACACTCAAAGGGATGTGTGACGTCCCCGTGGGAGAATGCCTTTCCGATGGAAAGGAGTCTTAGACAAGAGCACACTCCGGATAAAACACCTAGAGAGTGTAAATGTATCAGATCTAAAAGTAATTACAAAAACTACAAACAACCGAGGATATTCATCTCCCCGGCCAACATCAAAAGCATAAACATTTAAATAACATAACTCTAATATAGCATCGTTATTCCGGCTATCAGGCAACTTATTTATTCAAATAAAAATATCATATAGCAAAAGGAAGGAGAGAGGCCCCCATCTTACCAAGTGGCAGGACGAAATACTCTCTACTATATGTACCATCATTTTATGGTGAGAAAGGGAATCGTTTACCCAAGCATAATTTTATGAGGGATCATAGAGAAGGGGGGGAATAGAGGGGATGGAATAATTATATTTGAAGTGGGAAACTTAAAGAGGGTAGGGGAAACAAGTGGGAATGGGAAAAAGCGAAAGAAAGGGAAAGGAAGTAAAGTCCACCCTTGGACTTCTGCGCATGAATATATGCAGTCATTGACCAAAAAATGTTATCAGAATGAAGCGGAGGGAGTAGAATGGGAGAAGAAAGGAATGGAGAAGAAGAGGAAAAGTACGGAAAGGAATGGGTAAAACACATCCCTAAAATGAAAAGGTAATTATCAGTATAAAACATCACATCATCCCATAGCATTGTATGGAGTCTCTCGTCCCAACTGTTATGGCAACAAAAAAAAGAAGAAATATGTTAACTCTCAAGAACCCGAATACAACTCAAAAGTCACCCATCTTCAGATCTGCTCGCATCGCTGAGTCTGCGGCGTCTACGGTTTCTGCCTCTCCCGTTTCTTCTTCTACGGTTATTCCACGGCAGACGAGGTCTTGACTGGAGCATACCGTCAAATGAGAAAGCGGCCAATCTGGGAACGAAAGGCCTGGATCGGGTATTTCCAGGGCCTGAAGGAAGACACGCACCTCCAGAGGATGAGAAAGAAAAACCAGCTGGTTACCGCGGCGAACCTGTAAGCGGAACGGGTAACCCCAGGAATACAGCATCTGATTCTGACGCAGAAGATCCAAAAGAGGCCTCAATGCGCGCCTCTTCTGAAGGGTCAGTCTGGACAGGTCTGCTAGGAATTGCAGCTGGGCCCCCTGGAAGGACACTCCCTCACGCTGTCTTGCTTTGACAAGGACTTCTTCCTTGACTTGGTACCTGTGGAACCTGCAAATGACATCACGTGGCAGCGCTCCCTCCGGAGGGACAGGGCCAAGGGAACGATGCGCTCTGTCGAACTCGATGACAGTCCCAGCAGGGGTGTTTCGGATATCGTTAAATAAGTCTCTTAAAGTGGACCACAATTCAGATGGTGTCACAGACTCTGGAAGGCCCCGAATCCGTATATTCTGCCTCCGCTCCCTATTTTCAAGGTCCTCTAGAGAATCCAAAAAGGCTTCCTGTTGGGATCTCTGTAGTGACACCTCCTCCTCCAGGGCCTGGACTCGTTTAGTTAAGTCCTCAACAGTAGTATCGGTCCGGGATACCTTAAAGTTGGGGTTTTTAAACCGGATTTACAACGATGGTTTTCCTGATGAAGAGGTCTGTGAACCTTGAATTGCGTAGAATAAAAATCATATTCATGCCAACGCTTTGAATTTGAATATTATTGGAATGATTGGCAACGAGGTTTAAAAACTCCAACTTTTATATTTTAATATTTTTATAAAAATCGTTTTATTAAAGGGGAGACTGCAGCAGCCAAAGTAAAAGTATTGACAATTATAGTGGTTGTGACTTTCACAACCATATCAGGCAAGCATATTCCTTTAAACGGAAAAAGTTTAATTTGTGTTGGTAACGCCCTATGGTAGCGCCTGGTTTCTTTTTCAGATTTCTGCAATATTTTAACTCAGGAACAGTTCAGAAATCAATATTTGGTGGAATAACCATGATTTGTAATCACAGCTTTCGTGCATCTTGGCATGCTTTCCACCAGTCTTTCACACTGCTCTTGGGTGACCGTATGCCACTTCTGGCACAAAAATTTAAGCAGTTCTTTATTGTTTGATTCCTATCTTCCTCTTGATTACATTCAAGAGGTTTTCAATGGGTGCTCCTTCATTCCCATACATTGATTGACCTATCTGTGAGGCATGGGGCATTGTCCTGCTGGAAAAACAGTCCTCATAGTAGGAGAACATTGCCTGAGAAGAAGGAAGCAAGTGTTTTTCAAGGATAACCTTGTATGCGGCTTGATTCATACGTCCTTTCCAAAGATTAACCTGCACAATTCCAGGCTTGCTGAAGCATCCCCAGATCCTCACCGATCCTCCACCAAATTTCACAGTGCCTGCAAGACACTGTGACTTGTATGCCTCTCCAGGTCTCCGTCTAACCATTAGACGACCTGGTGTTGGGCAAAGCTGAAAATTAGACTCATCAAAGAAGATTACCTTACTCCAGCCCTCTATGGTCCAATCCTTATGGTCTTTGGCAATCTTCAGCCTGGCTCTCCTTTGCTTCTCATTGATGAAATTATTTTTTTCTAGCTTTACATGACTTGAGCCCTGCCTCTAGGAGTCTGTTAAGATGTTCTTGCCATGCACATCACCCCAGCTGCCATTTGCCATTTCTTTTGTAGATCACTTGATGTCATCCTGCGGTTGCTGAGTGACATTTGAATAAGATGACGGTCATCCTGGTCAGTGGAGGGGCGCCTTCAGCCTCTGCCAGTCTGTAGCTTTGTTGTCCCCAATGTCTGCTGCTTGACCTTTTTGGAATGGACTGCTGTCTTTGAAATTTTAAGGATGGAAGCAACATGAGGCAACATAACTCACTGTATCCTCTGCTAGTAAAGCCAGAATTGAGCCCTTCCATTCCTCACTCAAGACATTTTTCTTTTCAATTTCTTTTGGCATGGTTAAAAGTTACTTATTATTCAAATTACTTTTGGGCCATACCTAGCACTTGTTTTAGCCATCCAGCTTGAACTATTCCAGGAGGATTGTGAAGGCCACAGCAGTGTTTTTTATACTTTCTATCATTAAATAATCTTTGGTTCAAGTGATCACCTAATCAGAAGCACATTAATTAGAATGAGGTGTTCTTTGGTTGCAATTCAAGTGACACTGGATTGGAATGGCTGTCAGACATGTAGAGATGATGATTTCTAGAAAACTGTGCAGTGGTCTCTTAATTTTTGACAGAGCTGTATATACGTCCTTGGTTGTGTAGGGGTTAAAGCTATTAGAGTGACAATGAGAATGGAGGAGGTTAAAGAACCTAAGTCTAATAGAGGCGTGGCCTGCAGCCCCATGTAGACATGTTTTGCTGGAGCTCAGGTGCCTCAAGATAAAAAGCAACGGATTTGGTGTCCACTACGGTCACTAAATCCACCAAATCAACTGGACCACTAGAGAAAATGCCTCAAGCCTGCATGGGGTGACTTATTTGCAAATTTACCAGCAGCAGCACAAAGAAAAGCTAACAGACAACTTCAACCCCGCACTCACACAGACCCAGCGCCATCTTGGCACTGAGGAAAGAAGAAAAGTAGTGCCCCCCATCTCCACAGAGCCCACAGGAGAGCTTGCAGAAGATCGGGAAATACCCAGAGGACTGCTGCAGGATCACCGGGAGCCGCAATATAGACCCGACGCTGACCGGAGAAATCAGAGGGAGAAGCATCTGTACCCACCGCGGTGAAGAAGAGGAGGACGGAGCCCAGGAAAGCGCCTGACGGCTGAGGAGACTCTGGTGAGTGAGACTGCACGGTCTTGTCCCGGTCCCGAGCTCTGAGGCTCAAGGCGAGCGGGCACTACTTTCGCTGCTGGGGCCGGCGGAGGGATACGCCTAAAGAAAGTAGTCCACGCCAGTTAATCACGCCCCCTCTGTGACATCACCCTGTCATTATCTCATAGACAGCTCGTTATAGACGAGCTAGTGAGAGGCACTGAGACAGTAAACAATTAGTGCTGCAGGAAGCAGCTGTGCTTGCATCACAAAGCACACAGTGAAACAAAGACTATATTTATATATAGATAAAAGCCTATAAGTACAGGTCAGTCAAGGGACTCCGTAGATCCAAGTTAGGACACTCCAACTATAAAACTACCAAACCAGGAGGAAAACAGCCCCTAAAGAATACTACACAAATCTACACAATCTAAAGAAACCTCACTCAGCAGGAAGAGATCTACTAGCAAGTGGGACTTTTGGGTCCCCAGCGCACCCCAGCTTCGCAGAAACATGACAACACCAATTATAAAGAGACACTTCTGTTAATCAATTAATAGAGTTGTTCTGAGATAACTATTTATTACAATCAAGCTAGATTGCTTACAAGGTCTTAATTGACAGAAGGTCATGCCTTCAAGACCTAGAGGAAATCTAAATCAGAACACAACAGATCAAAAAATGGAATCTAACAACACAAATTCTAAAAGTAAAATTCCGGCCCCCACTTTCAGTCCAAATAAAGTTATAAAAAACAAAGATAAACCCCACCAAGATGTTAAAAAATCTGACAAGGAAGATTTCTTAGATCTTATGGTTTTCGAGCCCACGGTCACCAGTTCAAAAAGAAAAAAAATTGGCTCACCTTCTCATAATAGAACCAAACAAAATGAGAGTGAAGGGAACCAATCACAAATAAGGTAGCCAAGCTAGACAAAAAATAAAGGTTACCCAAGAAGAGACAAGTCAGACGCCCAACCCGGAAACCGGACATCCTCCAGATAGAGACTTCTTCCTTAAACTTTTCTCATTTAAAGAAGACATTAGAGAACAGTTCTCAGAAGTCAAGTCATCTATTAACGCAATAAATTCTAGAATAGATATGAATGAAAAAGTGGAGAAACTCAAGCAAGAAATAAAATCCTAACACTCAGAGTTTTAATCTCATTATTTGCTTTAGTTAGTTCTAACAGACAGGATAATTGACAAGGAGTACCGTGATTGCAGATCAAATTTGAAAATAAGAGGCATACCGGAATCAGTCAAATCCCAGGAATTGATTCCTTACGTCAAGACCCTCATAAGAAAATTATATCCTTCCTTACCAGAAGTAGAGACCTCCATTGAAAGAGCTCACCAACTTCCCAGACCACACCGTTTATCAGACGACATCCCACGGGACGTTATAGTGAGATTTACCTTCTACCAGACCAAAGAAAAAATCAATAATTATACCAGACAAAAAAAACAACTGCCATCCCCCTACGAAAATCTGAGGATTTTCTCAGACATATCAAAGGATACCATGCAAAAAAGAGGATTTCTAAAACCCATTACAGAAATCCTGCAGAAAAATCAGATCATAGATGGGGAAGACCCCGAAGCAGGAACTGAAGACAGAAAGAATTAAAGAATCTACACATCAGTGACTAAGTCACCCCTCAGCAATATGAAAGGTCCAAAAACTAACGCACCTAAGGCCCAAACACGAGCCCACTAAGGAAGCTTCACAACTGTTCATACTGAACACTTCCTTCCTAAAAGACTTAAATTTAATTGGACTTAGACTTAGTCTTTCTTTCCTTTCCTTCTTTCTCCCTATCTTCCTTTCTCTTTTTTAATCTACAGTGTTATCATTCCACAACAAAAACAACCACCATCTACAGTAATGACCATCAAGTTCATGACTGTAACTGCTATCGGTTTAAACTCGCCACAAAAACATTTCCATGTATGGAAAGAATTATCTACGAACCATGTGGACATAGCGGGCATCCAGGAAACAAGATTTGCAGAAGGGAAGCAACCAAAATTCAGCAACGAAAAATATCCACACCTTTTTCTCTCATCAAACGACAAGAAAAGAGCAGGAGTCGCAATCATCATTAAAAACTCAGGTACAAATGGATAGACTTCCAGCAGACACCCGAATACGACCGTCTGTTGTCAGAGTCTGGATTGGAATCTGGAGACTGAATGTCGGGAGCCCAGCACCTAGATATGGGACCCTCCTTCTCCCTCTCCCTCACCTCACATCTTAATTTCTCATGTAAGACCTTCCTTTTCCTTCCCTGACCCATAAGTCAGTTTCTCCCGCCCCTCCCTCTTTCCCTCTTTTGACTTCTAATCTAAGATCATTTTCAACTCAATCTCTTGTTTCTTATTTCTTCAAGTTCTATATGTTGATAGATATACTTATTGTTTATAATCATTTGTAAGCAGTGTGAATATTCGCATATATGGCTTTTCAATCTACTGATTTGGTAACCTTGCTTTTCTTGTTCAATGTTATGCATACCAAAAAACGACAAAATAAAGAATTATAAAAAAAAAACTCATTAAAATTTGAGGAGATCAACGTTATCAAAGATTGTGAAGATAGATTTATAGTAATTATTTGTAAATTAAATGATGCGATTTTCACACTCGCAAACATTTATGCCCCCAACAGAGGTCAAACTACATTTATAAAGCGTTTTTTTTTTTTTTTTTTTTTTTAAATAGTCCAGGAAAATCAGAAAGGCACACTCCTAGTCTTTGGCGACTTTAACGCAGTACCTAACCCTCTTCTAGATACATCCAACAAATCCAGAAACATCAACACACAGATAGATGGTCTCATCAAAAATGAAGAACTCTTTGACGTGTTTAGATGCCTACACGCATCCTCAATAGAATTCACCCACTACTCAAATGTCCATAAAACATTCTCAAGAATTGACCTAGTCCTGACAAACATTCATTCACTACATGAAATTTAATCAATTAAGATACTACAAAGAACGTGGTCAGACCACTCACCCATAATATTTGAAACATCTATTAACCCCCCTTTCAATAACCACTCACCATGGAGAGCAAATTCATACCTATTCTCGCACCCCCAGTATAAAAAAAGAATCCAAGAAGAATTACAATATTATTTTAAAACAAACGACACCAAAGACATATCCATAACAACTTTATGGACAGCACATAAAGCTGTAATAAGAGGCATCCTGATACAACTGAATGCACAACACAGGAAGTCACTTCAAAGCCAAACAAAAAAGATTACTCACGAAATCAAGTTACTAGAGGAGGATATCTTCGCAAGCCCTACTGACGCAAAACATCAGAACATGTTGAAACTTGGAATTGAACTTAGATCCTTGTTAACACACGACTATGACAAAATTGTTAGATGAACTAAATCCAACTTTTATTCAAACATTAATAAACCAACTAAAACATTTGCAAACCTTATTAAAATTCACAGATCTGGAACCAATATACATCAAATTAAAAATAAAGACGGCCAGATTGAAAAGACCCCACTAGAAATTTCAAAAATCTTTGCAGACTTTTACCGGAACCTATACAACCTAAAAGATGACATTTCTGAAACTAAACCCTCACTACCAAATATTAAATTCCTGGATGGGATTACACTTCCATCACTCTCGGATGAAGAACTAAATATGTTTAACAAACCATATACAGAAAAACAAATCTCACACACAATAAATTTGTTAAGCAAATGTAAAGCATCGGGACCAGACGGGATACAAAATGAATATTATTTAAATAACGAAACCATTCTCACACCCTACTTAACGAAATTAATAAACTCCCTAACGAATAAAGAGTATGTTACCCCAAGAAATGCTACAAGCCATAATCTCAGTCATTCCCAAGAACAAAGGTGATAGACTTAGTATCTAACTTCAGACCCATATCACTACTAAATACTGATTTAAAAATAATCACAAAAACTATTAATTCAAGAATACTGCACATACTACCAAATTTAATAACAAATAATCAAGTAGGATTCACCCAAAATAGAAATTCGACAGATGCAACTAGGAGAATATTACATTTAATCTCAAACTCAGAAATAACAGGCAACCAGTTGGTGATAGTTTTTGTCGATGCCGAAAAGGCATTCGACAGAGTTCAATGGGACTACCTTTTTGAAGTACTCCAAAAGTTTGGCTTTCAAGGGAATATCTTGAACACTATCAGAGCCCTTTATGTAAACCCATCTGCAAGAATCCTCACCAACAATCACCTTTCTGAGTCGTTCCCATTGACCAATGGAACAAGACAAGGTTGCCCTCTTTCCCCATCTCTTTAACCTATTTATTGAACCACTAGCTCAGAAAATTAGGTCAAGCCCAGACATAACTGGAGTAAACATTAATCAAAATGACTACAAAATATGCTTATTTGCAGATGATATTATTTTAACTCTCACTAACCCAGCATCCTCCATTCCCAATCTTCTATCAACAATGAAAGAATTCGCAAGCATTTCATGTTATAAAATAAATATTGCTAAAACCCAGGTGTTAAACTTTAACTTGAATAAACAAACCATTGTCACTCTACAACAATGCACACCCTTCAAGTAGAAAACATAAATTATCTAGGCATAACAATTACAAAATTTATTAACAGTATCTACGAAACTAATCTACAGTCACTGTACAAAAAAATACAGAATGACATCACCCAAATCTCCAAGACTGAACTTTCGTGGATAGGGAAAATTGAAGCCTACAAGCTATTCATACTACCTAAAATACTCTACATCTTCTGATCGATCCCGCTACATCTCACACAAACCTGGTGCAAGAAACTACAATCACAGCTCTCTAAATTTATTTGGGGAGGCAAAAAAACAAGGGTTTCTCTAGTTAAAAAAAAAAAAAAGCAGAGACAAGGGAGGACTGGCAGTTCCAAATATTTCTGCTTACTATAGTTCCACAATGGTTAAACTTAGCCAAAAATGGTGGGAAAATAGCAATAAACCAAAGTGGGTAGATCTAGAAAAAAGTAACCGACAAATGGAAGATCTCAGGTGGTGTCTCCTTGCCTATCTCTGTGATAAGAACAAAAAACTACCAAAAGAACCGACACTTAAGGCAACAATTCGAGCATGGAGATCACTGGTTGCAACCACATCAACGTCTCAACCAAAGGTGTCACCGAGATGGATTCCAATAGACGCGCTAACAGCTTTTACAACCAACATTAAGACTCAAACATGGATGAGCAAGGGGATTAAGACCTTGGCAGACATAATGGACAATGAAAACTATCTACTATCTTTTCCACAACTTCAACATAGATTTAAACTATTCAGGGAAGAACAACCAAACTGGAACAAGATAAAACAACTTCTTGACAAAATCAACAACAAAATCTATGTACCACACATTGTAACACAACTAATCCGATTTGGACAAACAAAACTTTTTTGGACTCTAAAAAACATATATTCAGAGTTCAACCAAGACTCAAAAATGATACCATCACCAGCTATGGAGGTTTGGGCTAAGGAACTACAGACACTAATTCTGTTGGAGTCTTGGGAGTCCACCTATAAAACCGTATACAAAAGCATAACTAATGCATCTCTTATCGAGAATTTCTACAAAACTGCCACAAGATGGTATTATACGCCAACAAGAATCCACAAATTCGACGTCCATCAATCTTCCCAGTGCTGGAGGAGCTGTGGCAATTTAGGAACAATGGAACATATGTTCTGGGAATGTCCCTCGCTTCAAGACTATTGGGGGAAAATTCAACTATTCATTAGCAAAATCATGGAAGTGGAAATAAATCTGACACCGGAATTGGTTCTACTACTAATCAACATCAACGAGGTCCCCGTACATTCAAGAGCACTGGTAGTACACAATCTACTAACAGCAAAAACTCTAATAACAAAAAAATGGAAAGAAACCATTTCCCCGACATTTACCTCTCTGATTGACACTATAGCGGCACATAACTCCTACGAATGGACACATGCCACAAGAAACAACCTACAGAAGAGATATACAAAAAAATGGAAACAATGGAACAATTATTTTTCTACAAATAAAAACAATTTTGTTGTGGAACACGAACTGAACTAAAGTTTGAAATGGAATTTATTCCCCCCCTCTTCTTTACCTCCTTCTCACCCCCCTCCCTTTCCCTTCCTTCCTTCTTTCTTTTTTTTCTTTCTCATTGTATTTGTTAATAAAAGATTTATTAACACTGATCTTTAAATGTACAAATAATATCTGTATGTAAAATTTTAAAGTTATTGTGATGATATTAATGCTAAACTCAATAAAAAATTTTGAACAAGAACCTAAGTCTATGCAGGTCATAATGTCTGGGGGACTAGAAATGGGTAAACATGTTTTCAAGTTCATAAAAATATAGCCTCATTGATCAAAAAAATATTGGAAAAGGTCAGGTAAGAAAGCCTTTATCCCCAAGGGAGATTTAAAAAGAAATATCCCTTTAACCTGTAGGTTTTAGAAGTCTCCAGATAGTCCCTAAAATAGCTGTTGTGGTCTCTAAGGTTTCCTGTTGCACTAATCTCCCTTTTGATTATGTAGGCCTATTGAAAGACCTGATAGATGGGAAGGTAGAAAGTTTCCTAAAGAGGGCCTAGGTATCTGGGGTGTTGGCCTTTAAGCCTGTTGGCCTCTCCTGAAGAAGCAAGGTTTGCTTTGAAACGCATCAAATAAACCACCTTTCTTAATTTACTATATGTGTTTTGGACCCATCACATTAGCATACATTTAATGCATGTTTTCGCGTACATTGTTAATGGAAAAGATGGAGGCGGAGAGAAATAAGACCAAATCAACAGGGACGTTGTTTAAAAGATGGAGAAAGTTCCTAGGGAGAAAGTGTTCACGAGATGAGATAATTGGGGTGGTGCAACCTTTTGTACACTTAGAGCGTTGCTTATTGAATGACATTGAAGGAAACTTGGGGATCTTGAGGTTACAGACAGAGCTATGTGATTTTGGGTGATAGGAAACCTAGATAATAGGGTTTGTAATAATGGGGATACTAAAAGAGCTGTGTGGGTAAGGGTCTGGTTTAGCATTATACTTTGAAGACAGTTTACATTGTTACACTTTGGAGCAGGGGGGAGTTTTCCCTTTATTTTTGGAAAGCATTGATATATGGACATTGTATACCTGCTCTTTATATCTTGTAAAACTGTTTAATAAAAAAGATTGTTTTAAAAAAAAAATTAGTAGTGTCTGAACAAAGAGTCTAAATACTTATGACCATGTGATATTTCAGTTTTTTCTTTTTTTAATAAATTTGCACAAATATCTACATTTCTGTTTTTTTTTCAGTCAAGATGGGGTACAGAGTGTACATTAATGAGAAAAAAATGAACTTTTTGGAATTTTCCAAATGACTTCAATGAAACAAAGAGTGGAAAAATGTAAAAGGGTCTGAATACTTTCCATACCCACTGTATATGTTTAAATAAAAAACCTGCATCAGAGAACTATCTTCTTTTTAGACGATCGCTGCTTTTAGCATATGCACCACCGACCATGTTTAGAGGATGTGATATAACTATAGCCTTACTCTACTGACATGATTTTTCTACTCAATGACCACAAACAGATCTTTAAAGCAAGGAGTAATTGATACAAAAAGTAATTAAATTAGCATCTGCATGCATACATTTGAAATGTATGTTAGCATTTGGCTTTTACTTTAGAAAGCCCTATCATTGGAATGAACTACCACAAATGAGCACTTTTCTAAATACTTTGCTTCCCCAAATGTTTTTTAACCTGAGACATTCTCCTGGTCACATGATGTCTGTCTGAGAATCCCCTGACTTCCTGTGGTGAGTTCCTGGTTTTGAAATCAAATAAGACATCATAATCATGTGACATTTCATGCTTTGTGGGCATGTGCTGTCCCTTGTGTCTATATGTACGCAATTTGTCTGCGTCATCTTTAGTCAGTAAAGACTGAATAGGGGAAAACTGTCTGCAATGGCTGGTGTTCTGGTGCTTTGTTAATTTTATTCTTTCTGTACACAGTATCATTGACTTGCCTTTATCAGTTTCCTGGAAAGAAAATTTTTAGGCTTTGTAGGAGTAGCATGATAGAGGCGTGAAGGGTTTAGGTTGAGTTGCAAGGGTAACTCTACCTGCTGCTTGCTGGCCAGCCCAGTGGCTGGTGGGAAATGTAGTCAAGAAGAAGCAGAGGCTCCAGACTGGGAATTGTAGAGAAGAGAGCTCGTGCCAGGGGACAGCAAGTGAATAGAAGTGCAGAAAGCATAACAAAGAAAACACATTTGGGGTTCATTAAGGGCGTTATCCCCAAGCAGTTATGGAAAAAACATTAACTGATCTTGATTAGTACAAACCTGTTCAATATTTCTTGCTTGGCTGAATAAAATAGAAGGGAATAAGCCACCACCAGTCTGGCAGCTGCTCCGCTCTAGCAGAAACAAACAGATTAGGCATTGATATTCAACGTGTGCAATCCTTTTCTTTATTGATTTAATCAGTTAAGTGTAAAGTTAAGGGTATGTCACACGCATCAATATCACCTGCACGATCACGGCTGCACGTGACGTTGCAGCGATATTGACGCGTGTGACATACTGAATCAACCAGCGATAAATCGCTGGTTGATGATCGCCAGGTTTTAGAATCTGTTCTAAAACCTGGCGATGGTCGCCCGGTGGACACGCAGCATCGCTGCGTGTGACACCGGGGAGTAGCGATATTCCAGCTCCCAGCGCCTCTCACAAGCGCTGGGAGCTGGTATCCAAGGTAAACTGCGGGTATCTAGGCAGCGCGCGCTGCCTAGATACCCGATGTGTACCTTAGTTACCAGCCTCCTCCGCTCACCGGCTGGTAGCTAAGGTACACAGCGGGTAACTAGGGTCCCTAGTTACCCGCTGTGTGCCTTAGATACCAGCCGGTGAGCGGAGGAGGCTGGTAACTAAGGTACACATCGGGTATCTAGGCAGCGCACGCTGCCTAGATACCCGCAGTTTACCTTGGAGACCAGCCTGCTCCCGCTTCCAGCAGGCTGGCAGCGGGAGCAAGACATCGTGGAAATGATATTTAAATCGTTTCCATGATGTCTCTGGTCCATTGATCGCTGGTGAGTCTGCCTGTGTGACAGCTCACCAGCGATCAGCCGTCAATGTCGTCAGCGATCATCTCACTGACTGACATTGACGCGTGTGACACCCCCTTTAGTCTGCTGAAATCTGTAGATTCATCTAATATTAAAGTGTATGGCCTTCATAACACTTTGCTGCCTTTGTGACATGATGCAGAGTAAAGTATTATTGCCTTACCTGACATTGAAACAAAATGACCCATTTGCGTTCCTTGTCACTTTAAAAGTCAAAATATCAGCCTTGTACATTCTAAATTAATATATGCTCCTTGAAACTATTTTTTCTTATAGATCTAAAAGTGTCACAAGCTCCAGCAGCTCCAGCTCAAGCAGCAACAGCTCTGATATTGAACTATCTTCAGACAGCGAGGACACATCCAGTTCATCCTCTTCTTCTGAGGATACATCTTCCAGTTCCTCATCCTCATCAGAGAATTCCACATCTGAGTCTGACTCCGAGTCGGAATGCGAAACAAGTAGCAGCAGCAGCAGTGGTACTACCAGCAGTAGCAGCAGTGAAGAAGACAGTAGCTCAGAAGATGAGCCACCTAGGAAGAAACTAAAGAATTAGTGGTGTCAAATTATTGTCTGAGGATGTTGGAAGATGTGTGTTGTGGAAACATATTCTTTGTGCAGAACTGAAACAGAAAGTTGTACTTAAGATGCGTGACACCAACCTTGGTGACTTTCTTCAGTTTTAAGTCTGTGCTTGTTAATTTCAATACAGTTAAGTTCATGTTAGGAATACGGATTACAGAAAAATGTATCTCAATGAAATTTTTATTATAGACTACTTTTTAATGTCCTCTTTCCGTTTTGTACTTTTATTGACCAAGTATCATACATTTAAGTTGGTACTAAAGCAATTTGGATATACGGTAATACACAGTCAACATATATGATTTGGAGGATAATTTAAAATGTAAATATGTTGTCTGTACAAATATATGGAAAAAAATTTAAACGTGTTAACAGGGTTTAACAAGGCAGCTTTTGGGGATTATTTTTATAATGGTATATAATAAAATAGCTTTATCTAATCACATGCTAAAATGAGATAATGAAAGTTTGTGTCCATAATAGCTCTGTGGTCTACAATTTTATATTTTTATGGAGAGAGCAAGATGGAAATGGCTCATACTTTTAGCGTTCTAATAAGTTGTTTTATATGTGCAGTTTATTTTAATGCGGAGTATGTGTCATTTTTAAAGTGCCATGTCTGTAAATAAATAGGCCTGTGACTTTATCTTATATTGCAGGCTACTCCAGCAAAATAAGGAATGTCATCTTGTACTAAAGTTTTGGTTAATAAAATTTGTCTTTTTTGCTATTATCATTTTTATTGTTTATTGTGGCATAACCATAATTATATATACACTATTGTATGGCTGTCATATTTTTAGAGTTGCGACCCTTTGTTTGTTGTCCATGATTTTGTTTGTGAGTTCTAAAAATTGCACAGCGTGCATGTTTAGCAATATTCCTTTTAGGCTCATCAACCTTTTGGAAATGTCAATTTTCTCTTAGGGTGCTTTCACATAACGATTTCTGTGCATCCGTGGCTGTCCGTTGTAAAACAGACAGCCACAGATCCGATTTGGCCCCCATGTTATCCTAAGGGGGTTGGATTGGATCGGATTTGGCCTAATTGGCATCCGATTTTGTGGGATGCGATTTGTGTCCGATTTTTTGCTGGACCCAAAATCGGAGACTGCTCCGATTTTGGCCTCAGAAAAAAATCGGATCCCACAAAATCGATGGCAAATTGGCCAAATCCGATCCGATCCGTATTCCTCTAACATGGGGGCCTATGAGCGCTGGTCTGAGGAAACAGCTGATCGTTCCTCTGACCCGATTTTAGTGTACAGAGCATGCTCAGTACACTAAAATTGCTCCTAACCTTTTAATTACACTTCTGCAATGTATAATATACATTGCAGAAGAGTAATTAAGTAAAAGAAAGCGTTATAAATAAAAAATCATGCTCACCTATCTTCGATCCAGCGCTACCTCCCACAGCAAGGTCCTTGTGCTTACAGGACCTGTGATGATGTTACAGAGCGTCATCAGGTCACATGACCGCAGTTACCGCGGTAACTGCGGTCATGTGACCCGAGGATGCTCTGTGACATCATCACAGGTCCTGTAAGCACAAGGACCTTGCTGTGGGAGGCAGCGCTGGATCGAGGATAGGTGAGCATAATGATTTTTTTTTTTCTTTTAACTCTTTCTTATATTTCACTTCTGCAATGTATATTATACATTGCAGAAGTGAAAGTGCCCCGCTGTGTACGGATCCATGATAATCACGGACCCAAACACAGAATAGGTCACCCCTGTGGTGTCCTTTCCTGTCCGTGGGATCCTACAAAAAGTAGGATCCCACGGACAGGGAAAAAATCGTTATGTGAAAGCAGCCTTAAATGTATGTTATGCGGCCTGCATAAAGTGTGAAGGTTTTGAATGACTACTAATGATATCCACAGGTCGAAGTTGGTTGCGCTAAGCATCAGTTTAAACCATGTGGCTATTCAGTTTGTCTCCCGTGGGACAGGAAATGATGACACTGCACTTTTAAGTGATTTGATTTTTCATTTCTTGTGGTTAGCTGCATCTGTCAGATGACTGTATTGTAACATTAAATGAATCACTTCCACTGACATCCCTTTCTAATCCGCTAATGTCTGTAGCCATTTGCAGGTGACTGGAAAATGCAAAATCAAAACATTGTGGTTCCAGCACAGGTAACTTGAGCAGCTAGTTCTGCTTAAATGGGGGTTAAAGCCAATTAGTATGCCTTTACTAAGGAAGTTTGTAGACATCAACCATTTTAACAATGCAAATATGCACTGTGAAGACTTTCTCCTTTTTCCAAAGTTACGAAAACATTTGTTATCTAATGATACACAGTGGGTATGGAAAGTAATCAGACCCCTTTAAATTTTTCACCCTTTGTTTAATTGCAGCCATTTGGTAAATTAAAAAAAGTAAACATTTTTTCTCAATAATGTACACTCTGCACCCCATCTTGACTGAGGAAAAACAGAAATGTAGATATTTGTGCAAATTTATTAAAAAAGCAAAAACTTAAATATGAGTGTCTGAGCAAAGGGTCTGAATACTTATGACCATGTGATATTTCAGTCACATACTGTCCATTTCCTTATGATCCTCCTTGAGATGGTTCTTCTCCTTCATTGGAGTCCCGTTGTGTTTAATAAAACTGATAGGACTTGATTTGGAAAGGTACACACCTGTCTGTATACGACCCCACAGTCCATGTCAGACCAAATGAGAATCATGAGGTCACAGAAACTGCCCAAGGAGCTCAGAGACACAATTTTGGCAAGGCACAGATGTGGCCAAGGTTACAAAAGAATTTCTGCAGTACTCAAGATTTCTAAGGCTGGCTTCACACTGCAGTTTTTGACTGATCAGTGTCCATCAGTGTTTGGGTGCCAAAACCAGGAGAGGAACCAGGAGAGGAACTTGCAGAGAAAAACTATAATTGAAAGATTGACACCTGTTCTGAGTTTTGGAGACACTCCTGGTTTTGGCACACAAACACTGATGGACACTGATCAGTGAAATACTGCAGTGTGAAGCCAGGGAGTGTTATGTCAAATGAATGGGAATGATTTATTGTTATATGTGTACTGTGTGTTGCATTTTTCTTTATGCTTCTAGGCAGAAATACTGCCCCTTGTATTCTGTCCCTTTCCTCTCCCTGTAGCTCTGTGATGTTATTTTTACTCTTCCTTTCTTCCACATGTAGTTGTTTTTTTGCCATCTTAGTATGGACAAATGCTTATTGCTCTTATAAAGAATCATTCTTTTTGCCTGCTGCATTGTATTTCAATACAAGATTTCAGTAAAAATCATCCCCACTTCTGGACTGTTAGGATGGTTTCACACTGGCGTATGCAAACGCAGCGCACCGAACGCAGCCAAACGCTTGAGCACTGCGTTCCTATGTTTAACATGGGAACGCATGTGCCTGCGTTCGGTTGCATTTGCGTTTGGATGCGCATAATTTGTGCACCCTCCGAGCGCATTCCGCACAAAAGATGCAACAGGCTGCGTTCAGTCGCTTGTTTTATCTGCAAGCGTCCGTGAGCACACAAACCACGCATTGAAGTCAATGGGTCCGCAGTGTCCTCCGCATGACAGCGCATTAGAACGCTGCGGATCACATTGAAATCTCTCCCGGTGGCCGCCAGTAATCAGCGGCGGCCACCGAGAGATCAGCTAAAGCCGCCACTGATCTCCTGCCGGTGTCGGCGCGGGAGATATGAAGAAATAGGTGATCTCACAGCTGTTTAAATCTCCCGCGCCGACACCGAATAGGTGATGTCGGCGTGGGAGATTTGAAACAGCGATCAGCCCCTTGGTCCCTCCATTCCCAGGGACGTTCTAGTTCGCATACATTTTTTTGAACATGCTTTCCTGCATGCCCTGAGAGGCAATCCTGCTCTTCCTGCTAAATTTGCCAATGTCTCAGCTTACCCGGATCTTTCCCCGGGCACCCTCGCACTCAGGAAAGCCTTTGCCCCTCACACAGCTGTACTACGTGAAAAGGGAATCCCCTACCGTTGGGGTTTTCCTACAAGACTGTTGATTCGTAAAGATGGAACCATTTCTTCTTGTTTGCTTCCAGAACAAGCTGCCAAATTGCTCCAGAAATGGGAACTGTTGCCTCCGGATCACCCGTCTTCTCCGGATAAATCCAGGTCCTCGTCCCGTCCTCCCAGCAGAAAACTGCTGGATCCTGAGTGGGAGACCGTCTGAGGAAATTGTTATCCTTTGCTCTGTGGATGCTTCCCTTGGGTGTTCAGGACCTTGTTGCTTACCAGTTATATCTGGTATTCTGGGTAGTGATGAGCGAGTACTAAAATGCTCGGGTGCTCGAAGCTCGGGCCGAGCATCCCAAGATACTCGTGTACTCGGCCCGAGCACCGAGCCCAATGTTATCCTATGGGAGACCCGAGTATTTTTCTGACATGACCCCCGGCAGCATGGAAAAAGCCTAAAAATGTCACAAAAGTATCAGAACAGTGCTGAAATGACATGGGAACAGCATGGAGAAGACCCCTGGAAGCATTTCAGACCCCAAGGTCACTGATGTCAACAATGTTGTCAGACCATTACGCGACTTTTACGGACTGTCAAGAAAACGTTACAAAATGAAACCAAAATGGATTTTCATGGAAAAAATATTAAGGGCTCATACCCACTTGTGAGACAGAGTTGGTGTATGTTAGTTTTTTGGATTATATCAAAGATTTTTTTAAAAAAATTGTGTGGCACTCCCATGTCCCTGGGAAGAGACGTAAATGAAGGCCTCTTTAAATAATGTGCCCATTATAAGGAAGTGTGTGTTTTGTAGCATTGCCCTAGGGCAGGGAAGCCAAAAATTGGGAGGCACTTCAATGCCCCTAGATAGAGGCGTGCATGAGGGCCTTTTTAAAAAATGTGGCCATTGTAAGCAAGTGGGTCTTTTTTACTATTGCCCCAGGCAGGGAGGCCAGAAATTGGAGACACCAATATGCCTCTGGATAGAGGCGTGCATGGGACCCTTTTTAAAAAATGTGGCCATTGAAGGCAAGTGGGTCTTTTTTACTATTGCCCTAGGCAGGGAAGCCAAAGGTTTGGAGCACCAAGATGCCACTGCATAGAGGCGTGCATGAGGGCCTTTTTAAAAAATTGTAAGCAAGTGTATCGGCTGAGGTATTGCCCTAGGCAGGGAAGCCAAAGGTTTGGAGGCACCAAGATGCCCCTGCATAGAGGCGTGCATGAGGCCCTTTTTAAAAAATGTGGCCATTGGAAGCAAGTGCTCTATCCGGGACCAAGTGCCTCTATGTCCGCGGCGCTGCTCCAAATGAATATCAGAAACACCGGAATATTTTAAGCAAGCAATCTTCAGTTTTATTTTCCAACGCGTTTCGGAGCTAACACCCAGCTCCTTCCTCAGGTCATTCCCTGAGGAAGGAGCTGGGTGTTAGCTCCGAAACGCGTTGGAAAATAAAGCTGATGATTGCTTGCTTAAAATATTCCGGTGTTTCTGATATTCATTTGGAGCAGCGGCGTGGACATAGAGGCACTTGGTACCGGATAGAGTTTCACCCCCACACTGTGGAAGTGCGGTTCCTGCTGCTGCGGCTGCTGTGTTTGAGTGATTGAGCTGGTTGTGGGCTGCACAACCAAACCAGGTGAGCAGTTTTTATACCGGATGGGATTCACCTCCTATATTAGGATAAGACCCTATGCGCATTCTCATTTTTTAGATATTGGAAGCAAGTGAGTTTTTTACTATTGCCCTAGGCAGGGAAGCCAAAGGTTTGGAGGCACCAAGAAGCCACTGCATAGAGGCGTGCATGAGGCCCTTTTTAAAAAATGTGGCCATTGTAAGCAAGTGTATCTGCTGTAGTATTGCCCTAGGCAGGGAAGCCAAAGGTTTGGAGGCACCAAGATGCCCTGCATAGAGGCGTGCATGAGGCCCTTTTTAAAAAATGTGGCCATTGGAAGCAAGTGGGTCTTTTTTACTATTGCCCTAGGCAGGGAAGCCAACGGTTTGGAGGCACCAAGATGCCCCTGCATAGAGGCGTGCATGAGGCCCTTTTTAAAAAATGTGGCCATTGGAAGCAAGTGGGTCTTTTTTACTATTGCCCTAGGCAGGGAAGCCAAAGGTTTGGAGGCACCAAGATGCCTCTGCATAGAGGCGTGCATGAGGCCCTTTTTAAAAAATGTGGCCATTGTAAGCCAGTGTGTCTTTTTTAGTATTGCCCTAGGCAGGGAAGCCATAAATTGGGAGACACCAATATGCCCCTGGATAGAGGTGTGCATGAGGGCTTTTTAAAAAAATGTGCCCATTGTAAGCCAGTGTGTCTTTTTTAGTATTGCCCTAGGCAGGGAAGCCAAAAATTGTGAGGCCCTTCAATGCCCCTTCAAATGGAGGAGAGCCTCTAAATATTGTTCCCATTAAAAAGGAGCGAGTCTACTATACTTGTAATGCCCATTCTTGTTTTCATGGACGTAAACATTTACCCCTGGGAGGTTTACATGAATTTACTGCCTAACATTTGAACAGTGAGGGTCATCATCATCATAAATAAATTTTGTGGCATCATGAACTACGGTTGCACTGATCATATGATGGTGGCGGATGAGGAGAAGAAGGAGCAGAACAGCAAGTAACCAAAGTAATGAAGTGTGTACCACGTGTGGGTGTGCGGAGGTGCATGGCAATTTACCGGCACAAATTTTACATTATACTATCATTTGGTGGTGGTGTGGTGAAGTCGGGCCCAATACAACCTTTGTTCATCTTGATCAGAGTCAGCCTGTCCGCCTTCATTTACCCTTTTTTGAGGCAGTAGGGGGTTGTAGCTCCAATTTGTATACGCCAAAACAATCAGTATACCCATCTCAGCGTTTGTGACTGACCGGTATACCTGCTGTAATGTAATCTCCAATCTGTCATCTCAGTGTCCAGCTAAAAACCATCTTTTGGACACCTTCATTTAGCTGTATACAGGCAGCACAACATTGAAAATGCGCAAGGCCAGTGGTACTGGACGTGATGGTAGTGCATACAGAGGCTGAGGCCATGTGCAAGCTGGAATTGCACCACGACAAACGCCAACATTATCTCGCTCGACCTTTCTTGTCCCAATTTGTAGGGGACCGCAGCAGTACACCACTATTAAACCAAGACCAGTGAAAACAGGTTGTTAGTTGGATAGCGGATAATGCTTCCAGTCAGTTTGCACCACCACAAGCAGCCTGTTTTCCACACGGTCAAGTGTGAGTAGCCGTGAGACTGGACCGCACATTCTACACCCTGATCCTCCTTCTTCCACCATGCCGAGTGCCCGGACCCGGACATAACTGATCACACTCTTGGACACTCTGAAGAGCTGTTCACTATCCATTCATAGATTCTGGCCTCTCGCCAGCTCCAGTTGAAGTGCTCGGACTTGCGGTTCCAGGGCTCTGGTACAGCATTAGATGTGTTGGGGCTGCAGGTTGGAAGCCAGGGGAGTGGTTGTCTAACCTGGATCCTCCTGTGGGTGTGACGGAACACAGATATGCAGACTTCCTCTTAGTCACATTGGCTGTGAGGTCAGGAAAGGTCCTTGACCACAGGAGAGGAAGGAGCCTGGGGAATAAGGGTGGCATGTTCCCAGCATCCAGAATAGCTGAGGAAGCCTAAGGGAGCCTGGATCCCCCTGGACTCAAGTAATTTGCACCCGGTCTGAGCCCGGACCGGACCAGAGTCAGTGAACCCACAGAGGAGGCATCCCCCAGCTAAGACCATAGACAGCGATCCCGTTGATGGACTGAAGGTCAGTGGTTGCTGTTATGGACTAACCAGGTGTCGTCCTGGTCAGTGGGGATAGACTGACATAGTGTACCTGTCCTGTCCATGGATGCCCTGAATACCGTATGCGGTTTATGAGGATTGTTAATAAAACCGTTGGACTTTGTTTATTTCGAGACCCGGTTGTTTGCACAGTTTTCTGCGGCCCAGCAGTTCTCTAGGAGGTTTCATGAGCCTAATGAGCGACCAAGCAGTCCCCCAGGCGTGTGGACGCCACACTATATATATTCCTGTAAGAGCCATGAATCGTTATGTTTTGCTGAGTCATGCAATGCTGAGGGGTTAACCCCGTGCATGTTAACGTTTGTATCATCACTGAGCACTTTACTTAAAAACCCTTGAAACCTTATTTATCTGTATTTATCTTGACCTTTGTGGATTGTTCTAATGAATGTAATCCCTTTTTGCTATTCAACTGTGGTCCATTTGATTAAGTAACTATATTAACAGTTGTAGCAACTGACAAAATACCCCAGACTATTTATGTACTGGAAATTTTTATAACCATGAAGATTTACAGTCTACTTAAAACAATAAGGCTGCGTTCACACGCAACATATTTGCCGCATCTTTTTATGCACGCTTTTCCCACAAAAGCGCACCTGTGTCTGCGTTTCCCGGTAAAGTGAATGGAAATTCACTTTTGCTGTTCAGATGCTGTGCTTTTTTTGGCCGCGCTTTTAGGGCCAAAAGTGCGCGCGTAAAAGGAATTAACATGTCAATTCTTTGCGCAAATATGCGTGGGCTTTCCTCCATAGGACGCATTATAAGCGCTGGAATTACGCATCGCCATTCAGAAAATGCACAATTCCGGTGCCTACAATCGTGGGTGCTGGAGGAGAAGGTCGTCCTGGTCAGTGGGGATAGACTGACATAGTGTACCTGTCCTGTCCATGGATGCCCTGAATACCGTATGCGGTTTATGAGGATTGTTAATAAACCGTTGGACTTTGTTTATTTCGAGACCCGGTTGTTTGCACAGTTTTCTGCGGCCCAGCAGTTCTCTAGGAGGTTTCATGAGCCTAATGAGCGACCAAGCAGTCCCCCAGGCGTGTGGACGCCACACTATATATATTCCTGTAAGAGCCATGAATCGTTATGTTTTGCTGAGTCATGCAATGCTGAGGGGTTAACCCCGTGCATGTTAACGTTTGTATCATCACTGAGCACTTTACTTAAAAACCCTTGAAACCTTATTTATCTGTATTTATCTTGACCTTTGTGGATTGTTCTAATGAATGTAATCCCTTTTTGCTATTCAACTGTGGTCCATTTGATTAAGTAACTATATTAACAGTTGTAGCAACTGACAAAATACCCCAGACTATTTATGTACTGGAAATTTTTATAACCATGAAGATTTACAGTCTACTTAAAACAATAAGGCTGCGTTCACACGCAACATATTTGCCGCATCTTTTTATGCACGCTTTTCCCACAAAAGCGCACCTGTGTCTGCGTTTCCCGGTAAAGTGAATGGAAATTCACTTTTGCTGTTCAGATGCTGTGCTTTTTTTGGCCGCGCTTTTAGGGCCAAAAGTGCGCGCGTAAAAGGAATTAACATGTCAATTCTTTGCGCAAATATGCGTGGGCTTTCCTCCATAGGACGCATTATAAGCGCTGGAATTACGCATCGCCATTCAGAAAATGCACAATTCCGGTGCCTACAATCGTGGGTGCTGGAGGAGAAGAAGGATGTGATTTCACACAGGGGAAGGAAGAATCCTGTGTTCCTCCCCCGCATGTGACATGTGTGTTACTTTCGCTTTAGCAGTGTTAGCACTGCTAAAGCAAAATAAAAGGAAGAAATGGTATTAAAAATTAAAAAAAAAAGAATACTCACCTCTCTTCAAACTGTCCCGGAAAGGTGTCCACGTCCGATTGGTGCAAGGACCTGAATCAGCTGACCGGCGGCAATGATCAGCTGATGTGTCACAGGACAGCATAAGCTGACCGGTTTAAAACTCCTGCCAAAACCGCTCAGCTGATGTGATTGTTCGCTCGCTGGCGGGCGAATAATCAGCTGACAGAATCAGCTGTTTGTTTAAATCACCAGCTGGCAGCTAAACCAATGAGCTGACAGCATCAGCTGTTGGTTTAAATCACCCACCGGCGGCTAAACCAATCAGCTGACAGCATGATGCTATCATCTGACACTGCTAACACTGCTAAAGTGAAAGTAACACACGTCACGCGGGTGAAGGAACACAGGATTCTTACTCCCCCCGTGTGACATCACATCCTCCTGCCCTTTTGGGGGGAAACTGCGGCCGTATAAATACGCAATGTGTGAATGCATGGCCGCAAAACGTGGGAACAGTGCCCACGCAAATAAAAGGCGGCAATTATGCCACATGTGAACGCAGCCTAACACTTTCTAAACAAGATGTAGCTAGAGGTATGGTAGAACTTGTTAATCATACCCAAAGAACCTTTAATAGAGAAGTATAAGCTCAGGCAAAAGACAACAGGAAACGCCTAGCAAGAGATAAACAAGAACACAACTTCCTTTACTTGCTTGTTTTACCAAATGCAGATTTGACCATTTCACAAGTCTAACTAGGAGTAATGACAGAGACTTTACGGGTTTCACAAACTTACACCACCATTTATAAGTGATAAGACACAAGTTTTCCTAAACCAAGGCAATTACAGCCAGAAGTGAAAAAACCTACTCAATGATTTCTCATGTTTTTCTTGTTTAAATGAAAAAGGTATTCATCTTTCAAAGTCCAAAGTTCATGAAAAGTGCTTTGTCTAGTGGGAAGACTCTTTCGTCCATGCACTTATTCCTCACTGACCAGAATTAGAGCATGCTAGTCCGTCCAGAGACTCAAAACTAGGATAAACTGTGTTTTCCACTGGTCTCTCCAGATTTTGTGCCAGTTTGTTCATCTTAACTAGGAGTAATGTAGTGCACACACTTCTTTGAGGTGACAGTGTAAATGAAGTGGCTTCCTTAGACACAAATATGGATATATACACTGAAAACAGATGCTTCCTCCTTTTATTCCTGCTTCCCCCTCTAATTTTTTACGTTCATGTACAGACATATATTTGACTACATGACTTTTCATACTTATTTACCTTTCTCAATATTCTGCAGCGGCCATTTAAAAGACTTGTACAATCACAAATATTATATATTTTTTGTTTTGGGCAGTTCAATAAACTTCCACCTTGCATTTCAAGAGTGTGCAGTGCATACATCCATATTTACATTTTAACGAAGAGGCATTGACTGGATTTTACTAGCCTTACCAGTATTTAGCACTTTCTTCTAAATTTCAAACAATTCATGGGCAGGTCATAGGAAAAAAACAACCCATATCAAAAGTTATAACCTCATTTATTCTCTCCTCAATGTCTGATGGTGCCACAGACTACCGATATTCTTTATGATCCAGTGACCAAATAACTGAATTAGTCCTTACCGGTAATTCCTTTTCTTGGAGCCTTCCATGACAGTATTGGAGGATGTCGTCCACGCCCTATTGGGGGACAGGAACACAGAGAGGTTAAAAGCCCCTCCCCTTCCTCAGTACTCCAGAGTTTACCAAGATCACCCTTAGCCATGGATTACCTGATACAAACCGGAATCAAACACCAACAAGGGGGGAAACTGATGCTGTCGTGGAAGGCTCCAAGAAAAGGAATTACCGGTAAGGACTAATTCAGTTTTCTCCATTCGCCTTTCACGACAGCATTGGAGGAATACCACCGATACTCCTCAGGGTGGGACTATTGCCTGTAGGACTTTCCTACCAAAGGACACATCCCGACTGAAGGACAGATCTAACCTATAGTGGCGAGAAAAAGTGAGGAGAGACTACCACGTAGCCGCTCTGCAAATTAGCTCCGATGAAGCTCCAGCCTGCTCCACCCAGGACGTAGCAGCAGCCCGAGTTGAAGGAGCCCTCAACCCCACCGGAGGAGCAAGGACCGGAGCGACGTAGGCCTCACAGATCACCTTTGTGATCCAGGAAGCGATGGTAGCCTAGGAAGTCTTCTTCCCTGTATATTTCCCAAAATGCTGAACAAAACAGGCTCTGATCTAACCTCCAGGAAGAAGTCTCTCGGAGGTAGTGGAGGACAGTCCGACTAACATCGAAGGAGTGAAACATGGCCTCAGCCGCATTAACAGGAGATTGACCAAATGAAGGTAGAACCACAACCTGGGACCAATTAAAAGCCGACAACTTTCGGAAGAATAGATGAATGCAACCGAAGCATAATGCGAACAACGGACACCACGAGGCACGCAGACCGGACAGAGTGCCTGCAGTTCTCCAACTCTGGGAGTAGAAGTGATTGCCACCAAAAACGCCACCTTGTGAGAGAGACGTAAGGGATGCAGCAGACAAGGGTGCAAAGGGACTTCGAGAAAACCCGTGGAGAACTATCTTCAAATCCCAGGGAGGAACAGAAGGCCGAATCGGGGACTCTGCCCCCAAGCAGAAGTAAAAAACCGCTTGAGCCAACAATGGGAAGCAACATCCCAGGCAAAACTGCCCCAAGTACCGACACCTGGACTTAAAGAGTGCTCGGCCGAAGCCCCAAATCAAAGCCACGCTGCAAAAGCCCAAGAGTTGGGCCACATTAGGATGATGCATGTCCAGGATGGAAGGAGAACACCAGGACAGGAACCGATTCCAGCCCTCCTGTAAATAGCGTGCGACACAGGCAACATGCAGCCTGCCCTGCCGAAGCGAGCGGATCACTGCCTGGGAGAGACCCTTGGTCCTCAGGATCGCGGCCGCAACAGCCAGGCCGCCAGATAGAGCCCGGTGTGAAAGAGGACCCTGGGACAGAAGGACTACACAGTGGGGCAACCTAATCAGTCCCCCCAGGCCCAGGTCTCGGATGGCGTCATACCACACCCGTTTGGGCCACAGGGGAGCCACCAGGATAGTCGACACTCCCTCCGCCTGAATCTTTTGCAACGCCTTGGGAAGTAGCGGGATTGGAGGAAATGCATACACCAAAAGGAAGGCCCAGAGATGGGTAAAGGCGTCCAGCCCCCCCAGGGAGAAAAAGGGCGGCAACTTTGTATTCGAGCCCAAAGCGAACAGGTTGATCGAAGTGACACCCCACCTGTCCATAAGAGAGCGAAATACATCTGGATGGAGGCACCATTCTCCTGGGTGGACCTCCGTGCGGCTCAAGAAATCTGCCTGTACGTTGGCCATTCCCTTCAGATGAACTGCCGAGGAGGAGAGAAGATGGTGAATTGCCCACGAAAAGATCAGTCTTGCCAGCCCCTGCAAGTGTAAGCCTCGAGTACCGCATTGGTGCCGCAAGAAGGCAACCGTAGTCACGGTGTCCGACAGGATCTTGACATGATGACCCCGAGAACATGAGCTGCGCATGAAGCACTTCTTCCACTGCCAGAAGTTCCCGAAAGTTTGAAGACTGGCGACTGACCGAGCGACTCCAAATCCACTGGAACGGTGTGCGATCCACCATCGCGCCCCAACCGAAACTGCTGGCAGCAGTGGGAACGGAGGTCACAGGAGCCTGCAGCCAGGCCAGCCTCGTCCGAAGGTGTCCGGGATTCATCCAGGAAAGCGAGGTGACCATCCGCCCCGGGATCCTGACCCGCGAGTTTAAGGAATCCTGACGTCTGACCCAGGAACTCAGTATGTGTTCCCGGAGCAGACTGGAAGGAGCCTGAGCCCATGCTACCGATTGAATGCATGGCCTCTAACAGGGATATTCCTTCCCGCAAGGAGGTCGACCCCCTTGCCTGGAAGTAGGTCAGATGCACACAGCGCAGAAGCTGATGTGCCGCAGGAAGGAACGAGGCCTGTCTGGAGGAGGCCAGCAAGACTCCCAAAAATTGACGACGGGTTGCCGGCACCCGTTCCGATTCCCAAAGATTGGGCACCCACCCCAGGGACTGAAGAAACTCCAACGTTTTGGAGACCAGGGTGCGCAGAACCACTGCCGAAAGAGCAACCACCAACATGTTGTCTAAATAGGGAAGCACACATATCCCCTAGGTCTGGATGAATGCGATCACTTCCCCCATGAGTTTGGTAAACTCTGGGGGCCTACGAAAACCCGAAGGGCAGCACATTAAACCGATAATGGACCGTCCCGCCTGCCACGGAGATCGCGAATCGCAGAAAGCAATTGTGGGACGGGCGAATGGGGACATGATAATACGCATTCTGGAAGTCCACAAACAACCTGGAGTAACGCCCCTGGCCCTCCTCTCCAGGAGGAACCGGGGACCCCACACCCGAAACCAACAGGTCTCGCAGACCCGACAAGAAAAAATGTGCGAGGGGACTCAAAGACACGGAGGGCTGGCTTTCGAATTCCAAGTGCAGACCCTCCCAAATGGTCGAGAGGATCCAAGGGCACGAGGAGATTGCTTGCCACTGTGGCAAAAACCGCAGGAGCTGCCCCGCAATGGAGAAGGCGGCATCATTTAGGGGGCGGCTGGTGATGCCGCCGCTGGGGGAGCAAGATATTACGGGTCTTGGCCCCTGTCTGGAATGCCCAGCGACCAGACTTACCCTTCCTGCAGACTGGGAGGGTTGGCTGCACTCAGGCCGAAAGGACTGCCTCCGAAAGGACTTCTGTACCTGGAGACACATTTTCCGGTCTGACACCTTCCGCAGGATGTCATCCAATGCCGGACCAAAGACAAAAGACCTTTGAAAGGGGAGGCCACACAGCTGGAGCTTAGACGTGCCTACCCATTCCACAAAGTAAGCCACACTGCCCTGTGAGCTGTGTTAGCCAACACTGCGCACCTGGCGCCAATGCGGATCGACTCAGCAGAGGCATCGGTCAGGAAGCCCGTAGCACATCTCAGAAGTGGAATGGAGGCCAAAGCGCCTCCCTGGGAGTACCCTGCAGGAGGAATTCTTCCAGCTAGGTGATCCACTTAAAGAGAGACTTGGTTAAAAGCCTCGCCCAACGGCTAGTGGCCCACAGTCGCCAGAGCACGGGGCCTGCCAGGGGGATAGCCTGCAGCCATCATGTGCCACCTATACATAATGCCTTGGATGATGTACAGCTTAGGATTGAACCCACAGCCACGGCTGGGTACATGAGGCACAGTGCAGGTGATTAACTGCTACATGGTTGCTGCCAGAGCAGACCCACACATGAACATGAAATGTTCATCTTTGAAGACATAGCTGCCGCCTCCCAGGAGTTTTTGAGGACACACTCCATCTTACGATCGAGGGGGTCTTTCAACTGGGATGAATCTTCAAAAGGCAACGCGGACTTATATGCTACCTTGGCCACCTGGATGTCCACCTTCGGGACCTCCCAGACAAAGTCAGCACCCTCCAGACCACTCGGAAGGGGTGAGCAGCCGATTCTCGTGTCTGACAGAGGCAACAGAGGCAATATCCTCGCCGCCGTCCTCTGATGCTGAGCTCTGGCCAGCCTCCATGAGATCCACAGAGTCACAATCCTGGAGCTTCCTCTCTTTCGGAGGGAAGGCCTGGAAGCTGCAGCAAAACCTGGCAGTGCCGAGATAGAAGCCTGCACCTCTCCCCTAATGGATTGGAGCTCCTCAAGCAGGGATGGGGAGTCCATCCTGACAACACTGTCAGTCATGGCCGACACCTTTTTGTAGGAAGAGGGAAGTTCGTGCTGCAGTCACATTTCCTGGACGGGATTTTGCTCCCTTTCACAGGTGGCCCTTGTCTCCCTATAGAAAAAAAGGGAAGAGAAGGGGGTCCCAGTGGGAGTGCAGGGCATAAATAACTCTACCCTTTGTGACCACCCCCAGAAACACATACATGAGCTGGGGGAACGCTGGGCTCTGCAGAAGCAGAGGTGGAAGCCTATCACCCTCCATGTTTCAGGGATCACTTACCTGGGTGTAGCTTCCGGCGGGTACTTGTCCAGAAGTACCGTGCCCCCAACGAGGAACCCCTGTTCCCTCCCTCCCTCCTGGTCACCGGCCGCGGGCAGTAGCGCGCGACAGGCCTGCTGGGTTCCCTGGAGCCGCGCCCAGTCTGTACAGGAGCCACCGCCCGAAACAGGAATTGCCCCGCCCAAAACAGGAAGTGCCATCCAGGAACCTCTGATGCATGCCCCAGGGACCGCAGCTGGAGGAGGGAGACGCCGGAGAGCTGAACAGGCCTCCGGCGCTGCAATACACGTCCTGCTTTGCCCCGTAGGACGCAGAAGGCCGGATGGTCCCACCATGGGAGCCCCGAGAAGGAGGAGGCCGCCCCGGACGTCCATCCCTGGCCCGGCTGTAAGTACACCACAATGCTGCCTCTGCCGGCCTGACAACACTGGAACCTCTCCATGCCCCAAGGGGGACAGGAAGACACTGGAGTACTGAGGAAGGGGAGGGGCTTTTAAACTCTCTGTGTTCCTGTCCCCCAATAGGGCGTGGACGACATCCTCCAATGCTGTCGTGGAAGGCGAATGGAGAAAATATTATTCTGAGCAGAGGCAGGAGGCCAAGCCATGAGGTATAAAGTAGGATATTCATATTACTGGACTGTTCCACATGGGGAGTTGCGTTACAGAGGACAATCAAACTGATATTTTACACAGCAGTCATTGATGCAGGCCGCTTAGTCTACCATGATTTACTATCTTCATGGCTTTAAAACCGTATGCTCCAAGCTTCTGTATCTAGAAAACAGGGAACATGCATGCTGTGTAGGCTTCCCGGTCAGCTGTAATGGTGGGGACATCTCTCACTGGTGCGGGTCATGGATGAAGGAAAAAGAAAACAGACATCAGCTCAGCACTGCCATGCACCCCACTGATATTTTACGCTCAACACCACCATGAAAAAGACACAAATAATTTAATACAGAAAATCTATGATATTTATTAAACGTAATTTCTCCAGTTACAATTTGCATTTTACAAAGCATTTTAATAACAATTAAAAAGATTTTTTTTTTTTACAAATTGAAATGCAATACCCTTTTCTCCAAGTATCTGAATTGCCATACATTTGTTTAAAAATACACATTAAAACTTATGCTTCAGACACTCTAAACTTCCTATATTCTCAAAAACCACAAAATACATATACTATACAGGTGTGGCAGAGAAAAACGTTGCTTAAGATCACAGCTTTGTGAAGAGAAAAGCTCAAACTCGCATAGAAATTGAAAATTTGAGAGCATAAAGTATATTTTATAATTTAAAAATGTATTGCAACAAAAACATTTTTAATTAAAGATTTGGTTTAAAAAATGACTTTTGGATTGAAGCACAGTACAAAATTTTGATTAATAATACATTTTTTTTTTTTAAATCTGGAGTACCTTTCTAAATAAATGCAATTTCCAATGGTAATAATTAATTAGTAAATAAAAGTATGTATACTACATCTTAACAATAAAAATTATCTTTTTTTTTAATAAATACAAACATTCCCAAGCCCTTAAGACTTTAGATGTGAAACATTCTAAAATACATATTAGAACACGTTGAGGAGCTAAAAGCAGATCAACGTCTGAGTGTGACCTACAGAAGTCCTGCATTTATGCATCATTTCCTACATTACTCTGCTGCAATACTTAATGGTGTCAAGCTTCCTAACTGCGAATGTCTACAGATGAGAATATGCTGCAATAAAAATGCTAACATAGAAGACACCATAAAAAAAACCTGTCACAATTACTACCAGAAACAACACTGCGGCACAACGTCTTGTGGGTTTGAATGGCAAAAATACCTCATAGTAAATTATGCCAACTTTTACTGGTGAGATATTTTTACATCAGGCACCTACATTCGTGGTCTTCCAATTATGTTATAAGGTGCATTGATGTCCTTAATTAATACTAATTTTGTATTTTAGGTTAGGTTCACATCTGCCTTCGCATACATTTTTATGCTTTGCCATAGGAGTAGTAAAATTGATAAAAGGTGGATTTCCCGCATGACAGTTTAAATTTTTATAAGACCCATCTAGTATCCAGGGAAAAAAAAAATTGCAGCATGGTCTGCATTGTTTTTTTATATATAACCAGGATTTTTGGCATGAATATGCAACAGAGCTTCCTATGCAAAAGTGAACATTGGCCTTATTAAACACAAGAGTTCTTGATGTTTACCTTAGGCTATATTCACATTTTTGTACAGGCAATTTGATTCTGAAATCAGAGAAATTCTTCTCCAAACGGATCCGTTTATAATTGACACAAATGGAAGCCAAGGGGCAGCATTAATTTTGGGTGTCATTTGGTGTCTGTTTTAATAATTGAAGAAGAAATATCATACTGAAATTCCCCCCAATGTTGAAACCCAAATGGACCAGATGACCAATGAGGGCCCTTTACTTCTCTTTGAGCAGCATGGTGGCTCAGTGGTTAGCAATGTTGCTTTGCAGCGTTGGGGACCTGGGTTCAAAGGCCATCAAGGACAAAATCTGTAAGAAGTTTGTGTTTCCATGGGTTTCCCCTAGGTTCTTCAAAGACATACTGATTGGGGCTCACAATCTACATTCCCTATGAGGACAGTGATAACCTCAGTAAAGTGATGTGGTGTATGATGACACCATTTTAGAAATGGATAATTAATAAAAAAATGCATAACATTTGTGTAAGTTATGCAACATACCCGTTTAGGATATAATTCAGTTGGCAAGTTCCACAAATCTGAACAGACAAACGGAAAGTGCAAACAGGAGTGTGAACCTTACATATGCAGAAAATAAAGCCAGCCATCTCTAACATAATAACTGAAGTCTGACACATCAATCATTAGTGGTTGACAGTCACATTGATGGCTTATATATTTGTTCATGTTCTCAACATTGCGATCATATGCCCAATACAGTTGTGGCCAATAGTATTGACACCCCTGCAATTCTGTTAGATAATACTCAGTTTCTTCCTGAAAATGATTGCAATCACAAATTCTTCGGTATTATTATCTTCATTTAATTTGTTTTCAATGAAAAAACACAAAAGAGAATGAAGCAAAAAGCAAAACATTGATAATTTCACACAAAACTCCAAAAATGGGCCAGGCAAAAGTATTGGCACCCTCAGCCTAATACTTGGTTGCACAACCTTTAGCCAAAATAACTGCGATCAACCGCTTCCGGAAACCATCAATGAGTTTCTTACAATGCTCTAATGGAATTTTAGACCATTCTTCTTTGGCAAACTGCTCCAGGTCCCTGATATTTGAAGGGTGCCTTCACCAAACTGCCATTTTTAGATCTCTCCACAGGTGTTCTATGGGATTCAGGTCTGGACTCATTGCTGGCCACCTTAGAAGTCTCCAGTGCTTTCTCTCAAACCATTTTCTAGTGCTTTTTGAAGTGTGTTTTGGGTCATTGTCCTGCTGGAAGACCCATGACCTCTGAGGGAGACCCAGCTTTCTCACACTGAGCCCTACATTATGCTGCAAAATTTGTTGGTAGTCTTCAGACTTCATAATGCCATGCACACGGTCAAGCAGTCCAGTGCCAGAGGCAGCAAAGCAACCCCAAAACATCAGGGAACCTTCGCCATGTTTGACTGTAGGGACCGTGTTCTTTTCTTTGAATGCCTCTTTTTTTCTCCTGTAAACTCTTATGTTGATGCCTTTGCCCAAAAAGCTCTACTTTTGTCTCATCTGACCAGAGAACATTCTTCCAAAACGTTTTAGGCTTTCTCAGGTAGGTTTTGGCAAACTCCAGCCTGGCTTTTTTTATGTGTCGGGGTAAGAAGTGGGGTCTTTCTGGGTATCCTACCATGCAGTCCCTTTTCATTCAGACGCCGACGGATAGTACGGGTTGACACTGTTGTACACTTGGACTGCAGGGCAGCTTGAACTTGTTTGGATGTTAGTCGAGGTTCTTTATCCACCATCCGCACAATCTTGCGTTGAAATCTCTTGTCAATTTTTCTTTTCGTCCACATCTAGGGAGGTTAGCCACAGTGCCATGGGCTTTAAACTTCTTGATGACACTGTACACGGTAGACACAGGAACATTCAGGTCTTTGGAGATGGACTTGTAGCCTTGAGATTGCTCATGCTTCCTCACAATTTGGTTTCTCAAGTCCTCAGACAGTTCTTTGGTCTTCTTTCTTTTCTCCATGCTCAATGTGGTACACACAAGGACACAGGACAAAGGTTTAGTCAACTTTAATCCATGTCAACTGGCTGCAAGTGTGATTTAGTTATTGCCAGGGTGGATAAAAATCTTTTTTTTTTTTTTTTTAAAAAAACATAATCGGATTTTTTTTATTTAAATCGGATTTTTTTCAATAAACTGCATTTTGAGGAAAATATTTTACCATCCAAAGGTTCTTCCATCATGAGATAAAGCGGAGTTGTTTAACTCAGTAGAATAAAGGCTGTATATGTGTAACATTCACAATGCCATGCTCTTCCAGAGGTTTCTGTAGGATTAGTGGGCAGTTTCTCTCCTATATTATCACAGACACTCGCTTTACTTACGCAGTTCTCAAAACTGAATTTGACTCCGCAGAGGTCCCAGCCTCTTCTTCACGGCAAAAATGTTACAACATGAACAGAGTTGAGAAAAAGACCTTAATCCTATTGTTCTACAAACCTATGAATACAGAATCAACCCCTTCAGTGCCAAGTCCAAGAAGTTAGACAATATGTTTCTGATTGTTTGGAGTGGAATAGATCTGCACAACACAAGAAGAATGTGAATCCAAGTGTGAGGAGGAGGAAGGGCAAGCAGACAAGAAAATGAAAGTGAAACTTTGAGCACAATACTGCAGCATAGCCACTGACAGACAAGTCTGGACCTGTTTGTGTGTACGATCTGAGGTTTATTACATTCTTTCTTTATAATGGCAGCAGGCCGTAAAAGAGACCCAGTTTGGGAATATTTTAATGAAGTTCCTTCGCCTATCGGTAAGGCAGGCATGCGTGCAAAATGCAAACGATGCAACAAAGAGATGCAAGGCCTGGTGGCGCGAATGAGGCAACATCATGAGAAGTGTGGTGATGAAGATGACCAAAGAAACACTTCTGAACAGGCAGGATCTTCAGGTTGGTAAACATTTTTATTGAATCCTATTTCTAAAGACTGAACTGTCATGTGTGAGAAAATTATATTTCTTATTATTACTGCATGTTACTGTCATTTGGTACAGTTATGAAGAAAAACAAATATTCCTTTTGGGGCAGGGGCAGTGATGTGTTGTGCACAATAAGCAGAAATTGTATAATCTAATATATAAAGCTGAATGTGTGTATATCCGGGATTGGCATCTACACCGTCGCAGCTACAGCTGCAAAATTTTGCAGAGTCACACGTCTGGACCCCGGGAGCTTCATAGGCTATGTTGTGAGGCGAAATTTTAACCCTGCGCGTTCCAGTTCACCAAACAATTTTGCCCCTATCTACATAATGGGAAAAAAGGGAAAGGAAACGTGTGGGAGGAAAATCGACAGCTATCAGCTATAGAGACAATTGGGTGTCACGGGGGCATGGAAGTTCGATGAAAGGGATCTTAGAGACTTTGACGGGAAGATCTCCACTGGTGCAGAGCTTGGAGGCAGGGGAGCTGGGACATTTGGGGGGGGGTTCCCCACTATGTGTCTGGTTCAGAAGGTATGGTCCCGGATAAAGAGACTGAGAGAGGTGACAGGGTTCACTAAATTCACCACTGTTTGGAGGAATAAATACTTAGGAGAATTCTATAAATTGGGAGGTCAAAGATCATGGGCGAAAGCTGGTTTGGAATGTCTGTGGCAACTTGTTGATAATAAGATTTTGAAGCCCTTTGAATCGTTGAAACAGGAGTTCGGGATTCCTGAAACAGACAGGTTTCTGTATATTAGAATTCTACATGCCTACAGACGGCAGAAAAGATTGTGTGATCTTGGGATATGCAAGGATATCATGATGGACTATATCTGTATGGAAGGAGGCACTAGAGGGGTGATTTCTACTATATACAATGATTTGTTACATACCTTTTTGCTTCGACACCCTACACGCGCCAGGGCCAAGTGGGAAGAAGAAATTGGGGTAATGAATGATGAGGTGTGGGACACCATATTGGATTATGGCCCCAAGCTCTCTCTGAGTGAACCGGGTAGGATGTCGCAGCTCTACTTGGTACACAGTGTATAGGTCACCAGACGTTCTTTACAAGATTGGGGTAAGGGACACATCAGAGTGTCCACGATGTACGCATGAGGGAGCGGGAGTGTTGCATATGATGTGGGAATGCCCGAGACTGCAAGCTTTCTGGATGGTAGTGTTGACTTTGATTGAGGGAAGGTATGATTGTGTGATTCCCAGGACTCCGACCGTATGTGTGTTAGGTTATGTGGAAGAGATAGGTGTGATGAATGTGCGGAAAATAGCGGTGGCGAGACTGCTTTTCATGGCAAGAAAGG
Source organism: Allobates femoralis (assembly GCA_033576535.1). Lineage (NCBI taxonomy): Eukaryota > Metazoa > Chordata > Amphibia > Anura > Aromobatidae > Allobates > Allobates femoralis. The sequence goes on from JARQOC010000004.1 coordinate 478,241,082, forward strand.
TGATAGCGAGGGCGTGGATCAGGGCCGAGCCTCCTTCTAGGAAGGAATATTTACAACAGGTGGCTTATATAATCAAGATGGAGGAAGGAATATATAAGAGAAGAAATGCTTTTCAAATGTTTGAGAAGCTGTGGGACCCGTCGTTGCAATTGGGGACTAATGTGTCATAATGAGCTTTATAGTATTGACCACAGTGACTGCTTGCCCTAGTCCTGCTGGATCTCTGAATGATAAAAATGATGTGATAATGTTCATATAATAGTTTTGTTATGTCTGTTTCTCTCTTTCCTTTTTTTTACCTTGCGCAACTGCGCATGTAGCATACCCATCCATGGACTGCCGGGGGGGGGGGCTTGTTTGGGGGGTGGGGGGTCTATATGATACTTTGTGGGGTTTAAAATGAAGTTTATTGTGGTGTTGATTGATGATCTGTTCTGTAACAGTTGTTTGATCAATAAAAACATATCTGATCAAAAAAAAAAGCTATAGAGACAAAATTTTGCACAGTCACACGTCTGGACCCCGGGAGCGTCATAGGCTTTGTTGTTAGGCGAAATTTTAACCCCGCGCATTCCAATTCACCAAACAATTTTGCCCCTATCTACATAATGGGGAAAAAGCGACAGTTACCAGTTGACAGTTGTGAATGAGAGGGGCTTAATGATAGCACCAAAGACTAACAGCATATACCAGCATATAGTCACTAAGGTGGGGCCCCAACATGAGATATTCACCACACACATGGGACATGTATACACACCACACGCACACAAAGGGTAACAGCAAGTGTATAGTCGCTAAGGTGCAGCCCCAACATTGGATACTCACCACGCCCCCGAACAAACACACACCACAAAGAGACACACACAACACAGAGACACCCCCACACCCCCAAGGGGACGCACACACACTCTATAGCGACACATGCACTCACCCCACAGGGACACACACACCACAAAGAGACACACATAACACAGACACACACCACACAGACCCCCCCCCCACAGGGACACACACACATAGCCACCCTATAGGGACACATGCACTCACCCCACAAGGACACACACACCACAAAGAGACACACACACACCACACAGACCCCCCCACAGGGACACACACACACATACACACCCTATAGGGACACAAGCACTCACCCCTCAGGGACACACACACCACAAAGGGACACACACAACACAGACACCCCCCCACAGGGACACACACATATACACACCCTATAGGGACACATGCACTGACCCCACAGGGACACACACACACCACAAAGAGACACACACAACACAGATACACACACACACACATACACACCCTATAGGGACACATGCACTCACCCCACAGGGACACACACACACACACCACAAAAAGACACACACACAGAGACACACACCACACAGACCCCCCCACAGGGACACACATACACACCCTATAGGGGCACATGCACTCACCCCACAGGGACACACACACCACAAAAGAAACATACAACAGAGACACACACCACACAGACCCCATCCCACAGGGACACACACATACACACCCCAGGGACACACACACCACACAGACAGACACAGATGTGCACAAATCACCTCACACAACTCGCCTCATACGTAAGCTATCTTTATTTTCTAAACATAAACATCTGATTAAAAACAGCCAATGTGCAACACATGTGCCATATAGGGAATTAAGGCAGATGTCAGTCACATGAGCTGTCTATTATGTGTATGTGTGAGGTAACATATACTGCCCGGCTGGGGGGAGGGTTTACTGTTGGCTGGAGATTTATTTGGCTGCCTATAGCAACCAATCACAGCTCAGCTTCTATTTTCCTACAGGTCATTAATATGACATATTCAAATTCTATTTTGTTATAGCTAACAGCAGTTATTTATTAACCCGGGCGTAGCCGGGTACTACAGCTAGTAAACAATAAAATAACAGCATTGACTTTTTTTGTTTAGGGGAATTCATGGATTCTGTAAACTATCCACCTCCAAGATCACCATCATCCTGTTCTACAGTTTCAGAGTTATCCATCCAGGATAGTGCTTCATTAGCAGTAGCATCATCATCAGACACCCACAGCCACATATCACCCTCACCCAAAAGGAAGAAAAAAACTTTACCTCCTGGAACCACCATAGATAGGTTTGTGATAAGAACTAGCAGATTAGAAAAAGAGTTGATTTTTGAAAAAATTGCCCAGTTTATTTATGCAACAAACTCTTCTTTCCGTCTGACTGAGAACCCACATTTCATTAATATGGTTCAGTCACTGAGACCAGGATACAGTCCAGCCAGCAGAGCTGATGTTGCAGGGAAACTGCTGGATCAAGTGTATGACAGAGAAATGGAGCAATGTGCAACAGCTCTGGAGGGTAAAATTGTTAACCTAAGTATTGATGGGTGGAGTAATGTCCACAATGATCCTATTGTATGTGCTTGTATAACAACAGAAGAAGGTAAAGTCTTCCTTGCACAAACAACTGATACGTCAGGAAATGCACACACAGCAGAATACTTACAAGAAGTGGCAGTAAAAGCTATAACGACGTGAACAAAAATTCAAATGTCTAGTACGCAGTTTGGTCACTGACAAGGCTGCAAACGTATCCAAGATGAGAAGAGATTTAGAAGAGCAGGGAGGGAATACAAAGCTGCTAATAACATATGGTTGCAGTGCTCATTCGCTTCACCTCTTAGCCAAAGACTTAAGTGTTTCAGAAATAAAGGCTAATGTTGTTGAAATTGCTAAATACTTCCGTAATAATCATTTTGCTGCAGCAGCTCTAAAAAGGATGGGTGGAACCAAGCTAACTCTCCCACAAGATGTTAGATGGAACTCTGTGGTGGACTGTTTTGAGCAGTATATCAAAAACTGGCCTATTCTGATGACACTTTGTGAAGAAAATCGAGATAAAATAGATGGCACTGTCACGGCCAAAATCCTCAACATTGGGCTTAAGAGAAATGTTGAACATATGCTGAGCTTCCTGAAACCCATCTCTCAAGCTTTAAACAAAATAAAGAAAAATAGCTGTTTTATTGCGGATGCTGTTGAAATTTGGAAGGAGCTGAGTGAACACTTAAAAACAGAACTAAACAGGGACAGAATTAAATTACAAGCAGTAAACAAACGAATGGGACAAGCACTGACTCCAGCTCATTTTTCGGCAAATATTGTCAATATCAAATATCAGGGTCAAAACCTAAGTGCTGAGGAAGAGGAGTTAGCTATGACATGGGTATCCAGCAATCATCCATCTTTAATGCCAACTATAATAAACTTCAGAGCTAAAGGGGAACCATTCAAGAAATATATGTTTGCTGAAGATATTTTAAGGAAGGTCACACCAGTAAACTGGTGGAAGTCACTTAAGCGCTTGGATTTAGAGACTGTTCAAGTAATGATTTCACTTTTAACAGCAGTAGCTTCTTCTGCAGGCGTTGAAAGAATATTCTCTTCCTTTGGACTCATTCATTCTAAATTGAGAAATCGGTTGGGACCCAATAAAGCAGGAAAGCTTGTTTTTCTTTTCCAGATTATGAATAGGAACAAAGATGATGATGATGAAGATGACGACAAGTGAGCTACAGAGGACAGCAGGGACAGTAGTATTTAAGTTTTTCATGTGTCAGCTGGGCTGACAGTCTAAGTTGCTTAAAATATATACCGCATTTTTCGCTTTATAAGACGCTCCGGATTATAAGACGCACCCAGATTTTAGAGGTGGAAAATAGGGAAAAAAATATTTGTAGCAAAAATTGACTTTGATATGACACTCAGGCCCTGCGACCAGTCAGCGCTGGTGTCTGTTTCCTTAGGATGCAGGTGCAGCATGTGAGCAACACCAATGATGTCTGCTCCAGTGTCTGATGGTGGGGAGACAGACACCAGCACTGATTTGTCGGAGGGCTGAGTCTCATATTAATGGGACATGAATATGCAACTTCTGACAATGTTGGAACTGCTGCAGCATGGGGGGAAGGGTGCGTGCACACGATCAGTATACGCAGCGTTTTGGACGCAGCGTCTTGCTGCTGTGTCCAAAATGCTGCGTAGTACAGTACAAGCATAGTGGATGGGATATGTAGAAATCCCATCCTCACTATGCTTAACCCGCCCGCAGTGATCTGACAGCTGCGGTGCGGGTTGCCAGTTCCCCCTCCGCATGTTTATTTCATGCTGCGGAGTCGGAATCGGCTTCCATCGGGTGACTTCAGGGAGAAGCCGCCCTGCACCCGCTGCACATGGTGAGTACAGGACGGCTGCGGTCTCCCTGCGGCCACCCGTGGCTTCACTCAGGTCCGGAGGAGCCGCGTCCAACATGCAGCTCCTCCCGACCATGAGCACACAGCCTTAGTATGGTCCTTATTACTTTTACAAGGGCCAACAAGGTGAATGAGAAGAGATTTGTTCATGTAGTAGCAATCCCTTTAAGAACTATAACTCCCAGCATGTACTGTAGACCCTATAGCATGCTTGGAGTTCTAGTTAAGCACAGTATTGTCGTGTTAACTTTACTTTATTAGTGGTTATGTTACACATCCATGTGCACTCACTTTAATGTGTCCTGCTTTGTGGCCAGTCTGCATATAAAGTTCTGATGTGATGTACTGTAAAGAGGGAGGGCCAGGGAGGTGGTCTGAACACTGTGCTGAAATACAATGCTCCAGCCTCTGTCTCCTAATTACAAGTCACCACTACAGAGCTTGACCTATAGATGCAGGATGTAGATACAGGAGCTGTACACTGGTGTTATGCAGGCTCCAGCCCTGCTCTAATAGACTGAAGCTCCTGAACTGCAGACCTGACCGACCTTCCTGGATTTCTGCACAGGGCAGGGCTCAGCAGGAGGACACATTACAGAGAGCAGAGGGAGTGAGGCCAGGACACTGTGACAAGTTACCTGTGATAAGGTGCCTGTGATAAGGTGCCGATCTGCTCTACCCCTGTCTCCATCGCAGCACAAAGCACAAAGCTCAGTGCTCCTTCACTTGCTGCAGCTGCACCTGCATTCTCACTTTCTCCAGCACATAATATCCCCAGCCACTGCAAGAAGCTGGGGAGAGACCATGTGTGCAGGCTAAGCAGCTTCTCCTGCTCCCCGTGCTCTCACCTCTCATGCTGTCTTCAGTGCAGAGAGGTGGGTGGAGACTGGGAGCAAGTTAAGTGAATATCTAAGTAGTTAATGAGCCGGGGACACGTGGTGCTCCTGCCGCCCCGGATTCTTCAGCAGGGACCATTCCCTGCCACTTCTGTCCCCACTTCACTGCTGTCTCCCCCTCCTCAGCAACTGAGGATGCTAGAATGTTATATTCCTTTTATAAGACGCACCCCCACTTTCCTCCAAAACTTGGAGGAAAAAAAGTGCGTCTTATAAAAGGAAAAATACGGTATATATTTTGTTTAGCCAAATTAGTTAACAAACATGGATGTTTGTTTAAGCAAATAACTTATGCTGTAATGTTGTTATTGTTTCAGTTGAATAAATCTATTTAAATTGTTATTAACCTTTGTCAGGCTGCATAATTTTACAACCTTAACAGGCTGCATAGGTACAATTGTACCTTCATATATACCTTCACTGTGGGAAGACTTTACTTGGTTTCAGAAACTAAAGTTCATTCAGCTACAAATGTTATTCTGATATCTATTGGCCAGTGTTGTTACTGGTCACTTTTGTTGCTGTCAATTAAGTTAATTCAAACTGGGAGTGGCTTCTACTTCTCTTCCTGCCTCCCTCCTCTCATTAGCCATTTTGCTGTTCATCTCATTGCTGTGAGCACACACATTTCATCTATCATCTATGCATATGACGGGAGAAGTTGAAGAGACACTAGCAGCCAAGCCAGAGATAATAAAATACTACAACAAAACAAAAGGTGGCGTTGATGTTATGGATAAAATGTTGGGAGAGTACACTGTGAAACGACGAACATTACGTTGGACTTTGGCATTTTTCTACAATATGATTGATGTCACTGGGTTAGCATCCTACATCATCTACAGAGAACACAATCCAAGCTTCAGGGCAAAGGATCAACGAAGAAAGTTCCTGAAAGATCTCGCAAATCAGCTGTGTATGCCTGCAATTGAAGAACGTAGTACACACCGAATGATGATGAGAAACCATTTTCTTCGAGGTGCAGTAGAAATGGTGCTTGGACGATGCATTATGGTAGCAACGCAAGCAGCAGCTGACCCTCAAATACCTCATGGTAGTCGTGGACCCTCCCCTGATGTTGGTAGTTGCTATGTCTGCCGAGACCTGAAGCGAAAACAACATAAGACTAGAAAGTCTTGTGTGGTTTGTGTGAAACCCATTTGCAATGAACACTCGGTAGCAAAGCCAACATGCATTACTTGCGAATAAAATCAATAAAAAAAGTTTCTTACATTTTCTTTTATAATGTAAATGAACAGTTTTTTTACTTGTTAATAATAGTTAAATAGCATTATCATTAAAAAAAAAATTATGCTTTTTCCCTTGCATTATCTTCATTCAAAATATATGAGGTACATTTGTACCTATGCAGCTTGTTATGGATGCAAAAAGATCTCGACCCCTTATCTCGGAAGCGGGTAGAGATATTTTATTGAAATTTGAACCAATATATTCTGGACCAAAAATGTAGAGATGTCACGAAATTTCAGCCCTCTACGGCTTTTCGAAAAAAAGTTATTGCAATTTTAAAACGGAATAGTTACAATTGTACCTATTCAGCCGGATAAGGGTTAAGGTCAGGATTATTTTTCTCCTTCCTAAGTACAACAGAACAGTGGTGTCCAAATATGAATGATTAACCCATTAAACTGGGGAGAAAAAAGTAATATAAAAAGTGATTCTAAAAATCTTCATCTACTTGCATGTTAAAGTAGCAAGAACTAGTTTAGGTAGAAACTTTGATTTAAATCACTGATTTAAATCAAGCCTTACTGACTAGTGATTTAAATCAGTTAGATTTAAATCAAATCCACCCTGGTTATTGCCAACACCTGTTAGGTGTAAGTTACAGGTGCTGTTAATTACACAAATTAGAGAAGCATCACATGATTTTTCTAACAGTGCCAATACTTTTGTACACCCCCTTTTTATGTTTGGTGTGGAATTATATCCAATTTGGCTCTAGGACAATTCTTTTTGTGTTTTTTCATTGAAGACAAATTAAATGAAGATAATAATAATACCAAAGAATTTGTGATTGCAATCATTTTCAGGAAGAAACTGAGTATTATCTGACAGAATTGCAGGGGTGTCAATACTTTTGGCCACAACTGTATAGCAGTTTTGCTTTTTCTGAAACATGAACACAACTGCCAGACAGGCTTTATTGCCATTATGGCCGCATTCAGTAATATGAATAGAATACAAAACTGCAATTTTCATGTGGTCATGTGGTGAAACAACAGAGTAACTAAAGGTTGAGATTTAGAACAACCAATCTGAAAAATGACAGCATACTTAGAGCAGAGAAGGTAAATACACACTGCTTAATACAGCAAAGGGGTCAATTATTAACATCAAATTAGCATTTCATGTCTTAGGCTACTTTCACATAACGATTTTGTAAAATCCGATGCTGTCCGATATAAATCGGACAGCATCGGATTCCTCTGATGCCTGGAATCGGGTGCCAAATAGGCATCCGATTCCGACATTTTATCTGATGCCCGCCCTCCTGTCACCTCGCTCCCTGAGAGCTGTCACAGTCTCTCCCACGGTCCTCTCCTTTATCCCCTGTGTCTCCCCTCTTGGCCCCCGGTCCTGTGTCTCCCCTCTTGGCCCCCGGTCCTTCCCTCTTGGCCCCCGGTCCTCTCATCCCCTGTGTCTGCCCTCTTGGCCCCCGGTCCTCTCATCCCCTGTGTCTGCCCTCTTGGCCCCCGGTCCTCTCATCCCCTGTGTCTACCCTCTTGGCCCCCGGTCCTCTCATCCCCTGTGTCTGCCCTCTTGGCCCCCGGTCCTCTCATCCCCTGTGTCTACCCTCTTGGCCCCCGGTCCTCTCATCCCCTGTGTCTGCCCTCTTGGCCCCCGGTCCTCTCATCCCCTGTGTCTGCCCTCTTGGCCCCCGGTCCTCTCATCCCCTGTGTCTGCCCTCTTGGCCCCCGGTCCTCTCATCCCCTGTCTCCCCTCTTGGCCCCCGGTCCTCCTATGTGTCCTCCGGGTGCCCCCATGTGTGCTCCGATCCCCCCATGTGTCCCCCTCCTCTCCTCCTCTACTTTCTCACCTGTACACGACTCCCGCGCGTCTCCAGGTATCTTGCTGTTCTGTGCTGCCAGGACCTCTCGTGATGTCACAATCACATGACTGCCTGCTATTGGTTCCTGGCAGTCATGTGATTGTGACATCACGGCAGGTCTTTCAGCACAGACGGCAAGATACCTGGAGACACCGGAGATGCCGGGAGACGACGTGGGCCTCGTGGACAGGTGAGCATAGTTTTTTTTTTTTTATTAACCCCTTAATTTACTTTTAGGAGCTATTTTAGTGTACTGAGCATGCTCAGTACACTAAAATCGGTCCGAGGAGACATCAGATGTTTCCTCGGACACTGCTCCATAGGGCCCCATGCTAAATTGATCGGGTCGGATCGGATGTGCACTAAATGCCATCCGATCTGGTCCGATCCGAATCTGTCAGATTTTATTTTCGGTGCAAAAATCGGAGCAAGCTCCGATTTTTGCGCCGATAAAAAAATCGGACAGATTCGGATCGGACCAAATCGGATGGCATTTAGTGCACATCCGATTCGGTCCGATGCCCATAGGGCTGCATGGGTCCGAAAATCGGTCCGATGCTGTCCGATTTTGATCGGACAGCATCGGAAATGAAAAAATCGTTATGTGAAAGCAGCCTTATCAGGACATGATCATACATATATGACTCTCACAGTACGAAAATGTTTCCAAACACTGCAGCACATACCTTCTGTGCACTGAAAGTGAAGAATATGTTATCATAGTGGAAAACAGAATATAAACCAGTTTGATTTGATTTGTGCATGTGTTAGAGAATGACAGTGGCCAGAATCTTGCGTATGAACATGCACTTTCTCAGACAAGATAGAATCTATATAATCCTAGTTATATGCACATTAGGCTGCATTCCACATACTGTTTGTCTGGTTTTGAGGGTCCCCATTGATTATTTAATAGTACATCTGGGTTCCAATATGTGTCAGTTTTTAGAACAGAAGTAGTTCTGTATAATATGCTTCTTTTGTTTTGGAAATGGACAAATAACACAACCAAACTGAACCCATAATAGTATTCCCTCATGCAATCAGTTTTGGCCCTTAATTATGATTATCTTAAAAGATAAAACAAACAATAAACCCTGCAATGTCTGAATGAAAGTGTGACTGTAGCCCAAGCTACACATTTTCTTTCATAAGTGAATAATAACCTCTCAACCCTGTAAAGAGGGGAATCTATTAAAAGAACTGCACGCTAGAGAACAATAAGTGTCAGCATTTGTCATAGACACGTTTGTAGTCATCATCTTTGTTATCCAACTAAAAATACTGAAATCTGAAATAAATTACAACTTGAAAATTTCTGATGTAAAATAGAAACACCTGCAGGTAGCATGGTACTTGTGGTGAGGTGGAGGGGAATAATGACGCAGGACGTATACCATTAAAAATCCCCTTGACTCTGAGTATTGTATCAAGTTATATTGATATCCTTCCACGTGTGTGGACAATTATAAATACTTTGAAAAAATTTATGTAAAATATTAACAAAAACAGCAATTTAGCTGTAATCTACAAGGAGAACATTGCACTTGAATATTAATCTTCAGGAAGAGAGGAGAAGACGCTTACGTATTCTTGCCATGTGAATAAATAATGATATGGCTAGCTGAACACCACCTCTACAAAAAAAAAAAAAAAATCGACTCATATCTACAACCATATTAAACAAGTACTACACACTGCATACTACAGCAAAAACTGAGTACATTAAGACCTCAGAAAATCTTGAACCATTTCATATCTTTAATGAAGTTTATAGGTTTCTGAGCCAACATAACATGTGAATTTAGTCTGGGCTGCATCACCCAAAGAAGAAAACTGTTTGGAGGGCTCTAGACCAGATTTTAAGCCAATGATCTGAAAACCAAAAAGAATGACATTTCTATAAAAATTACAACAAATAATATTTTACAATAATCTGTCCCCCACCAGTGGTTACCCTTCTAGTATATATTTCTGACATATGAGAAAGGTGCCATGTTCCCCACTACAACAGGAGGGGCATTTTGTCACTTCTAATCGAGGCTTACACTATATAGGTATTCTAGAGATAATTTCATACATGCACTTCAGGTATGTCACATTCTTGATCTGTACATCTTAATAAATATGACTAATGATAACAAAACAAATCTGTATAATCGAATAGGTCATTATTTCATAAGAATGTCATTCGCTTGTGTAAAAAATAATCTATGTTTGATGGTCAAATAATGAATGGATCATTTATCCACAATGTACAGGGTGGGCCATTTATATGGATACACTTAAATAAAATGGATACATAATATCCATAATAATCCATAATATAATATCCATAATAATCCATAATATCCATAATAATATGGATACACTTAAATAAAATGTTTGGTGATATCAACTGCCTGTTTGAGGCACATTAGTATATGGGATGGGGGAAACTTTTCCAGATTGGTGGTAACCATGGCAGCCATTTTGAAGTCATCCATTTTGGATCCAACTTTATTTTTTTTTCAACGGGAAGAGGATCATGTGACACAACAAACTTATTGAGAATTTCATAAGAAAACAATGGTGTGCTTGGGTTTAACATAGCTTTAATCTTTATGAGTTATTAAGTTTCTCTTTGTTTACAGCCATTGATATGCTAAGCTTTTAAATTGGCACAAGACACCAACTTGGCGTAAAAATGTGCACCGACCAAACCGGGCGTTGGTAAAGAGGGTCCCACTGACTACTAAGATGGGAAGGAAGCAGCAAATAAGAGGCTAATGCAGTTTTCAAAATTACAATACTACAGTCTTGTCACTTTATTGAGTTCTAAAATCAATTTTTAATTGGCAATCCTCCTTTTTTTTTGAGTAGTTTTAGTAAAGAATTAAATTGTTGCAAGAGCATAGAATATGGATATCACTGATGGCACAATACTGTCTAATAAAAGGTGGATTTCTGGGCGAGGGATATCAGTCATTTGTTAAAACACATTTATCTTAACTGATTGCCAATGGCTGGTATTTATTGGAAGCATCAATTATCATATACTGACTTTTGAATACGGTGAATGCTTCCTCTGATGACAAAACAGGGGTGGTCACAGGGCTGGGGGAATAGCTATTCTCCTTATGGAAATCAATCTGCCTGCCGGCATACAGCCAGATCAGAATCCCATACACAGCACTGATGAGGGGTAATGACCCGAAACGCAGCATCTGCAGATTGGGGCTCTGATGTGGCACAAATACTAAGTCATATTAAAAGGCTTGTTATAGAGTTAATTATGACTTTTAAAATTGCTACCTTTAATAGGTGGCACTAGAGCTTGTTTACTTCCTCACTTAAGTGACAATTTGCAGTGATAAACAATGAAACTTTGGAGGCAGGAGAGCGCAATAGGGTCTTATCACTTAAAACACAAGATGCATTATAAATGTTACTGTTCACCTGAGCCAGTTGTGTCACGCTCAACTGGGATAAGCGTGTAGTATGGCTGCCGCAGGATCCCACACCCCACTGGAATCGTGGAAATTAGATGAAGGAAAAATAAATGGAAAGAACTCCTTGGATCTGTGCTGCTTATACAATGGAAGATGCAGTCAGACAGTCAAAAGCGCAAAGGTGGCTTTTATTTCACCCGACGCGTTTCGGACTCATATCCTGACCCCTTCCTCAGGGAGCCAACAGAGTACATCTTCCATTGTAGGAGCAGCGCAGACCGGAGGAACACTGTCCATTTATTTTTCCTTCATCTAAATTGCAGTGGTGGTTACAGTCATGCTAAAAAGTTGCACCAATTGAACGGCCCATTGGAGTGCATTTATCTTTTCTGCTTCCTTCATATCTGACCTGGACAAAGTTGCACATTTTCCTTCTCTCTCTAGAACACTGTAGTGTAACCAATGGGAAATATACCTGAAGAGTCAATGTCATATCATGAATTTCCCTTATACTGTTCACATAATACATAAATCGCCAATAATACAACCATGCATTTTAGAAGGCTTTTGACAACAGTCCTAGTCCTAGAAAGATACTGAAGTAAGGCACACAGGAGGAGATAGGGGCACAAGACTACATACATTGCCACTTCCCTGACAGAAGTTGTGTCGCTTATCCATGTTATGTAAATAAAAGCTTATAACCTGACGTTAAATTCATCCATTGGTTGTATAAATTACTCTTTCGAGAGCTGAAACCCTACAAAATGTGGTTTAGGTTAGGAAAATAAATTGGCATCAATGCTGAAATATTGATCATTTAATGAACCCAGAATGGTCAGATTTTGGCAAGACAAAAGTTTTGTCGCCTGGTCACATAATGCACCCAATCCTAGTTTACATCCTCACTTGTGCTCAGTAAATGATCGGTTAATTTGTGAGTGTGCATAAAAAGAAATCCAGCACCCCAGACCTTCACTTGAACTGCAACTTGAGCTCTGACAACATGCCAAAAATCCACCCTGCGACCAAAGCCTTGATTATTAAAAGGCTGAAGACCAGATCCACTGCAGAGGTGGCTGGCACGGTTAATGTGTCTCAGCGTCAAGTACAAATAATTAAAAAAAGATTTGAAGAGACTAGAGATGTGTTCAACAAGCCCCGGTTCGGCAGTTCCCGCAAGACAACTGCTCAGGAGGAATGTTTGTTGGTTATAAAATCCAAAGCAAGCCCCTCTTCCATTGCAGCAAAGCTCCAACAGGTTTGGTCACCTAAAGTCCCTGTGTCAACTAGAACAGTTTGTAGGATCCTGTCTCAAAATGGCCTCCATGCTCGATTCAGTGCCCAGACACCAATACTAAACCAAAGGCAAATAAAAAAATGTGTGGCATTTGCAAAGTCCCAAGGCCTGCTAAACAGATGGACACTGGAAAAGTGGCAGAAGGTGGATTTCTCTGATGAATCTTCAGTATAATTACACCACAGGCGCCACAAATACTGCTGGAGACCTACTGGAGCCCTTATGGATCCAAAATACACCCACAAAACAGTAAAATATGGTGGTGGAAAGATCACGATTTGGGGTTACATTCAGTATGGGGGTGTGCAAAACATTTGCAAGGAGAAAGGCAATATCAATGGCCTAATATATCAAGAAGTATTAGCTACCTTTTATATTCAAAAACACAAAAAAGGGGTCAAATTCTACAGCAGGATGGTGCTCCATCTCATACATCCATCTCTACAACAAAGTTCCTCCAGGCAAAAAAGAGCAAGGTGCTCAAGGACTGGCCAGCCCAGTCACCAGACATGAACATCATTGAGCATGTTTGGGAAGGATGAAAGAGGAAGCTTGGGAGACAAAACCAAAAAATCTAGATGAACTCTGGAAAGCACGTAAGACTGCATTCTTTGCTATTCCTGATGACTTTATTAATAAATTGTATGAATCATTGTTGAACCGCATGGATGCAGTCCTTCAAGCTCATGGAAGTCACAAAATATGACTAATAGCACCACAACTTCATTCACCAATGTTATGCAACATATATTTGTATTTTAAGTTAATTGTTTGCTTTCTGTGAATGACAAAACTTTTGTCTTGCCAAAATCTGACCATTTGTTAAATAATCAATATTTCAGCATTGATGCAAATTTATTTTCTTAACCTAAAGGTACCGTCACACGCTAGGATATAGGAGAATGAGATCGTTAGCTATGTCACGTGACCGCGATCCTTCCAACCTCATTAGTGCGTTGTCACACGCAAGGATATCGTTAACGATCTTAAATTTGGCAATGTGCCAGCTACTTGGAGAAGAAAGTTTGAACGATTTTACAAAGCGGCAGGAATAGGAGAAATATGAACGACCTTAAAGGCCACTTCACATGCTAGGATCTCGTTAATATCGTTGAAATGTCATGGATTTGTGATTGTTCAAACAATATCGTTTGTGCGTCGTTGCGTGTAAACGAACGATGTTGGAAGGATAAATCGTTGGATCGTTCAGCAAAAATTTGAGATCCTGACCTCAAATCTATCGTTCGTCGTCCAATTAACGTTCTGGGAAGCCGCAACATTGTTCAGTGTGACACCTTTTTGAACGATGTCGTTCATAATTGTCCTATTCCTGCGCTTTTTAACATCGTTGAATCGTTCTTCTCCAAGTAGCTGGCGTGTTGCCAAATTTAAGAGAGTTAACGATATCCTTGCATGTGACAACGCACTAACGACGTCGGAAGGATCACGGTCACGTGACATAGCTAACGATCTCTTTCGGCTATACCCTAGCGTGTGACAGTAGCTTAAACCACATTTCGGTGGGTTTCAAGAGAATAATTTATACTACCAATAGATGAATTTGACATCAGGTTATAAGCTTTTATTTACATAACATGGATAAGCGACATAACGTCTGTCAGGAAGTGTATATAAAAAGGTCTACACCTATGATTAATCTATGACTAATATGTAGAAATCCATTACTGGTATTTCTGAGGAAGAGGGAGAGCTTGCTGTGACCAGAACGAGGATGTATGTGTGGGCACCAGAAGACGCACCTTTATGTGATATTTTGCATGAAAGCACTTTGATAGTAGCCCTCCCTCAGAGAAGAGTCACCTGTATAGTGAGGTAAAATAAAGAAGACACTGAGGGTGAAATCAGCAATAGTCTGTGTGTCCACACAAGATTCTCCGCTAAGGCTGGTTTCACACTGCGATTTTTTTCCTGTCCGTGGGGAACCTACTTTTTGCAGGACCCCACGGACAGGAAATGTATCACATCGGAGTTGACCTCCGGATGCCTTTTCTGTGTCGGGGTCCATGATTTTCACGGATCCGGACATAGAAAGCCCTAGCTGCAAGTCAGGCAAGCAGGCACTTTCAGTCCCGCAATGTATATATATATATATATATATATATATATATATATATATATATATATATATATATATATATAATACACACACACATATATATAAATAATATATATATATATATATATCAATATATAAAATATATATATATATATATACATACACATTGCGGGAGTGAACTTAAGTAAAAGCAAGTGTTAAAAATAAAAAAATATATATGCTCACCTCTCCGGCGAGTCCTCCGATGTCGGCATCTAGCTCCCGAGGGTTGAAGGACCTGGAGAGGCGGGGCTATCTGACCAGCAGTTAGTGCAGTAACCGGTCATGTGACCAATCAGCTGATTGGTTAGCCCCGCCCAGCTAGGTCCTCAAGCCAGAAGACAGATGCCGACATCGGGGGACATGCCGGAGAGGTGAGCATATATATTTTTTATTTTTAACACTTGCTTCTACTTAATTTCACTTCCGCAATGTGTTTATATATTATATATATATATATATATATATATATATATATATATATATATACACACCTTGAGGAAGTGAAATCATATGGGAAAGAGCAGTTTTAGTGTACTGAGCATGCTGGGTACACTGAAATTGGGTCAGAGAAATGATCAGCTGTTTTCTCGGACCCGTGCTCCATAGGCCCCCATGTTAATGGCCGCGGATCGGGTCGGATCTGATTCGGTCCGATGTGCCCAAAATCGGAGCAGTCTTCAATTTTGGGTACGGCAGAAAATCGGATGGCAATTAGGCCAAATCCGATCCGTTGCCCATAGGGATACATGGGGGCCAAATCGGATCCGTGGCTGTCCCTTTTACAACGGAATGCCACAGATCCCAGAAAATCGTAATGTGAAAGCAGCCTTACGGTGGTTTCACAAAGCGATATTTTTCCTGTCCGTGGGATCATACTTTTTACAGGACCCCATGGACAGGAAAGGACACCATCGGAGGTGACCTACTTCTGTGTCCAGGACTGTGATTTTCAATGGTCCGGACACAGAAAGAGCTGTGCGGGGCACTTTCACTTCCGCAATGTATATACATACATTGCGGAAGTGAAATTTAAGTAAAGCAGGTGTTACAAATAAAAAATCTCTATTCTCACCTTTCCAGCGATCCCCCGACGTCGGCATCTAGCTCACGATAGTTACAGGACCTGGCTGGGCGGGGCTACGCGAGCAGCGTAACCAGTCATGTGACTCGATCAGCTGATCTGGTTGCCAAGCAACGGCAGGTCCTGTAGCCATTGGAGATAGATGCCGACATCGGGGGATCGCAGGACAGGTGAGAATATATATTTTTTTATTTTTAAAACCTGCTTTACTTAATTTCACTTCCACAATGTATGCGATACATTGCGGAAGTGAAATTAGACGGCACACAGCAGTTTTAGTGTACTGATCATGCTCAGTGCACTAAAATCAGGTCCGAGGAGTGATCAGCTGTTTCCTCGGACCCGCGCTCATTGGCCCCCCCATGTTAACTGGACTGTATCTTGTCCGATTTAGTCCGATGTATCCAAAATCGGAGCAGCCTCCGATTTTGGGCACAGCAGAAAATCGGACAAAATCAGATCCGACACAAATCGGATGCCATTAAGGGCAAATCCGATCAGATCCGTTGCCCATAGGGACACATGGGGGCCAAATCATATCTGTTGCTGTCCGTTTTACAATGAACAGCCACGGATGGCAGAAAAACGCAATGTGAAAGCAGTCTTAGGCAGCAACTAAACAACAGATACTTTGTAATTTGCACATTTGGTTGCACATGCCCTATGAAACTGAAGCCGACTTGGGATTCTATCACCCACTAAACATTGTTGCCATTTTACAGACTTCAAAAACATTTTTCTTGACTGTTTTTCTATAATTACCATAACGTGGTCCACATCACTGCTGTAAAACTAGCATCTAAGTGTTTCATTTACATATTTGGGGGTGATGAGCAAGATACAGCAACAAAAAAAAATACTCTGAGCAAGATGCCTGGGTGATGTCACAGTAATGAAAAGGCTATCATTAAGGAGGAATCTCACCTGCAATGTATCTAGAACAAATAAATACATTAATAGGGCATCACTAACCTATATGCAGTTTTAAGATAAAGGAATTAAGTTACTTGAGTGTTGTATGAAAGAACAGGAGGGATCATGCAATATGCTATTTGTAAAAGGAACCCCCCCCTCTGTCTAGTATATGGATTCTGTTTGTGTATTACACATATAGCACTATTACTATCCATAGACTTTTTTGGTATTTCAGTGTAAATGGACATTATCAGACAGAGCCATAGATAACAACCAGAGCTTTTTTTCAAGGAACAAAAAAAAAATCAGACCCTCTCCACTTCTGGACCATTACCATCACAAAACTTTAACCCTTCTGGACCTCTGCATGATGGAGTATGGTTGTCCAGGATTAGATAATATGGTTGCAAGACTTTATGAGGCCCATTTGTTAAACCTTTCAAGCTAGAATTCTGACATAAAAGCCTTCAAAAGTCACAAAATGCAGGTGCAACCTGGAATCGCATCTAAATTGTGCGACTTTTGACATCTTCAGGCCAGTTTCTCTCAGCTCTACAAATTGGGTGGAGTTAGGGCAGGACGCCAGAGCTCTTATAATTCATGATGAGCTATGCTGTTCCCAATGCCAGAAATCTCACTGCAGTAGTGTCACACTGAAAAGTATTGAGCAAAGTTGCAATACCAATACAGCCTTTAGACAGGTGGAGTAGTTTGGGAAAAAAGCAGCATTGTTTTTCTAATACTGGAGAACCACTGAAACAGCTAGGGTGGCTCTTTACGAACAGAATGTTAAGACACCAGAAAATGAAATTATGTGTATTTTTTTTCAAGCATAATCAAGTTGTGCCTAGTTAACATTCTGTGGAATAAAGTCCGATATTGATGCCGTTCTAGATAAAAAGTCTCTGATTTAAACTGGGAAACGACAGCAATATGTGGGTGGCATATGTGCAATAATACAAACAATTACAGTGTATGGCATGTTCTTAATTTAAAGTCTTACTATTACAATTTCATTGGAAACCTAATTTACCAGGGCAACCATTAATGTCAATCCCCGTGGGTAAACATGGTCCTAGATTCAGAAGATAAGCCAGTAATGGTTGACGGTGGTTATTTCTGTGTATGGTCAGATTATGACTGCACAGACAAGTAAAGTCCCATTCACTTAATCTAAGGACACATACAGCACGACCAATCATATTTAAGGACAAGAATGTACACAGCAGTGCTGCTAATGAGGAACCTAGATGTAGAAGTCTTACTTCTTTCTACATTACCAGCCCCTTTCAAAGTAACCACCATAGAGCTATGATGGACACCACCAACCAATAGACCTGATTCCTGAATGTTAAAGCTAAAATGATTAATACAAAAATGTCTCACTTCAGTATCCTGTACAGAACCCACCACTGTTACAATCTACATTTCACTAGCCTTCCATTCTGAAGAGCAAACACTTTACGCATTAAAGAGGAACTGTCACCCTCCCCCCTGCTGCATGGCAAACTAAATGCAGCACTGAATGCAGCATGTCTGTTGCAATCAGGGAAAGGGTCCCCCATGGCTCTTGCCCCCCTGTAAGCTTTAAAAAATACATTAGAAAATTTACAGATAAGTAGTCTAATGTCTAATGAGTGGGATCTTATTAAAAGGTCTTCACTGCTGGCACGGTCCTCCAGCCTCCTCCTTGTGTATTCCACCCTCTTCTATGTCTCGGCGCCGCCTCCTGTTCTGTTTATGCAAATGGAGTCCGTGGAGCCTCGATTAAGAGTCTCAAACACGGGACTAGCCAGATATCCCTCTAGGGAAGGACCTAGCCCTGGGGTGGAATCCTGCGGAGACCACCATAACCACCATATTAAGTGGCCCTTTTAGTCAATATCCCACTCAGTTACGAGTTAAGGATATGACAAGGGAATTAACAGAGCCAGATATCCATCCGCAGACAGCTGTTTCGGGGTATTGCCCCTCATCAGTGTGGAGTAGGATACTGGCTAGGTGGGAGCCACTAAATGGGCCACTTAATATGGTGGTTATGGTGGTCTCCGCAAGGATTCCACCCTAGGGCTAGGTCCTTCCCTGGAGGGATATCTGGCTAGTCCCGTGTTTGAGACGCTTAATCGAGGCTCCACGGACTCCATTTGCATATTCAAATTCCCAGGGGGCAATGCATCATGGATTTCACTGTGTTTGAGCGCTTTAGCCGGCTGCCCGCAGTGTTTTCCTTGACTGGTCTCCCTGAGATCAGTGAGTACTTTGTGATGTTGGCCTCCTGTTCTGTTGGCTCTGCCCTCCTCCTCTTCTGCTCTCTGAATAAAAAATAAACAGGGCGGGCTCTGCTGCTGACGTCAGGCCAAATGTTTTGCAGCCGCTCTGACCAAGCTCTGTGCGACAGGTTGAGTGACAGAAAGCAGGAGAGGAGGTGGTCAGAGCAAGCAGAAAAGGAGGTGGCGCAAAGACATAGAAGGGGCGGAATACACAAGGGGAAGGCAGGGAGGATCGTGCCAGCAGTGAAGACCTCTTAATAAGATCCCACCCTTTAGACTACTTATCTGTAAGTTTTCTAATGTCTTTTTTAAAGCTTACAGGGGGGCTAGAAACATGGGGGACATGCTGCATTCAGTGATGCATTTAGTTTGCCATGCAGCAGGGGGGGGGGGGCGACATGTCCCCTTTAAGAATTTTGCATCTAAGTCATACAATGTAGAAATCTTTTCTCCTAGATGAAAGCAAGTGGAGTCTAATTTGGCATTTCCACCAAGGATGATCAAATTAGAAATGACGTTTACATTTCTTGGCACCAGGACTAGAAAATAAAATGTAGGTACATTTTAATAAGGAATTGCAGACCTCAACAGAATCCCATTTTATAGGCTAAATAAAGAGAAGCCATGCTTCACATTCCACAATGTGTTTCCCCCTGCCATACGCTGAAAACTAGCTTCATTTCTGTATATCCACTCCGCAAAGAACAATACAAGAGATTGATTCAATACTAAAGGCCTGGCATGGTTCCATCATATTCTATTAGATACTGTATAATAAATCATACCCTGTTCAGCCAATCTGAAGATTGAATTTCATACAAGCTATGTATCCTACTGACTGTATAATAGTGTTTTCTCATGTGGTGGAGAGCTTCTCTTAACAGGCCTTCATCAAGTCAATAATACTTCTATATTGTTACCGTATATATTTCTAAATATAGTCTCTAAAAATTCTCTTATATTGGATGAATGCTCCCCCGCCTGGTTAATATCCAAAATATTCTTTCACAGCCGGTGTGTGCCATGTATGAAAAGTACCTATTGTTACACTAAAATGCGTTGCTTTTAATTCTCTTCTCGAACGCAGAAAGACAGTACAAAGCTCAAACTAGTAATAAAAAAACAAAATATGCATATGATGTATCATTTAAAGTACTTGGAAGGCTACTTTGATATAGGTAATATAATAAAAACTGCACAACCTCCTTTCACTGCTGAAAGACAATAATTTAAGAAGTCAAACACTTACTCCGTCCAACTCCATGACACACCACAGCAACGAGTAAAATGTTAACTGCGAGGTCTGTTGAACACACTACAGACTACAGGTGGGGACTCATTGACCCCCAACACTGACAAAGGTTTGACCATAAACAAGGGCACAGCCTTATCTGTATATTTTATATTTGCATTAAGCTTTATAAAATAAATAGGTTTAAAAAGTTATCGTGCATGATAGCAGGAACATTGATTCCTCTGTACAATAATGGAAAAAAATAACATTCATAATGCTAGGAAAATAGTTTAAATAAGTTTCTTTTTTTTACATAAAAACTGAATCTTCAGCATGTCTCTTTTCTGGAAAGTGTAAAACGGATATGGCTGAAACAAAGTCATGCAGAGTGGCTTGTCCTTGGCGCCAGCCAGACGGTATGCTATGGCAGTCTTCCTTCTGAGCAGGACACAGTGTTGTGGAAAAATGTTGAGGCAGCAGGAAAATACTCCATGTCCCATTGCTCAAGTCCTTAATGCTTCAAACCAGCATCTAAGCGCAACCAATGCAAGCCTTGACGGGTGTAACGTACCAGTTCTGTCATGGTGCTCGAGTTGAAGATCAAAGGGCTCATGACTTTATCCAGTTCTGTAAAAAACTCTGAGGGGGCAAAAAGAAACAATGGTTTCAGAAATGAGACCATTACTAGTAGAATGAATGTCAATGCAAGAATGACCTACCACTTTGCTCCTTACAGAGCTGTTCAGCTTGATCCCAAATCTCAGTGGCATAAAGAAAATTAGATGTGACCTGAACATAGCTGGCAGCCATCTGATGAATCCTCTGTGGAATAGTTACTGACGAAGTGCCACCCGACGAACTGGACACATTAGAGGTATAGTTGTTGGAACTACCAGGGGACAACTTTGGAGATACTGGAGAAGGCATGCTGACAGACTTACTGTTTATAAAGAGGGAGATAAAAATGATTCAAGGTCACAAAGTGTCACTCTTCAAATAAAACAATAATTATCACATGGGTACACATACTTATAAAGCCCGTACACGTTTTCTTTTTACTATGCTTACAACGCATCCTAGAAATGCTCCCAAACAAACCAAGCTTGTCCATAACGCTACGCTTTTAGGTGAAAGCCAGGAGTAAGAAGTAAGCCAGACAGTAAGCATTATATAGAAAAAAAATGGTATGGAAAATAGCTACTCTATGCCATAACATGGATGTCCAGAATTACATACAGCATAACCTTTAACAGGGGGGTCTGGTGGTTGCGTCACACGCATGTGCAGTTACAGCAGCCGGTCCCACTCACACCAAGTTCTTGGTGTGCGCCAGCGTGAATTCACACGCTGAGGTGCAGGCGCCGAAGAGGAGGGGAGAGTCACAGAACAGGAGGTGGAACACACAGGCAGGAGGTGGGGAGGACTGTGACGGCGGCGAGGACAGCTTAATCAGATAAGACCCATTGGACCTCTTAACTTTCCAAATCGTTTTTTTCAGGGTACAGGGGAGTAGACACATGGTACACACCTTCACTGAATGCAGCATACACGCTGCATTCAGTCGTGCTTTCACTTTGGAAAGCACCAGGGGGGTGACAGGCTCTCTTTAAAAGACATCCAACTGTGCGTAATACTATGAGGAGGAGGGTTTTCAAAATAGGGGGAGCGTAGGAGAAAAAATGATGACACCCAGCGGGGTATGATAAGGGCAGCGAGGGGGATGGGAAACTGGAGATCTGGAGACCGACCATGTCAGTCTACGGACGTAGCCTGGATATCTCATCACCATAGCAAAATGTAAGTTAATAAATCATTTTTCTCAAGCATTACATTGCAGTTTTAGCTCAGAGAGGGATGGTTAGGGATGTGCTAGCAAGGTACAGGAACAGGTAGTGGAAGGATGGGGCAAAAATAAGATGACAGGTTCCCTTTAAAGGGGGAATCGTCTTTTAGGACAACCACTTATTCTCCACGTGTGGGCCCGTTAACCCCGTCACCACCTGGCGATTTTTTGTTTTCATTTTTCCTCTTTCTTCCTAAAGCCATAACTTTTTTATTTTTGCATTGATATAACCATATGAGGAAACGCAGCAAGAAAATGTTTTACTTAATTTTTAATGGGGCAAAAATGGGGGTGCATTTGAACTTGTTTATTTGTTCCATTTTTGTTAAAACCTTTTTTCCCCCACTTTTTATTGTTTATTTACTAGAACCGTAAGGGGACTTGAAGACCACATAGTCTGATCCTATGTGCTGTACAGAGTTATGCTCAGCCAGCATTCACAGAAAGTGAGTCATGACAGTGACAGGGGTTATCAGGTGACTCCGGGCTGTCGTGACAACTCATCAGCATTGATGTTTGTGGGAAATGGCGTGATCCCACCGACACATGTTAAATTGCGTTGTCAAGAGTTTGACAGCGGAATATAGTGGGTTAAGAGCGACAGTTGGTTCTGCACTCTGCGCTGCCCGACACTGTTAGAGGCACATATTGGCTGATTACATCAGTGAATGTTCGAGAGAAAGATGCATGCTCAGCTTGTGAGCCATATCAAAGTGAAGGAGGCAATCTATGAAATATAGGTATGTCAAAAGTCATGAAGGGGTTAAGATAAGAGACCTAATTTGCATCGGTGCTGGCACTTGGGTCCCCAGAGCTCACATGAGGTTTTTACACTTTTGGACAGATAGTTAACAGGAAGTGAGTAGCAAGACAGCACTCACTTCCTATTAATTACTTACTAGCAGCAGAATTGATTGCAGGCTTTCTTATATTAATGGGGCCAAACATGGCAATGACAAGGGGTTGTCCACTTATCGGACAGCATGCTCTGATGGGTGAAAATGCAGCAGCTGTCACCTGTACACTGTATCGGACCCCCTGATGCATCAGTCACGATCGGTGCTATCACTGACCATGGACGTTTACCTGCTTAGATGCTGTCAATATTTACTACAGCATTTAGATGGTTAACACAGTGTGGGGGCTCCTTCTAAAATCCCATCAGCATCCTGAGATCCTGATTATGTGGTCCTGATGGTTGCTATGGCAATTCACAGCCCTATAACTGCCTAAACGTCCCGTTACACGCTACTATATTGTTAACGATATTGTTGCAACGTCACCGGTTTGGTGACGTTGCGACTTCAAAACTACAGTTGTGTGTGACATGTACCAAAGATAAGTTCGTTCATCGTTGGTAAATTACCCTATTTTTTTTATCACTGGTCTCCCGCTGAGCGGCCAGCATCAGCATATGTGACAGCGGGAGACCAACGATCAACAAGATCCCATTCACTTCCTGTGAATGCAGGGTAACCAGCGGGTAGCTAAGCACAGCGCTCTGCTTAGTTACCCACTGTTTACCCTAGATACCAGCGTTCTCGCTGGTCCTGATCGCTGGTGAGTCTGCCTTTTCCTTGGAAAAAATTAACAATTACTGCAACAATTTTAAAGCTTTTAAAATTTTAACTAAATAAAATAACAATTTAAAGATGGTGGTGCTAAGGACATGAGGTAAATGTGTGGTATGACTATCTTTATTCAAGAGACAATAAATCAAATGTAAAAATTGCAATTTTTTTTTGGGGGGGGGGGGGAGCGATTTTTGTAAAAAATTATGCTTGTTTGTAAAATTAACACAAAATATATCTACCTAAATTTGAGGAAAAAAAATCACTGGGATATGTTGAAATATTGCAGAGTTATAGCCACAAAGTGATATGTCACATTTGAACATATCTACAATAAAACGGTGAACGACATCTGACTGGAACCTTGATAGTCACTAATGGCAAAAAGACACGCCCCCAGCTGCTGATTAGCTTCAGCAGTCTCACTCTCCTCTAAGCACTAGCTAATCTCCATGGCCTAATTATAACTGATGCTAGCCCTGCAGTCTGTTGCTGGGCAACCTATCTTCTCAACATTCTATATTATACCATTACTAGCTGTAGTACCCGGCTACGCCCGGGTTAATAAATAACTGCTGTTAGCTATAACAAAATAGAATTTGAATATGTCATATTAATGACCCGTAGGAAAATAGAAGCTGAGCTGTGATTGATTGCTATAGGCAGCCTAATAAATCTCCAGCCAACAGTAAACCCACCCCCTGGCCAGGCAGTATATGTTACCTCACACATACACATAATAGACAGCTCATGTGACTGACATCTGCCTTAATTCCCTATATGGAACATGTGTTGCACATTGGCTGTTTTTAATCAGATGTTTATGTTTGGAAAATAAAGATAGCACACGTATGAGGCGAGTTGTGTGAGGTGATTTGTGCACATCTGTGTCTGTCTGTGTGGTGTGTGTGTCCCTGGGGTGTGTATGTGTGTGTCCCTGTGGGGGGGGTATGTGTGGTGTGTGTCTCTGCTGTGTGTGTCTCTTTGTGGTGTGTGTGTCCCTGTGGGGTGAGTGCATGTGCCCCTATAGGGTGTGTATGTGTGTGTCCCTGTGGGGGGGGGGTCTGTGTGGAGTGTGTGTGTATCTGTGTTGTGTGTGTCTCTTTGTGGTGTGTGTCCCTGTGGGGTGAGTGCATGTGTCCCTATAGGGTGTGCATGTGTGTGTGTCCCTGTGGGGGGTGGGGTGTCTGTGTTGGGTGTGTGTGTCTCTGTGTGGTGTGTGTCTCTTTGTGGTGTGTGTCTCTTTGTGGTGTGTGTGTGTCCCTGAGGGGTGAGTGCATGTGTCCCTATAGGGTGTGTATGTGTGTGTGTCCCTGTGGGGGTGTCTGTGTGGTGTGTGTGTGTCCCTGTGGGGTGAGTGCATGTGTCCCTATAGGGTGGCTATGTGTGTGTGTCCCTGTGGGGGGGGGGGGGGTCTGTGTGGTGTGTGTGTGCCTGTGTCATGTGTGTCTCATTGTGGTGTGTGTGTGTCCCTGTGGGGTGAGTGCATGTGTCACTATAGAGTGTGTGTGTGTCCCCTTGGAGGTGTGTGTGTGTCTCTATGTTGAGTGTGTCTCTTTGTGGTGTGTGTGTGTTTGTTCGGGTGCGTGGTGAGTATCCAATGTTGGGGCTGCATCTTAGCGACTATACACTTGCTGTTACTCTTTGTGTGCGTGTGTTGTGTATACATGTCCCCGTGCGTGGTGAATGTCTCATGTTGGGGCCCCACCTTAGTGACTATATGCTGGTATGTGCTGTTAGTCTTTGGCGCTATCATTAAGCCCCTCTCATTCACAACTGTCAACTGGTAACTGTCACTTTTTCCCCATTATGTAGATAGGGGCAAAATTGTTTGGTGAATTGGAATGCGCGGGGTTAAAATGTCGCCTCACAACATAGCCTGTGACGCTCCCGGGGTCCAGACGTAGGACTGTGCAAAATTTTGTCTCTATAGCTGACATCTGTCGATTTTCCTCCAACTCTTTTCCATTCACTTTGTCCCCATTATGTAGATGTGGGCAAAATTTTTTGGTGAACTGGAACTCGCAGGGTTAAAATTTCGCCTCACAACATAGACTATGACGCTCCCGGGGTCAAGACATGCGACTGAGCAAAATTTTATATCTGTAGCTGGCAACTGTCGATTTTCCTCCCACACGTTTCCTTTCCCTTTTTCCCCATTATGTAGATAGGGCCAAAATGGTTTGGTGAACTGGAACGCGCAGGGTTAAAATTTCGCCTCACAACATAGCCTATGACGCTCCCGGGGTCCAGACGTGTGACTGTGCAAAATTTTGTGGCTATAGTTGCGACGGTGTAGATGCCAATCCGGATATACACACATTCAGCTTTATATATTAGATATCACTAGCAGCACTGATCTACTTATATAATCGGGAGTTGGGATTTCGGGCCCAATCCCAGACTCCTTAGCGGCACTGCGAGCCGCAGCTGCTCTACAGTTAAAAAAAAAAAAAAAATCCTCACCTCTCCCCGAGCCCCCGGAGTCTCCCGCCGTGTTCCGCTAGGCTCCCGGTGGCTCTGCAGGCTCCCGATGCCTGCAGAGCTCTTCTACTGCAGTCAAGGACCTGTGGTGATGTCAGAGTCACGTGACACCAGCTTACTCCAGGCAAATCGCGGGTCACGTGACTCTGACATCACCACAGGTCCTTGACTGCAGTAGATAGAAGACCACTGCAGGCACCGGGAGCCTGCAG
Organism: Allobates femoralis; assembly: GCA_033576535.1. Classification (NCBI taxonomy): domain Eukaryota; kingdom Metazoa; phylum Chordata; class Amphibia; order Anura; family Aromobatidae; genus Allobates; species Allobates femoralis. Next base: position 478,267,795 of record JARQOC010000004.1, read on the forward strand.
AGCCACCGGGAGCCTAGCGGAACACGGAGGAAGACGGCGGCAACCACTTCTCTGCACCCTCACCTCTGTCACGCTGCCCTGCGCCCCAGCCTCAATGCCACGAGCCTTTGACAGCCACCGCGGCGGCAGTGTCGCCAGGAGCCGCCGGGAGTCGCCGGAGACCACCCTCCGGGAGAGCCGCCCACTGCCTTGGTGCTGGCACAGAGGGCTCGAGGTGAGGGAGCAGTGTGTGGACGGGGCACTGGTGCACTCATACAACGCCCTCATCTGCAATACACAAGGGGCTGCAGTGGAGAACACTACAAATGCCAAGGTGGCCCACCTTCTATCCACACACCCACCAGAATCATTAAGTATAGCAGCATCTCTCCTCCCACCCTCCTCCAGCCTGACCTCTCCTCACCCCTCCATCCAGCCTGACCTCTCCTCACCCCTCCATCCTGCGTGACCTCTCCTCACCCCTCCATCAGCCTGACCTGTCCTCACCCCTCCATCCAGCCTGACCTCTCCTTCCCCCTCCATCCAGCCTGACCTCTCCTCACCCCTCCATCCAGCCTACCTCTCCTCACCCTCCATCCAGCCTACCTCTCCTCACCCCTCCATCCAGCCTCACCTCTCCTCACCCCTCCATCCAGCCTCACCTCTCCTCACCCTCTCCATCGCCTCACCTCTCCTCACCCCTCCATCCAGCCTCACCTCTCCTCACCCCTCCATCCAGCCTACCTCTCCTCACCCTCCATCCAGCCTACCTCTCCTCACACCCTCCATCCAGCCTACCTCCTCCTCACCACCCCTCCTCCAGCCTCACCTCTCCTCACCACCTCCATCCAGCCTCACCTCTCCTCACCCCTCCATCCAGCCTCACCTCTCCTCACCCCTCCATCCAGCCACCACCTCTCCTCACCCCTCCATCCAGCCTCACCTCTCCTCACCCCTCCATCCAGCCTGCACCTCTACCTCACCCCTCCATCCAGCCTCACCCTCTCCTCACCCCTCCATCCAGCCTCACCTCTCCTCACACCCCTCCATCCAGCCTGACCCTCTCCTCACCCCTCCATCCAGCCTACCTCTCCTCACCCCTCCATCCAGCCTACCTTCCTCACCCCTCCATCCAGCCTACTCTCCTCACCCCTCCATCCAGCCTGACCTCTCCTCACCCCTCCCACTCTCACCTCTGCACCTCATCCTCACCCCTCCATCCAGCCTGACCTCTCCTCACTCCCTCCATCCAGCCTGACCTCTCCTCCTCTCAGCCTACCTCTCCTACCCCTCCTCCAGCCTGACCTCTCCTCACCCCTCCTCCAGCCGCACCTCCCTCACCCCTCCTCCAGCCGCACCTCTCCTCACCCCTCCTCCAGCCGACCTCTCCTCACCCCTCCTCCAGCCCTGACCTCACCCCCCTCCTCCAGCCTGACCTCTCCTCACCCCTCCTCCAGCCTGACCCTCCTCACCCTCCTCCAGCCTGACCTCCCTCACCCCTCCTCCAGCCTGACCTCTCCTCACCCCTCCTTCCAGCCACCTCTCTCCTCACACCTCCTCCAGCCTGACCTCTCCTCACCCCTCCTCCAGCCTGACCTCTCCTCACACCCCTCCTCCAGCCTGACCTCTCCTCCACCCTCCTCCAGCCTACCTGACCTCTCTCCTCCCCCTCCTCCAGCCTGACCTCTCCTCACCCCTCCATCCAGCCTGACCTCTCCTCAACTCCCTCCTCCAGCCTGACTCTCTCCTCACCCCTCCTCCAGCCTGACCTCTCCTTCACCCCCTCCTCCAGCCTGACCTCTCCTCACCCCTCCATCCAGCCTGACCTCTCCTCACTCCTCCTTTAGCCTGATCTCTCCTCACCCTCCCTTTCCAGCCTGACCTCTCCTCACCCCTCCTCCAGCCGCACCTCTCCTCACCCCTCCTCCAGCCGACCTCACCCTCACCCCTCCTCCAGCCAGACCTCTCCTCACCCCTCCTCCAGCCTGACCTCACCCCTCCTCCAGCCTGACCTCTCCTCACCTCCTCAGCACCCCCTCACCCTCCAGCCTGACCTCTCCTCACCCCCCTCCACGCACCTCTCCTCACCCCTCCTCCAGCCGACCTCTCCTCACCCCTCCTCCAGCTCCACCTCTCCTCTCCTCACCCCTCCTCCAGCCTGACCTCTCCTCACCCTCCTCTCAGCCTGACCTCTCCTCACCCCTCCTCCAGCCTGACCTCTCCTCCCTCCTCCACACCTTCCTCCCCTCAGCCTGACCTCTCCTCACCCCTCCTCCAGCCTGACCTCCTCCCTCCTCCAGCCTGACCTCCTCACCCTCCTCCAGCCTGAACTCTCCTCCACCCCTCCTCCAGCCTGAACTCTCCTCACCCCTCCTCCAGACCTCTGACCTCCTCCACCCCTCCTCCAGCCTGCACCTCTCCTCACCCCTCCTCCAGCCTGCACCTCTCCTCACCCCTCCTCCAGCCGACACCTCTCCTCACCCCTCCTCCAGCCTCACCTCTCCTCACCCCTCCTCCAGCCTCACCTCTCTTCCCCCTCCTCCAGCCTCACCTCTCCTCACCCCCTCCTCTCTACCTCTCCACTCCAGCCTGACCTCTCCTCACCCTCCTCCAGAATCACCTCTCCTCATCCCTCCTCCAGCCTGATCTCTCCTCACCCCTCCACCAGCCGCACCTCTCCTCACACCCCACCTCTGCTGCACCTCTCCTCACCCCTCCAGCCTCTGCTCTCCTCACCCCTCCAGCCTCTGCTCTCCTCACCCCTCCAGCCTCTGCTCTCCTCACCCCTCCAGCCTCTGCTCTCCTCCACCCCTCCAGCCTCTGCTCTCCTCACCCCTCCAGCCTCTGCTCTCCTCACCCCTCCAGCCTTGCTCTCCTCACCCTCCAGCCTCTGCTCTCCTCACCCCTCCAGCCTCTCTCTCCTCACCCCTCCAGCTCTGCTCTCCTCACCCCTCTAGCCTCTGCCTCCTCACCCACCGCCTCTGCTCTCCACCACCGCCTCCAGCCTCTGCTCTCTCACCCTCCAGCCCTCTGCTCTCACCTCTCACCCCTCCAGCCTCTGCCTCTCACCCTCCAGCCGTCTCCCTCCAGCCTCTGCTCTCCTCACCCCTCCAGCCTCCCGCCACATCATACTCTGCTATCCACAGAGCCACCTGTATACTCTGCTACCCACACAGCTGCCTGTATACTCGCCTCTATGCTCTGCCACCCACACAGCCGCCTCTATGCTCTGCCACCCACACAGCCGCCTCTATGCTCTGCCACCCACACAGCCGCCTCTATGCTCTGCCACCCACACAGCCGCCTCTATGCTCTGGCCACCCACACAGCCGCCTCTATGCTCTGCCACCCCACACAGCCGCCTCTGTGCTCTGCCACCCACACAGCCGCCTCTGTGCTCTGCCACCCACACAGCCGCCTTTATGCTCTGCCACCCACACAGCCGCCTCTATGCTCTGCCACCCACACAGCCGCCTCTATGCTCTGCGACCCACACAGCCGCCTCTATGCTCTGCGACCCACACAGCCTCCTCGATGCTCTGCCACCCACACAGCCGCCTCTATGTTCTGCCACCCACACAGCCGCCTCTATGCTCTGCGACCCACACAGCCTCCTCGATGCTCTGCCACCCACACAGCTGCCTCTATGTTCTGCCACCCACACAGCCGCCTCTATGCTCTGCGACCCACACAGCCGCCTCTATGCTCTGCGACCCACACAGCCGCCTCTATGCTCTGCGACCCACACAGCCGCCTCTATGCTCTGCGACCCACACAGCCGCCTCTATACACACAATTCATTTCACCGCGCTCCCGATGCAATTGCATCGGGCCTTTTTACTAGTACATCTATAAATTTCACTACACCTAATGCATTATTAGTTAGAACATTGCCTATAGCAGCCAGAGAGCAGTTTTCAGCATTGAAGCTGCTGAGGTAAAGTGAAAGTTGAGCTCTGATTGGTTGCTATGGACAACCAGACCCTTATCAAGCATCTAATATATACTTACCTAAAATTGTCCTTCATCCACTTCCGTCCGGACGTCCTCAAATCCCATAATCCACCGAGCCGCACCGTAAGAATGCCAACCGCCATATTGGAACACCCAAGTAATGGATGTTCCAGTATGGCACCTGCTGGTGGTACCAGCCCCTTGTGCAGTACCACCAGCAGGTCACCGCCAGGACACCCCCACCAGAACCTGCTGCCACCGCCGGAACCCCCACGCCAGGACCCGTCGCTGCTGTCGGGACACCCCATTGCTTCCCCTTACCCCCCTCACCTGACATCACCGCAGCTCTGCCTGCACCCACCTCCATGCAGCCACAGCCGGCAGGAAAGACCGCCTGTTGTGGCCTGTGGTGAAGATGGGATGTGGGCGCCCTCTGGTGGCTGCAAAGGGCGCTGCACTCGATCTCATTCAACACAGGCTACAAGCAAGGTCTTTCCTGCCGGCTGTGGCTGCATGGAGGTGGGTACAGGCTGATGTTGGGCGAGGACACACACACAACAGATATAAAGACACCACATACATACATACATACATACACAAACATGCATGTACACACATATACATGCATGTACTCACATGTATACACACATCATGTACACACAGACATGCATAGACACACAGTATAATGTCCCCCCCACACATACACACAAAAACATGCATACGCATACACAGTATATCCCCATACACATACACTCACATGCACAAGCACACACATACACATATACACACACACGCAAGCATGCACACACATACATGCATATGCATGCACATACACACACAGTATGTCCCCACACATATACATGCACATACACATGCAATCATGCACATACACACAAACATGCATATGCACACACACAGTATAATGTCCCCACACGCAAGCATGCACACACACATGCATATACACACACACACGCCCGTGCATACACACGCAGATACAGACACACAAACATGCATATACAGTATAAAGTCCACACACACACACGCCCGTGCATAAACGCAGATGCATACATGCAGATACACATACACACACAAACACACAAGCATGCACATACACACACACGCATATACACACACACATACACAAGCACACCTGTGCATATACACATACGCACATACACACATGCATAGACAAAAACACATATGCATACAGACAAAAACACATATGCATACACACATAGCATAATGTCCCCACACATGCATACACACACAGATACACAAACATGCACATACACAAAAATATGCATAAACACTTGTGCAACACACAGATACACGCATATACTCAAACACACACATGTGCATATACATGCATGTACACACAAGCATTCACACACACCCACATACATGTGCATACATTCACACACATACAGGCAGATACACACGTATGCATACTCATGCACGTACACACACACTCATGCACATACATACGCACAAACATACAGACACACGTGCATACATGCACACATACATACACATTCGGGTACATACTTGCACAAACACATACATGCATACACACACGTGGGTGCATATACACACATGCAAGCACACGCATACACACAGTATAATGTCCCCACACACATACACATGCATGCAAACACGCACACACAAGAATGCACGCATGCAGATACACACATACAATACACAAACATGAATACACGCATGTACACACAGTGTAATATCCCTACACACATGCACATACACACACCCATGCATACTCACATACATGCAGATACATACACACGCACATACACAAAAACATGCACACACAGTATAATGTCCTCAGACACACGCACATACACAATCATGGACATACACACATACAAGCATATACACATACGACCATGCATACACACACGCTGATACACACAAACAAGCATGTGCATATATGCATGCACACACAGTATAATGTTCCCACACACGTTCTTACACACAAGCATTCATATACACACATGCAAGCACATACACATGCAAGCACGCACACACATGCCTGTGCATACACATACGTGCACATACATACACATGCACATACAAAACACGCATATACACACTATAATGTCCCCACGCAGATGCACATGCACATACATACATGCAAGCATACGCACGCGCATGGACACATATACACAGTATAATGTTCTCACACACATGCACATACATGCAAGCACGCACAAAAATGCATACACACATGCAGATGCACAAAAACACACATATGCACATACACACAAACACGCATACCCACACAGTATAATGTTCTCACACAGACGTACGTACACGCAAGCACAGACATGCAAACATACACACATGCAAGCACGCACATACACGAAAAAACCCCACAAACACACAAACAAAAACATGCATATACACGCACAGATACATACATACGGACATGCATACGCACATACACAAAAACACACATATGCACATACACACAAACACACAGTATAATGTCCCCACACACGCATATACACGCTGATACGCACACACAAAAACACGCATTCACGTACGAGCAACAAACATGCGGATACACACATACATACACATGCACACACACAAACATGCATATACACACGCCACCACAAACACGCATACACAGGCACGTACACGTGCATTCACACACACCCACATACATGCACATACATTCACACACATTCAGGCTGATACACACATGCACATACACACACATACGCACGCACATACACATGCATACACGCACATACACACAAGCACATACAGACATAATTACACACATTCACACGTGTGCATACATGCACACATACGCATACATACACATGATGATGCATACACGCACACACGTGTAACATACATAGTTTTTAAGGTTGAAGGAAGACTTTAAGTCCATCTAGTTCAACCCATAGCCTAACATGTTGATCCAGAGGAAGGCAAAAAAAACCCCATGTGGCAACACTAATCTCCACATTGGGGGAAAAAATTCCTTCCTGACTCCAGATACGACAATCAGACTAATTCCCTGGATCAACGCCCTATCAAAGAATCTAGTATGTATAACTGGTAATATTATAGTTTTCAAGAAAGGCATCCAGGCCCCTCTTAAATGTTAGTAGTGACTCACTCATTACAACATCATGTGGCAGAGAGTTCCATAGTCTCACTGCTCTTACAGTAAAGAATCCGCGTCTGTGATTATGATTAAACCTTCTTCCCTCCAGACGTAGAGGATGCCCCCTTGTCCCAGTCTCAGGCCTAAGAGTAAAGAGATCATTAGAAAGGTCTCTGTACTGCCCCCTCATATATTTGTACATTATTATAAGATCACCCCTAAGCCTTCGTTTTTCCAAGCTAAATAACCCCAAGTTTAATAACCTGTCTTGGTATTGCAGACCCCTTAGTCCTCTAATAACTTTTGTCGCTCTTCTCTGGACCCGCTCTAGTTCAGCTATGTCTTTCTTATACACCGGAGACCAGAATTGTACACAGTATTCTAAGTGTGGTCGCACTAGTGACTTGTATAGAGGTAAAATTATGTTCTCCTCATGAGCATCTATGCCTCTTTTAATACATCCCATTATTTTATTTGCCTTTGCAGCAGCTGCCTGACACTGGCCACTAAATGTGAGTTTGTCATCTACCCATACACCCAGGTCTTTTTCAGTGATAGTTTTGCCCAGTGTTTTATAATGAAGCACATAATTATACCCTTCTGTTTCCTCTGCCCAAGTGCATGACTTTACATTTATCCCCATTAAAGCGCATTTGCCATTTAGCAGCCCAAGCTTCCAGTTTACATAAATCCTCCTGTAATATAAAATTGTCCTCCTCTGTATTGATTACCCTGCAGAGTTTAGTGTCATCTGCAAATATTGAGATTCTACTCTGTATGCCCCCTACAAGGTCATTAATAAATATATTAAATAGAAGCGGGCCCAACACTGACCCCTGTGGTACCCCACTGTTAACTGTGACCCATTCTGAGTGTGTTCCATTAATAACCACCCTTTGTTTCCTATCACTAAGCCAGTTCTTAACCCACTTACACATATTTTCCCCTATCCCCATTGCCCTCATTTTATGTATCAACCTTTTGTGTGGCACCGTATCAAAAGCTTTTGAAAAGTCCATATACACCACATCCACTGCATTTCCTTGGTCCAGTCCAGAACTTACTTCTTCATAGAAGCTTATTAGATTAGTTTGACAGGAACGGTCCCTCGTAAAACCATGTTGATAATGGGTCATGAGGTTATTTTTGTTCAGATACTCCAGTATAGCATCTCTTAGAAAACCCTCTAGGATTTTACCCACAGTAGAGGTTAAGCTTACTGGCCTATAATTTCCAAGTTCAGTTTTTGTCCCCTTTTTGAATATTGGCACCACATTTGCTATACGCCAGTCCTGTGGTACAGACCCTGATATTATGGAATCTTTAAATATTAAAAATAATGGTCTATCTATGACAGTACTTAATTCCTGCAGCACTCTGGGGTGTATCCCATCTGGGCCCGGGGATTTGTCAATTTTAGTGATTTTTAGACGATGCCGTACTTCCTCTTGGGTTAAGCAGGTGACGTTTAATTGAGAATTTTTGTTATCACTGATCATATTGTCTGTCATGGGATTTTCTTGTGTAAATACTGTTGAAAAAAAGTCATTTAGCATATTTGCTTTTTCCTCATCCTCATCCACCATTTCACCCAGACTATTTTTATATACATACACATACACACTCTTGCACACATACTCACAGATGCATACACATACACATGCGGATGCCATCTTTGGTCACTCAGGTTTACAAAGATGGCGGCCGCGTGACGCATCACACCGTCCCACTGCAAGATTACAGGATTATGTCGGAGGGGAACTTGGTGGGAGCTAATGAAATGGCAAACAAGGTGTCTCTGTCTATTTTGTATGTAATAAAACATTTCTGTGTGTTTTCTTTTCTCTTTACTGAAAATATTGCTAATGGTTAGCTGTCATACTGACGGCTGACATTAGCAACAGGGCTTGATATCAGCTGCCAAAAAAGAAGATTTTTGTGTACTCACCGTAAAATCTCTTTCTCTGAGCCTTCATTGGGGGACACAGGATACCATGGGTGTATGCTTTTCTGCCACTAGGAGGCGACACTAAGTTAATTAAAAAAGTTAGCTCCTCCTAGCAGTATGCACCCCCATGTAGGAGTGAACATAGTCAGTTTGTACTAAAGCAGTAGGAGAAGCAATATGAAGATTGTGGTATGCTGGTCTAAAGGATAATACGAAGTTAGGGTGGGTGCTGTGTCCCCCAATGAAGGCTCAGAGAAAGAGATTTTACGGTGAGTACACAAAAATCTTCTTTTCTCTATCGCTTCATTGGGGGACACAGGATACCATGGGACGTCCTAAAGCAGTCCCTAGGGTGGGAATAGCCAAAGACCAGAGGGTAATGTGGAGGGCTACCTTGTTCAGGGCAAGGTGGCCGTTGAACGTTGTGATTTAAGTAGCATCAAAGTCGAGAGATCATGTCGATTTCTTAGACTTTAGGAAAAGGACTCTTTGTAATAAAAGGAGAGAGACTATTGTACTGTAGTCGGGACAAGGGGAGGCGTCTGGCCGACCTATGTTTATTTATTTGATATTATTTAAATTTATTTATATATAATTTTTTTTTTTTTTAAAAGGGTTTGACTGGGTAGTAAAGATACCCGTTGGCCCATTCTAAACCGGCTCTTGGCGTTGTTAGCCCCACGCTCTCACCAACTGAGCTAACCCAGCCATGTGTGTTGAAATAGGTCTCTGGAACAGTTGCCCAAGGTGGGTAACCTGGGCTCTGCTGGTGGGCGCAGGCCGAGTCTTTGTTCTGGTCTGACAGGGTTCAGTACCAGGTTTCTTTAGACTTAGGCGGATTCGGTGAGTACCTGCATGCTGCTGATAAATGTGGCCAGGTAGCGAAGCAACGTTGGTGTTATAGGGGACGTTTTAAGAGTCGGGTGGCTCTGTCTGAAAGGGTGAAAGACAGGAAAAGTCTAGGAGCATTGGATGATCCTGATGAGGGCCGGTGTCAAACAGCCACTGTGAGACTGCCAAGGTTTGTTGAGACGAGAATGGTAATGAGCCTTGTGTGAGGGTTGCGTTACTAATGTCTGCTAGGACCAGTACGTGTCCTGAGGAGGCAAGCACAAGCACAGAAGCTAGAGGTGGAGGGCGTTCGACGTCTCTGTAGTTTGTGGGATGTCTAGGTAGCCTTCGGGAGAAGGAGTAACGAGTGTTGAGGCGTGAGACAGGACGTATGGTTGGCTAGCGTAACTGACAGTTGTTTGCGTGAGCTTCTACTTACAGTTAGAAACCTAGGGTCTTGACCCGAAGCACACTTGGCTGATGTTACTAGACTAAACGGTCAGTTGTAAACCGAGTAAACGCTTGGCTTTAAAAGCCAAGTGTATCAGTGATAGGCGTGAATTCCCTGTAAGGCGTAGGCCGTAACGTGGCCAGTGTGGGTACTTGAGTGTTAGCGCCTATTTGGGGTGGAGGAGACGCACTTGCTGTGGTAATTTTTGATACGTGGTTGTAGTGTGTGACGTTGCGGGCTCAGCTTAGCATTTGCTAGCAGTTGGTGGTCGGGGGCTGGGCCCTAGTAAGTGACTGAGGCTTTAACGTCTTTGGTTAGGCAAGGAAAATTGTCTATGGTGGAGTTTGAACCAAGTTAGAGGTAGACAACAATTGTAATTTATTTTATACGTGCCCTCCTCTGAATATGAGCTCGCAACCCTCCGCTGAATGACAGACAGGAGGTTTATTACCAACAGGTGGGTTAGCGTATTGTTCTTCCGACACTGGGACAGGCATTTTGGCTTCGGGGGGGGGGGGGGGGGGGGAGGCCTTTGAAGGGAGAGGTCAGAGTGATAGATGGTGTGAAGGGTTACCAGTTTTGATGATTAGACATTTGGTGGATAAGCTGACTGTAGTCTATGGTGCAAGGGGCTGATGCTGCTGGAGAGTAGCTAAGCGTGGCCCACTCCTAGAGGATGACTAACGTTTACTTGAGTCATGTCCTAAATGATCCGTGGATTACACCATTTACGTCATCTGTTTGATTTTTGGGGCTGTGCCGTTAGTATGAATGGCGTTGTCCTGCTAGATGCCCGGTCGGGCTGTTTGCTCTGTTTGGCGGTGGGTAAGGGTGTTAACGGTGCAAGGAGGTACGACCTACTTAGCGAGGTGTAGCCTATGTGCAGTAGACTTGTTTAAATTCGATTACCTCATGTGCGGACATCAGAGACATCGATGGTTCAGCGGCTGTACCTTTGTTGCGGCCTGTGAGGATGCCTGCTTGAGGGGACTTCACCCTTTCCGTAGGTGTAGGCTCCGAATTCCAGATGAGGTCAGTTTACCTGTTAATCCTTTGTAAAAGAGAATTAAGAGGCGACAGACATGGACACTGAACTAGAGACGTTGTAGGCTTTCCAGGTATGGAAGTAAATGAGTGCGTACGAAGGTCACTGTATGGGAATTTGAGTTGGTGTACTGAGATGAGACGTGTGGGCCGCTAGTTATGTTGTGGTTGTAAGACTGATCTTTGATGTGGTAGGATATAAACACTATGTCCGAACACAAGCGCTGTTTTATATGTTATAGTGTTTCGGATCCTGAGCCAGTAGGCAGTTTGGCAGGTGTCTATACTGCAGTTAAGGGCCCGTTTTCAGGCTACTTGGCGGATCCCTCTGATTACTGCTTCCGTTTGTAGCGCAGTGCTGAGAGACAGCTTGACCTGACTAACGAATGTTGGGCAGGTTCTACCGAGGTAGCCTGTATAGAGTTGCATCTTGGCCAAAGTATGTGAATCACTGTCCCACTGGCAGTTAATATTGGCTCAGAAGTCCTAGGCTGATGAAGTGGAGGAACTATGGAGCGCATGGCAGTGGTGTTTTCCGTACTCTGCCTAATGGGAAAACTATATACTAATGCTGGAGCCAGTTAGATCGAGTTGTGCGGCCTTGAATTATGCGCTGATATGACCACTGAACAGAGTGATTTGTAGATTTCGTTAGCCGTTAAGGCAGACGGGTTCGTCTATTATCGAGAAGGTGGTTTCGTGACAAGTACAGCTATGTGTGCCGTACGGGTATAGGCCCGATAGCATAATTGATAGCCAAATAAGACCAGCCACATAATATATCCTGTGTTATGTGAGCGGGTCATACGGTGCTGGTGGTTTGACAGGCAAAGTACCTCTGCGTGCCTGAGGTATGGTGGGGGAATCCGATTTGTTAGAGTTTGGCTTCCTAAATAACATAAGGTAGCCGTCCGATTCATAGTATAGCATGTGGGAGCTTATGGTACCGGCTTGCAGAGCTGCGGGCCGATAGAACGGTGAGTCATGTTGGTGCGTGTGGTAGATGGTAGTTTTGACTGGTGGACGGCGGGCAAAATCCATAGTCCCCTTGAGTTCTAGGCTCCCGTCCGGCTTACCATATAGTGAACAGGTTTTGCAATTCACAGTCTGGTGAACGGGGAAGACTATAATTCTGCCTAATGAGTCTATCGATTGTGTCAGTGCCAGGGCCCTTGTGGGGGGCTGCATCAGTGGTGGGCTTCATGGGTATTGGGTTCGCCGTTTAAGCCTGCTTGTAAGGCGTGTCCCCCTGGAAGTGTAGTCTGGCAGCCGGTACATGATGCGTTGACCCCATTTGTTTTGGCTGGTTTGGGATGCACTTAAATGGTACAGTTATGTGATAAAGTAACGTCCACGATATTACTTATGCACAGGGGTTGTGAGACGTTGAAATGCCATAGTTAGTGCGTCATGGCGTGTAGCACCGTGATGCGACTACAATGCATCGTTGGATCACTGATTGATGAACGTGTCCATGAACTATGAAACTAGCTGATAGTCGTCCCTCCAACCTGCTGCCTCGTTGTGTGTCGCACTGCGATAACACTGCCGTTAACGACTTTGCTTATTCACCCCAGTGAACAGATATCGTTCGCTGGGTTGTGTGAATGATCGCTGATACTGCATTGTTGGTGTGTCATCTGCAATATCTACACATGTGACATCTCACCAACGATGTCTAGGCGAAGTCTGTAACGGATGCTCTCCCGTGAAATCGTTGGCGACATTGTTACAGCGTTGAAGCGTGTAACGGTACTTATATTGTACGAAATCACAAGCCATGTGATACTGCATTGTATTAAGCGATTGCTTTCAAAAAGTGAAAGCAGGCAGTGTTTGAGAGTTTAGCAGCGGTGCTGGGCGGAGGAGCTCTTGCTTTGTAGGCATTCTGCGGTGCCAGCCTGCTGAGCTGACTCCGTGTTTATTTTTGTGTTAGTCCTGTGTGCCCTCAAACTTATGGAGCTTAATTTGAGTCTAATCACAGCCGGCAGCTTTGGCCTCTGGAGCCACAAGCTTTGTGGGGGAAGGGAGGTGGAGGGTCAGCAGGTAGCAGGATTTGGGTCCATTGATTAGGCTCATCACTCCATTCCGGGCTGTAAGGGGGCCGGATGGGCACGAGCTGTGGCCTCACTCGGGTAGGAAAGTTGGTGGAGGTAGTGCTGGGACTTGTAGTGCCGCACAGACTGAGCCCATGTCAGCGGCTGCTATATCCCTAGAGGGGCCCCAGGTGACAGCACTTAGTGAGGGCTGTTGCTGCCACTGACCGGTCGCTATATTCTTCAGCCAGATGTGCTTTGTCCTTAGGATTCGCGCCATTTTGGGGGCGTGGGGGTAGCGGTGTGCAGAGCAATGGGGCCATGGCTTGTGCCCTACATGCGCGTTCTTTGTTAAGTTTCGCGCTGGTCTGGGGGCGTGGCTTGGGGCGGGGTTTCTGTGGCCCAGCATCATGGCAGAGGGCGTGTTGCCGCGATTGACGCTAGTATCGGCCAATCGCGGCTATCCCTGTCCCGTCGCGTCATTGCGCCCGCCCCCATGACGCCGGTGGTCACATGATGAGCCAATCACCGGCGGCGCCAACGTGTAGGCCCAGACTGGGGTCTAAATTAAAGCGTCGGGGCCCGCGATAGCGGCAGGCTGTTGTTCCTCTGTCCCATGTATTGGACGCGCACCCCGAACTTACTGGCGGTGCGCGTCCAGCATGGAGCCGCCGTGGAACACTGAGGGTGGGGGCTGTGGAGACTGAGCACCGGATCCTTTGAGGCTGGGTCGGTGCTGATGTGGCCAGGGTGTCCTCAATCATCCTCTCCTTGGTTGGAGAGGGTGAGAGGTGGCAGCATGGGAGCTCCTTGAGGGATGCTCTGCAGATGGCTAGAGGCTCTGGGGGGAGCAGGGAGTGCAGAGCCCTTTGTGGGTTCCGTCTTTCTTCCCCGGGGGGATGCAGCGAGAGGGGGGCCTTGCGGGGTCCGTTGCTCTTCCACAGCAGAGAGGCTTCGGCCCTGTGCCCTGAGCTTACCGGTGGTGCGCGTCCCGGCCTGGGGCCGCCGCGGGGGAGATGGTGCACTGTGTGTGCAGGCTGCTGCTGTTGGTGCTGCACCAGATCCCTTGGGGATGGATCGGTGCGATGGCTGGGCACCTTGGTGGCCTCAAACACATGCTCTGTGTGTGTAGGCTGTTGGTGCTGCACTGAATCCCTTGGGGATGGATCGGTGCGGTGGCCTCAAACACATGCTCTGTGTGTGTAGGCTGTTGGTGCTGCACTGAATCCCTTGGGGATGGATCGGTGCGGTGGCTGGGCACCCTGGTGGCCTCAAACACCTGCTCCTTTGTTGGAGGAGGTGAGAGGTGCTGCACTTGTGCTCCCTTTGCTATGGGAATGCAGTGACTGGCAGGCTCTTTGGTCTGGGGTAGTGAGCGGAGCCCCTCTATGAGGATCCGTCGCCCCTCCAAGGGTGGTGTGCGCTGCCTTGGGATCCCCCATGCTCTGTGTAGAGCAGTGCCTTTGGCGTATAATAAAGAGTTAAATAAGAATTAAGTAGTAAAATTAAAAGTAAGGGTAAAAAATGGTAGATGTGGTCTGAGCTACAGACACACATGGTGCCTCCTGCGACACTAAGCAAAAACTGACTATGTTCACTCCTACATGGGGGTGTATACTGCTAGGAGGAGCTAACTTTTTTAATTAACTTAGTGTCGCCTCCTAGTGGCAGAAAAGCATACACCAATGGTATCCTGTGTCCCCCAATGAAGCGATAGAGAAAAAAAGCTGACATCAACCCCTTTATTACCCAGTTTGCTACACAACAGCTGGAAGAGCGGGGTAACCACCAGTTTTGGGGTCTCTCGTGCTGCTGGCGGCAATTTTCAGCATGGGGAGCCCCAGAACGTTTGGGCCTTACCATGCTGAGAATTCCAGCTCCCAGCTGCCCAGGTTACCTTGGCTGGCAGCAGAAAATCCAGCGAAGCCCAAGCCAATTTTTTTTTACTTATTCATTTAAATAACTGAAAAAAAGATAGGGCTTCCCTGTACTTTTCATTGCCAGCAAAGGTAACACTAGGCAGCGGGGGTTGGCAGCCAGTAGCTGCTTGGTTTACCTGCGCTGGCAAGAGAAAATACTGCGAAGCCCTACACATTTTTTACCAGGAAATTAAATAGGTTGCCAAATTGACACTTTATTATTAAACTCCCCCTCCCCCACAGAAACAGGTTTATAACTAAAAATACATATATTTACATACATTGGGAGAGACAATGGTGGGAGAGGAGGGGAAGAGACACGGAGGAGATGGCCGCAACCCCCAGCGCCACTGAGCAGCGTCCATTACATGCCACTGTCCTCCCGATGCGATAGCATCGGGCCCACATCTAGTAACTAATAACTGTTGTGTGCCATTCATCATTGACTTTCGTCCAGATGTCGCCATATCACGCGCATCTGACTTCTGGTGCGCAGCCATATGTCCACACCCATCTGATGAGTGTTGAAATTTGGCAGGTGCTAGCAGTGCACCCGCACCCTGCTGACTGCAGTCCGGTGCATGCTCCCCCCAGCTACCTCCCAGCAGTCAGCCCGGTATCCCCACCGCTCAGTCTCCCTCCTCCGCCCGGTGTTACTACTGCCCACTCCAAGCAGGCCCAAGGACCTGTGTGACGTGATGGGGGTCACAGGACCCCGCCGCCTCACACAGGTCCTTAGGCCTGCTGGGAGAGGGCAGTAGTACCACCAGGCGGAGACCAATGTTCAGTGTGTGTATATAGCTGTGTGTATGTGTATACAGCTGTGCTGAAAAGTTTACATACCCTGGTCGATTTTTTACTTTCTTGGCCTTTTTTCAAATATGAATGATAACACAAAAACTTTTCTTCCACTAATGGTTAGTGGTTGGGTGAAGCCATTTTATTGTCAAACTACTGTGTTTTCTCTTTGTAAATCCAAGCAGCGGTTTTTTGACTTGCCACAAGTGCCGGATTTACCAGATCTGGCTAAACCCCAAGTGCAGCACATGATCGCAAATCCCATAGGGAATGAATTGGGCCGAGCGCAGACTTGCCGCAAGTGATCCGTTACAGTTTTGCCGAATCTGCCGCGAATGGCAAAAATCACTGATGTGAAAGCAGCCTTAGCCTTGTGTTTTGGATCGTCATGTTGGAATGTCCCATGCGCAACTTCCGGGCTGATGAATGCATGTTATTAGCAAATACTTGAGGCAAGTTTGCACTCATCTTTCCTTTAACTTTGATCAAGTTTCCTGTGCCTTTGTAGCTCACCACATCATCAGCGATCCACCTCCGGGCTTTACAATAGGAATGGTTGTTGACACCTCTCAAAATGTAACATTTATGATTGTTGCCAAAAAGTTCAATTTTGGTCTCATCACTCCAAATTACCGTTTCCAGAAGTTTTGGAGGCTTGTCTCTGTGCTGTTAGGTGTATTGTACGCAAGATACTTTGTGGCATTTGCACAGTAATTGCTTTCTTCTGGTGCGTTGACCATGCAGCCCTTCTTCAAGTGCCTCCTTATTGTGCATCTTGAAACAGCCACATCGCTAGTTTTCAGTGAGTTCTGTATTTCAGCTGATGTTATTTGTGGGTTTTTCTTTGATTTCCAAACAATTTCCTGGCAGTTGTGGCCGAAATGTTTGTTGGTCTACCGGATCGTGCTTTTGCTTTTACAGAGCCCTTAATTTTCCATTTGTTAATCACAGCTTGTACACTGACAGCCGTAATCAATTCCTTGGATATCTTTTTGTATCCCTTTCCTGTCTTATACAGTTCAACTATCTTTTCCCGTAGATCCATTGACAATTCTTTTGTTTCCCCATGACTCACAATCCAGAAACGTATGAATGATGCAAGAGTCTATCTGGATCCCAGAAACTCTCTCAGCTTTTATATACACACTGATTACAAACAAACAGATCAAACTTGAGGATTTTACCTTTATTAGCCATTCAAACCCATTTGTGTCAACTACTGAGTATGTTATTGTAAAGTGATGCAGAATATGTTGGTGCTATATAAAGATTATTATGTTATCAGGCCAAAATCACCAGGGTATGTTATTTTTCATCAGGGTCATTTGGATGATTTTGGCTGTCATTATGATTTAAAAGAGGAAAAAACTGTAGTTTAACAATAAATGGCGTCACCCAACCATTAAGCATGAGTAGAAAAAAATGTGTGTTTTTCTCGTGCACATTCTCTGAAAAAAGGCCACGAAAGAAAAAAAAAAATCCAATGGGGTATATGTAAACTTTTGAGCACAACTGTATGTGCACGTGTGTGTGTGTGTATATATATATATCTACTACATATTTGTCTAATGTTGTCTGTCTGCCACAGAAATCGCGCACCATACAGAGGCAGCCCATTGGCACCAATGAGTGCAGACTATGCAAATAGGCGCGCAAGTTCAAAGTTCGAATTTTGCACCAATTTGCAGCCCGGCAACAGCTCTCCTCACAGCCCCCCCCGCTCCTCCTGCCCTCACCCCCCTACGCTCCTCCTGCCTCTCCAGCCCCCCTCCGCTCCTCGCGGCACCCGCGGCCCCCCTCCCTCTGCCCCTTCCCCCCTGCGGCCCCTCCTGCCCCCCCCCTCAGCTCCTCCACGATGAAAATAAAAATAAAAAAACCTCAGTGAGGATATTCACCCGCCCGCCGGCTCGCTCCACCTCCGTCTTCTAGCCCCTACAGGGCTTGAGGACATGTCGCCGACAGGTCCTGCCCTGGCAGCTACAAGACTGAGGCGGAGCGAGCCGGCGGACGGGTGAGTATCCTCACTGGGTTTCTTTTTTTTTTTATTATCACCGTGGAGTAGTGGGGGGGTGCAGGGGGAGCAGGGGGGCAGGAGGAGCACATCCATCCTGCCCCCACCCCACATCCATCCTGCCCCCCCCCCCCCCCGCCAACCTCCATCCTGCCCCGCTCGCTCCATCCTACTCCCCCCCTCAAGCTCCATCCTGCTCCCCCGCCGGCACCATCCTGCCTCGCTCGCTCCATCCTGCCCCGCTCGCCACCATCCTGCGCCCCCCCCACCGGCTCCATCCTGCCCCACCAGCTCCATCCTGCCCCGCTCGCTCCATCCTGCCCCGCTCGCTCCATCCTACTCCCCCCCTCAAGCTCCATCCTGCTCCCCCGCCGGCTCCATCCTGCCTCGCCAACTTCATCCTGCCCCGCTCGCCACCATTCTGCCCCCCCCCCCCCCCCGGCGACCATCCTGCCTCGCCGGCTCCATCCTGCCCCGCTCACCCCATCCTGCCCCCTCGTCACCATCCTGCCCCGCTTGCCACCATCCTGCTCCTCCAGCTCCATCCTGCCCCGCTCGCTCCATCCTGCCCCCCCCCCCCCCGCCATCATCCTGCTCCTCCGGGTCCATCCTGCCCCACTTCCACTATCCTCCCCCGCCGGCTCCGTCCTCCCCGCTTGCTCCATCCTGCCCCCCCTGCCACCATCTGCCTGCTCGCTCCATCCAGCCCTGCTCGCATCATCCTACTCCCCCCCTCAAGCTCCATCCTGCCGGCTCCATTGTACCCCACTCGCTCCATCCTGCTCCCCGCCGGCTCCATCCTGCCTCGCTCACTCCATCCTGCCCCCCGGCCACCATGCTGCTCCACCAGCTCCATCCTGCACCCCCCACTCCATCCTGCCCTGCTCGCCACCATCCTGCCCAGCTTGCTCCATCCTGCCCCGCTCACCCCATCCTGGCCCCCTCGCCACCACCCTGCCCTGCTCGCTCCATCCTACTCCCCCCCCCTCAAGCTCCATCCTGCTCCACTCGCTCAATCCTGATCCCCTGCCACCATCCTGGTCCGCCGGCTCCATCCTGCCTCACTCGCTCCATCCTGCCCAGCCGACTTCATCTTGCCCCGCTCGCCACCATCCTGCCCCCCCCCCCCCGCCACCATGCTGCCTCGCCGGCTCCATCCTGCCCCCCTGGCTCCATCCTGCCCCCCGCCGGCTCCATCCTGCCCCACCAGCTCCATCCTGCCCTGCTCGCCACCATCCTGCCCCGCTCGCCACCATCCTGCTCACCCCCCGTCAACATCCTGCTCCTCCGGCTCCATCCTGCTCCTCCAGCTCCATCTTGCCCCGCTTGCTCCATCCATCCATCCCCCCCCCCCCGCCATTATCCTGCTCCTCCGGCTACATCCTGCCCCGCTCCCACCATCCTCCCCCGCCGGCTCCGTCCTGCCCCGCTCACTCCATCCTGCTACCCCGCCACCATCCTATCCTGCTCGCCACCATCCTGTTCCCCCCCCGCCACCATCCTGCCCCGGTCGCCACCATCCTGCTCCCCTGGCTCCATCCTGCCCTGCTCGCCACCATCCTTGCCCTGCTTGCTCCATCCTGCCCCCTCACTCCATCCTGCCCCCCCAATCCTCCTCCTCCGGCTCCATCCTGCCCCGCTCCCACCATCCTGCCCCCTCCCATCCTACTCCTCCGACTCCATCCTGCCCCGCTCCCACCATCATGCCCCACCGGCTCCATCCTGCCCCGTTCGCCACCATCCTGACTCACCCCTATCCTGCCCCTCCGGCTCCATCCTGCTCCTCCGGCTCCATCCTGCCCTGCTTGCACCATCCTGCCCCGTTCCCACCATCCTGCCCCGCTTGCCACCATCCTGCTCACCCCCCGCCACCATCCTGCTCCTCCGGCTCCATCCTGCCCCGCTTGCTCCATCCTATTTCCCCCCCCGCCATCATCCTGCTCCTCCGGCTCCATCCTCCCCCGCCTGCTCCGTCCTGCCTGCTCGCTCCATCCTGCCCCCCCCGCTACCATCTTGCCCCCCCCCCGCCACCATCCTGCTCCCCCGACTCCATCCTGCCCCCCCCTGCCACAATCCTGCTCCCCCCCGCCACCATCCTGCTCCCCTGGCTCTATCCTGCCCCGCTCGCCACCATCCTGCCCCTCACTCCATCCTGCCCCCCCCAATCCTCCTCCTCCGGCTCCATCCTGCCCCGCTCCCACCATCCTTCCCCCTCCCATCCTACTCCTCCGGCTCCATCCTGCCCCGCTCACACCATCATGCCCCACTGGCTCCATCCTGCCCCGCTCGCCACCATCCTGACCCCCCCCCGCCACCATCCTGTCTCACCCCTATCCTGCCCCTTTGGCTCCATCCTGCTCCACCCTGCCCCGCTTGCACCATCCTGCCCCGCTCACTCCATCCTGCCCTGCTCGCTCCATCCTGCCCCCCGCCACCATCCTGCTCCATCCTGCCCCGCTCGCCACCATCCTGTCCTGCTCGCTCCATCCTGCCCCCCATCCCGCCCCCCCCAATCCTCCTCCGGCTCCATCCTGCTCCATCCTGCCCCGCTCCTACCATCCTGCCCCGGTCCTACCATCCTGCCCCACCAGCTCCATCCTGCCCCGCTCGCCACCATCCTGCCCCCCCCCCGCCACCATCCTGCTCCTCCGGCTCCATCCTGCCCCGCTTGCTCCATCCTGCCCTTCTTGCTCTCACTCTATCCTGCCACCCGCTGTTCTTACTCCTCTGTCTCGATCCTGCCCCCCTCCGCCTCCATCCTGCCCCCCCGCCTCCATCCTGCCCCCCTGCCTAAATCCTGCCCCCCCGCTGCCTAAATCCTGCCCCCCCGCTGCCTAAATCCTGCCCCCCCCCGCTGCCTCCATCCTGCCCCCTGGTTTCAATCCTGCCCACCTGCCTCCATCATGCCCCCCCCCCCAGCTCCAACTTGCCCCCCCCTCCCCCCCGTGTCACCATTCTGCTCCCCCTCCCCCCCAGCCCTCACGGCAGTTAGCGGTCATTTGACCAATCAGCTGATCGGTTTTCCAGGCAACGACAGGTCCTAAAGGCCGGCAGGACCTAGAAGACGGAGGTGGAGCGAGCCGGCGGACAGGTGAGTATCCTCACTGAGGATTTTTTTATTTTTACTTTTACTGTGGAGGAGCGGGGGCTGCAGGGAGTGGAGTATCGCCATATACCATAGTGCTGCTATACATGTACTGCCATATACTATAGTGCTGCTTTACATGTGCTGTAATGTACCATCATATACCATAGCGCTGATATATATATATATATATATATTTGTAGTTCACTCACGTTGACTGAACAAGTTCTGTCAGTCATAGTGTGTCAACTACATACATATTCTAGAATAGCCGATGTGTTAGAATCGGGCCACCATCTAGTATATATATATGTATATATATACAGTCATGGCCAAAAGTATTGACATCCCTGCAATTCTGTCAGATAATACTTTGTTTCTTCCTGAAAATACTTGCAATCACAAATTCAAAATCACAATTTCTTCAATTAAATTGTCTTCAATGAAAAAACACAAAAGAGAATGAAGCAAAAGGCAAAACATTGATCATTTCACACAAAACTCCAAAAATGGGCTGGACAAAAGTATTGGCACCCTCAGCCAAATACTTGGTTGCACAACCTTTCAGCCAAAATAACTGCGATCAACCGCTTCCGGTAACCATCAATGAGTTTCTTACAATGCTCTGCTGGAATTTTAGACCATTCTTCTTTGGCAAACTGCTCAGGTCCCTGATATTTGAAGGGTGCCTTCTCCAAACTGCCATTTTTAGATCTCTCCACAGGTGTTCTATGGGATTCAGGTCTGGACTCATTGCTGGCCACCTTAGAAGTCTCCAGTGCTTTCTCTCAAACCATTTTCTAGTGCTTTTTGAAGTGTGTTTTGGGTCATTGTCCTGCTGGAAGACCCATGACCTCTGAGGGAGACCCAGCTTTCTCACACTGAGCCCTACATTATGCTGCAAAATTTGTCATTAGTGTTCAGACTTCATAATGCCATGCACACGGTCAAGCAGTCCAGTGCCAGAGGCAGCAAAGCAACCCCAAAACATCAGGGAACCTCCGCCATGTGTGACTGTAGGGACTGTGTTCTATTCTTTGAATGCCTCTTTTTTTCTCCTGTAAACTCTATGTTGATGCCTTTGCCCAAAAAGCTCTACTTTTGTCTCATCTGACCAGAGAACATTCTTCCAAACCGTTGTAGGCTTTCTCAGATAAGTTTTGGCAAACTCCAGCCTGGCTTTTTTATGTCACAGGGTAAGAAGTGGGGTCTTCCTGGGTCTCCTACCATACAGTCCCTTTTCATTCAGACGCCGACGGATAGTACGGGTTTACACTGTTGTACCCTCGGACTGCAGGGCAGCTTGAACTTGTTTGAATGTTAGTCGAGGTTCTTTATCCACCATCCGCACAATCTTGCATTGAAATCTCTTGCCAATTTTTCTTTTCCGTCCACATCTAGGGAGGTTAGTCACAGTGCCATGGGCTTTAAACTTCTTGATGACACTGCGCACGGTAGACACAGGAACATTCAGGTCTTTGGAGATGGACTTGTAGCCTTGAGATTGCTCATGCTTCCTCACAATTTGGCTTCTCAAGTCCTCAGATAGTTCTTTGGTCTTCTTTCTTTTCTCCATGCTCCATGTGGTACACACAAGGACACAGGACAGAGTTTGAGTCAACTTTAATCCATGTCAACTGGCTGCATTTGTGATTTAGTTATTGCCAACACCTGCTAGGTGCCACAGGTAAGTTACAGGTGCTGTTAATTACACAAATTAGAGAAGCATAACATGATTTTTCTAAGGGTGCCAATACTTTTGTCCACCCCTTTTTTATGTTTGGTGTGGAATTAGATCCAATTTGGCTTTAGGACAATTCTTTTTGTGTTTGTTTCATTGAAGACAAATTAAATGAAGATAATAATACCAAAGAATTTGTGATTGCAATCATTTTCAGGAAGAAACTGAGTATTATCTGACAGAATTGCAGGGGTGTCAATACTTTTGGCCATGACTATATATATGTGTGCATAAATAGATGTGTGTATATAGGTACATATTACAGGGTGGGCCATTTATAAGGATACACCTAAATAAAGTTGGATCTAAAATGGCTGTCATGGTCACCACCCATCTGGAAAAGTTTTCCCCCTCCCATATACTAATGTGCCACAAACAGAGTTGATATCACCAACCGCTCCCATTTTATTTAGGTGCATCCATATAAATGGCCCACTAATAAATATAAATATAATATATATATATATATATATATATATATATATATATATATATTATATTATATATATATTTTTACACACACACACACACGCTATATAATTGTCTAAGGCGTCCATCACTGAAATCGCGCGCCAGACAGAGGCCACTCTTTGGTGCCCGCCGGAGGCGGCCACCAATGAGCGCAGACCATGCAAATAGGAGCGCGAATTCAAAGTTAAAATTTCACGCCAATTAGCAGCCCGGCAACAATGGCGCCGCTGTCGCCGGAATACACGGGTCCGGCCAACAGTGGCCACAGCGCGCGCGAGCCAGCCGGGAGATGATTGGCGTCAGCAGGTTATCTCCTGGCTGGAAAGCCGCTGACCGGACCTCAGCAGCATCTACCTGCGGCACAGAGGTCTGCGGCGAGCTAGCCGGCAGATGACCGGCGTTAGCCGGTCATCTCCCGGCTGGCGAGCTGCTGACCTCTGTGCAGCAGTAGCCGCAGCTGAGCTCCGGTCGCAGCGGTGGTGCCCTTCACGGTATTCAAACTGCGCGCCAAGCGGTTTGAATTCCGCGTCTCTGATTGGTCGCCGCGGTCACAATCAGAAGAGTACTGCGGCTTGGCGCGCGGTTTGAATGCAAACCCCATCCTTGCAGCCTCCTCCATCCCCTCAGCCTCCTCCATCCTTGCAGCCTCCTCCATCCCCTCAGCTTCCCCATCCTCACAGCCTCCTCCATCCCCGCAGCCTCCTCCATCCTCACAGCCTCCTCCATCCTCACAGCCTCCTCCATCCTCACAGCCTCCTCCATCCTCACAGCCTCCTCAATCCCCTCAGCCTCCTCCATTCTCACAGCCTCCCCATCCTCAAAGCTTCTCCATCCACACAGCCTCCTCCATCTCCTCAGCCTCCCCATCCTCATAGCCTCCTCCATCCTCACAGCCTCCTCCATCCTCAAAGCCTCCCCATCCACACAGCCTCGTCCATCTCCTCAGCCTCCCCATCCTCATCGCCTCCTCCATCCTCATAGCCTCCTCCATCTCCTCAGCCTCCCCATCCTCATCGCCTCCTCCATCCTCACAGCCTCCTCCATCTCCTCAGCCTCCCCATCCTCATAGCCTCCTCCATCCTCACAGCCTCCTCCATCCTCAAAGCCTCCCCATCCACACAGCCTCGTCCATCTCCTCAGTCTCCCCATCCTCATCGCCTCCTCCATCCTCATAGCCTCCTCCATCTCCTCAGCCTCCCCATCCTCATAGCCTCCTCCATCCTCACAGCCTTCTCCATCCTCACAGCCTCCCCATCCTCACAGCCTCCTCCATCCTCACAGCCTCCTCATCCCCACAGCTTCCTCCATCCCCTCAGCCTCCTCCATCCTCTCAGCCTCCCCATCCTCACAGCCTCCTCCATCCCCTCCAGGCAGACGACAGAATGGAGTGGCGGTGGGTGTCCCCGCAGCGTGCGGGCTCCTCACTGCCTCCTCCATTCTGCGTTAGAATCAAGCCACCATCTAGTATATATATATATATATATATATATATATATATATATATATATATATAAAATGATGGAATAGCACAAACAGAATTTTTACCTCAAGGTGCACGCTTCCTCATTACATGTTTAAAGTGTCCATAGATAAAGACAAAAATGAAAAAACACCAAAATAATGTGAAAAAAGTGGACCTTTATTGCCAATGGCGTGGCGACGTTTCGGAAACCTTAACCTTTCACAAGCTTAAGAGAGGATAAGATATCCGAAACGTCGCCACACCATTGGCAATAAAGATCCACTTTTCTACATTTTTTGGTGCTGTTTTTTCATTTTTTTCATATATAATATATATATATATATATATATATATATATATATATATATATATATATATATATATATACTCATCCGAGTCCCCAGCCTCAGAAATCTCAGGTTAACAGCAGCTCAGATTAGAGACCAGATCAATGCCATACAGAGTTCAAGCAGCAGACACATCTCTACAACAACTGTTAAGAGGAGACTTTGTGCAGCAGGCCTTCATGGTAAAATAGGTGCTAGGAAACCACTGGTAAGGACAGGCAACAAGCAGAAGAGACTTGTTTGGGCTAAAGAACACAAGGAATGGACATTAGACGAGTGGAAATCTGTGCTTTGGTCTGATGACTCCAAATTTGAGATCATTGGTTCCAACCACCGTGTCTTTGTGTGATGCAGAAAAGGTGAAAGGATGGACTCTACATGCCTGGTTTCAACCGTGCAGCATGGAGGAGATGTGATGGTGTGGGAGAGCTGGTGACACTGTTGGGGATTTATTCAAAATTGAAGGCATACTGAACCAGCATGGCTACCACAGCATCTTGCAGTGGCATGCTATTCCATCCGGTTTGTGTTTAGTTGGACCATCATTTATTTTTCAACAGGACAATGAACCAAAACACACCACCAGGATGTGTAAGGGCTATTTGACCAAGAGGGGGAGTGATGGGGTGCTACGCCAGATGACCTGACCTCCACATTCACCAGACCTGAACCCAATCAAGATGATTTGGGGTGAGCTGGACCGCAGAGTGAAGGCAAAAGGGCCAACATGTGCCAAGCATCTCTGGGAACTCCTTCAAGACTGTTAAAAGACCATTTCTGGTGACTACCTCTTGAAGCTCATCAAGAGAATGCCAAGAGTGTGCAAAGCAAAAGGTGGCTACTCTGAAGAACCTAGAATATAAGACATATTTTCAGTTGTTTCACACTTTTTTGTTAAGTATATAATTCCACATGTGTTAATTCATAGTTTTGATGCCTTCAGTGTGAATCTACAATTTTCATAGTCATGAAAATAAAGAAAACTCTTTGAATGAGAAGGTGTATCCAAACTTTTTTTCTGTACTGTATGTGTTCATATATTTATATGGGTCACGTCATGCACATATACAAACACATACACCATATTCCAAATTATTATGCAAATATTCTATTTCCCAGATTTTCCCAAATGATCGGTGCAAATAAAAGTCATCACCGTTTAAGTATACATCGAATTTTATTGAAAAAACCTCCCAATGATAACAGTAAAATCTTCAAAATAAAAAAAAAACTCTAAATGCACTGTTCCAAATTATTAGGCACAGTAGAGTTTCTAAACAGTTGATATGTTTGAAAGAACTGAAAATGCTCTTTTGCTAAATTTGCAGCATTAGGAGGTCACATTCACTGAAATAAAAAGCTATTTAATTCCAAAACATCCTAACAGGCCAAGTTACCTGTTAACATAGGAACCCTTCTTTGATATCACCTTCACAATTCTTGCATTCATTGAACTTGTGAGTTTCTGGAGAGTTTCTGCTTGTATTTCATTGCATGATATCAGAATAGCCTCCCAGAGCTGCTGTTTTGATGTGAACGGCCTCCTACCCTCATAAATCTTTAGCTTGATTATACTCCAAAGGTTCTCTATAGGGTTGAGGTCAGGAGAAGATGATGGCCCCATCATGAGTTTATCTCCTTTAATGCCCATAGCAGCCAATGACACAGAGGTATTCTTTGCAGCATGAGATGGTGCATTGTCATGCATGAAGATGATTTTGCTCCTGAAGGCATGTTTTTGCTTTTTGTACCATGGAAGAAAGTTCTCAGTCAAACTCTTTATACTTTGCAGAGGTCATTTTCACACCTTCAGGAACCTTAAAGGGGCCTACCAGCAGCTTCCCAATGATTCCGGCCCAAAACATGACTCCATCTCCTTGCTGACATCGCAGCCTTGTTGGGACATGGTGGGCATCCACTACTTCATCTATCTGGACCATCCAGGGTTGCTCGGCACTCATCAGTAAACAAGACAGTTTGAAAATTAGTTTTCATGTATGTCTGGGCCCACTGCAACCGTTTCTGCTTGTGGCACTGTTTAGGGGTGGCCGAATAGTAGGTTTATGCATCATAGAAAGCCTTTGAAGGATCCTACACATTGATGTTTGAGGGACTCCAGCGGCACCAGGAGCTTCAAATATCTGTTTGCTGGTTTGTAAGGCCGTTTTAGCAGCTGTTCTCCTAAAGGGATCCTGTCACCTCCAAAACGCCTCCTAAGCTACCAAAACATATCCCTGCAGCATCCTATCACTAATATCACACTCCTTTTGTCTCCTAAAAGCATCCTGTGAAAGTGCATAAAAATCTTTTAATACTTACTCATTAGTGATTATAATTAGCAGGGGCTATATTCTTTAGTCCTTAGGGCGTGTTGTTTTGCAGCTTGAATGATCCAGCCTCTCTGTCTGTGCTGCTGTGATGTGGAGCTGAAGGCAGGACTAATGATTTGCATTCTGTGAGTGATGGAGAGGGGGGAGGGCAATGCCTGCACAAGCAGAGCAAACAGACAGAGAGAGGGTGGATCATTCAGGCTTCAAAACAACATGCCCTAAGGGCTAAAGAATATAGCCCCTGCTAATTATAATCACTAATGAGTAAGTACTAAAATGTTTTAATGCACTTTCACAGGATGCGTTTAGGAGACCAAAGGAGTGTGAGATTAGTGATAATATGCTGCAGGGACATGTTTTGGTAGTTTAGGAGGCATTCTGGAGGTGACAGGATCCCTTTAATCTGATGAACTTGCCTGGCAGAAACCTTTCTCATTCTGCCTTTATCTGCATGAACACGTCTGTGCTCAGAATCGGCCACAAATCTCTTCACAGTATGATGATCATGCTTAAGTTTTCGCGCAATATCTAATGTTTTTATCCCTTATCCAAGGCATTGCAGTACTTGCTGCTTATTGGCAGCAGATAGATGCTTTTTCTTTCCCAAGTTACTTGAAAACTGTGGCCTGCTCAATATTGTCCTTTTATTGGGCTCACCTGCCAAACTAATTATCACAGGTATCAGAGATTGATTTCAGTGATCCAAAGCACCCTGATGGTGGGTTTACACACACCAATTTATCTGTTCAATATCTGAACCAATCTCTGGTTGCAGTGAAATCATGGATACATTGCTCCATGTTGTACACAGCCACAAAATGGAGCAATGTATACATGATTTCACTGCAACCAGAGATTGGTTCAGATATTGAACAGATAAATTGGTGTGTGTAAACCCACCATTAGACACAATACCATCAATGGGCTTCATTGAGAGAAAAAAAAACCTATAAGACACTTAAAATCAATTTGCATAATAATTTGGAACATGGTGTATATATTACAGACATATGAAAAAGTTTGGGCACCCCTCTTAATCTCACTCATTTTTTTTTTGTTTAAAATTGTTTTTTCGCAACAGCTATTTCAGTGTGATATCTACTATGTAATTGTGTAAGGGTTTTTTGAGTGTGTCTGTTGCCGAAATCGTGCGCCAGACACAGACCGCTCATTTGCGCCCACCAGAGGCGGGTGCCAATGAGCGCAGACTATGCAAATAGGCGCGAGAATTCAGAGTTCGAATTTCGCGCCTATTTGCTGCCCGGCATTTGCGTAGCGCCGCTGTAGCTGGGATACACAGTCTCTCCTCACAGCCCCCCCGCTCCTCCTGCTCCTCCCCCCACCTGTCACCACAGCCCCCCCACTGCCCGGTCAGCCCCTGCCTGTCACCACATTCCCCCCCCCTGCCCGATCAGCCCCCTGCCTGTTACCATAGCCCCCCTCCACTGTCCAGTCACCAGTCTGCCTGTCACCACAGTCCCCCCCGCTGACCGATCACCCCCCTGCCTGTCACCACAGTCCCCCTCCACTGTCTGGTCACCCCCTCCCCCCGCCTCTTACCACAGCTCCCTCCAGCTGCCCGCCGATGCACGATCACTTTTCTTGGTGCTTCAGGACCTCTGATGACGTCACGATGATGGGTGGAGTCACAGATCACATGTCCGTGACGTCGTCAAAGGTCCTCTCCCGATCTACCCTCCTCTGCCCACTGATCCCCCCACGCTGCCCACTAACTGTGCTCTGCCCACTGACCCCTCACACTGCCCCTGCTCTGCTCATTTACTCCCGCTCTGCCCACTGACCCCTGCTCTGCCCAATGATCCCCGCTCTGCCCTTTGACCATGCCCACTGACCGTGCCCACTGACCCATGCTCTACCCACTGACCCTTCTCTGCTCACTGACTGTGCCCACTGACCACCGCTCTGCCCACTGACCCCTGCTCTGCCCACTGACTGTGCCCACTAACCCCTGCTATGCCCACTGAACCCTGCTCTGCCCACTGACCCCCACTCTGCCCACTGACCATGCCCACTGACCCTGCTGTGCCCATTGACCCTTCTCTGCCCGCTGACCCCTGCTCTGCTCACTGACTGTGCCCACTGACCCCTGCTCTGCACACTGATTTTTCCCACTAACCCTTGCTCTGCCCACTGACCCCTGCTCTGCCCA
The DNA here is from genome assembly GCA_033576535.1 of Allobates femoralis. Classification (NCBI taxonomy): domain Eukaryota; kingdom Metazoa; phylum Chordata; class Amphibia; order Anura; family Aromobatidae; genus Allobates; species Allobates femoralis. Next base: position 478,297,505 of record JARQOC010000004.1, read on the forward strand.
ATCACTGTCCCCAATAACCCCTGCTCTGCCCCACTGACCCCACCCCTCTGCCTACTGACCATGCCTAATGACCCCTGCTCTGCCTAATGACCCCAGCTCTGCCCACTGACCCTGCTCTGCCCACTGACCCCCAACTCCTGCCTACTGACTATGCTCACTAACCCCTGCTCTGCCCACTGACTGTGCCCACTGATCCCTGCTCTGCCCAATGACTGTGCCCACTAACCCCTGCTCTGCCCACTGATCCCCCACTCTGCCCACTAACCCCTGCTCTGCCCACTAACCCCCAGCTGATCGGTTTCCCAGGCAACGACAGGTCCTGTCCTGGGAGCTACAAGACAGATGGAGCAAGCCGGTGGAGAACAAGTATCCTCACTGAGGTTTTTCTTTTTTCTTTTTATTGTCACCATGGAGGAGCGGGGGAAAGGAGCGGAGGGGCAGAGGAATGGGGGCCGTGGGGAGCAAAGGGGCAGAGGGAGAGGGGCCGCGGGGGCGGAAGGGGGGCAAGAGGAGCGCCTCCATCCTGCCCCGCGTATCCATTCTGCCCCCTGCCACCATCCTGCCCCGCCGGCTCCATCCTGCCCCCCACCACCATCCTGATACCCCCACCACCATCCTGCCCCGCCAGCTCCATCCTGCCCCGCCGCATCCATCCCGCACCCCTACCACCATCCTGCCCGCCGGCTCCATCCTGCCCCCCGCCACAATCCTGCCCTGCCGGCTACATCCTGCCCCCCCCGCATCCATCCTGCCACGCTCGCCACCATCCTGCCCCCCACCATCCTGCCCCGCCGGCTCCGTCCTGCCCCCCACCACCATCCTAATTCCCCCACCACCATCCTGCCCCCCCCCCCGCCACCATCCTGCCCCTCCGGCTCCATCCTGCCCCGCCGCCTCCATCCTGTCCCGCCCCCCCACCATCCTGCCACCCCTCGCCACGATCCTGCATCGCTGGCTCCATCCTGCCCCGCCTCGATCCTCCTGCCCCCTCGATCCCTCCTGCCCCGCTCGATCCCTCCTGCCCCGCTCGATCCCTCCTGCCCCGCTCGATCCCTCCTGCCCCGCTCGATCCCTCCTGCCCCGCTCCATCCCTCCTGCCCCGCTCCATCCCTCCTGCCCCGCTCCATCCCTCCTGCCCCGCTCCATCCCTCCTGCCCCGCTCCATCCATCCTGCCCCGCTCCATCCATCCTGCCCCGCTCCATCCATCCTGCCCCGCTCAATCCATCCTGCCCCGCTCAATCCATCCTGCCCCGCTCAATCCATCCTGCCCCCCGCTGTTCTTGCTCCCCTTGCTCCATCCTGCCCGCCCCCCCCCATTGTGCCCCCTCCTCCGGCTCCATCCTGCCCCTCCCAGCGCCATCCTGCCCCGCTCACTCCATTCTGCCCTCCTGACACAATCCTACTCATCCTCCCCCCCTCAGCTGATCGGTTTCCCAGGCAACAACAGGTCCTAAAGGCCTGTAGGACCTAGAAGACAGTGGTGGAGCGAGCCGGCGGACAGGTGAGTATCCTCACTGAGGATTTTTTTATTTTTACTGTTACTGTTCAGGACCGGGGGCCAGGAGGAGCGAGGGGTTGCGGGGAGCGGAGTATTGCCATATACCATAGCGCTGCTATACATGTACTGTAATGTACCGCCATATACTATAGTGCTGCTATACATGTACTGTGATGTACCGCCATATCCCACAGCGCTGCTATACATATGCTGTAATGTACCGCCATATACTATAGTGCTGCTATACATGTGCTGTAATGTACCGCCATATACCATAGCGCTGCTATACACGTAATGTAATATACCGCCATAAACCATAGCACTGCTATACATGTAATGTAATGTACCACCATATACTATAGTGCTTGCTATACATGTGCTGTAATGTACCACCATATACCATAGCGCTGCTATACATATATATACATATATACATATATATAAGTTCACTCACGTTGACTGAACAAGTTCTGTCAGTCACAGTATGTCAACTACATGCATATACTAGAATACCCGATGCGTCAGAATCGGGCCACCATCTAGTATGTAATAACTGATGGACACATTAATATTTCACGTCTGAAATGAGGTTTATTGTACTAACCGAAAATGTGAAATATGCATTATTTCAAAATTTGACAGGTGCCAAAGTATAGGCACCCTTCTGATTTTCATGATTTGAATACTCCTAGCTACTTTTTACTGACTTACTGAAGCACTAAATTGGTTTGGTAACCTCATTGAGCTTTGCACTTCATAGCCTGGTGTATCCAATCATGAGAAAAGCTATTTCAGGTGTCCACTTGCAAGTTGTTCTCCTAGTTGCATCTTCTCTGAGGAGTGGAATCATGGGCTCCTCAAAACAGCTCTCAAATGATCTGAAAAAAAAGATTGTTCAACATAGTTGTTCAGGGGAAGGATACAAAAAGTTGTCTCAGAGATTTAACCTGTCAATTTCCACTGTGAGAAATGATGGGAGTGATGGTGTGCCACGGTCCGCGCTGCTTCTGGATTAAAACTCACCAAAGAGCCCAACAACCTTTCATCCTCTTTATTCCAACGCGTTTCAACGCCACAACCCGGCGTCTTCTTCAGGGATATTACAAACATACTCATAGAAGGGGTTTTTATAGCCCCTAAATCCACAAAAAGAGGTGTCATCTATTTACCAATGATGTCATCCTCATCATCACAAGAGGGTGGATCCACCCATTTTGGCGCAATTTTCACATAAAACACAAAATACATCCCAAAATCACTGAGAAAAAGACCCATGCCTCCAAACATTATTGATTAAATTAACTGTAGAAGAAATTTTCTAAAATGAAGCAAATAAAAGCAAACAAATGAAAAGATCGATCTCTCCATTAGTATATATAAAAATAGTAAAATATAATGGATTAGGTCATTATTCGTTGGAGACTAGAACCTGGGGTCCTTTGGCATATGTGTGGTGTTTTGATGGCTTTAGTGTCATGCACCACCATAGATCCTCATATTGGGACTGCTGAGTAAAAAAGTTTCATGTTTAACAACCGAAGAAGGAGTATAAATCAATTTTGGAGAGGAATTTAAAACATTTTTAAGATATTAAAAATACTCATGGTTTATTATTTATCATTAAAAATATATATATTAAGAAGAATACTACTTGTTAAAAAACGATCAATCGTGTTCCCAATAAATAATAAATATAAAATGGGTAATGAAACAACCATATATATGTTCCTGAGTAATAGCTCAACAAGATAAAACAAGAGACTCCGTGCCAGGAGCCTCAGGTTCCATCCCCAAACGAGGTGCGTTATCAACCAGAGGGAACACCAAACAATAAGAGCATTTCATCTTTGAGATAAAGAAAAAAAAAGGAGAAGAAGAAGGGGGGGTTCTGTATCTGCATACTATAATTTAAACACAAGATGGCGCTCAAAGCCTTTTCACAGTATGACTTCTGATGTGAATATTAATGAAGTTGTTAAATAGGAACCCAAAAAATTCCATTAAGAGTGCAGCAGGATAAACCATGTGAAAAAATGTGATCTTAATTGGAGAAATATTTATAATGTGAACATGGAGTAACCCAAGTAGGGTTCCCTGAGTTATAAGCCCATATAAGTGAAGACTCAAGTGGAGTGGTTTAAAAGGACAAGCATTAGTGAATTCAAGGAGGGAGGCATAATACGTTCAAACAGAATAGTAATATCGTATTTACATCGGTGTCAATAGTGGCAGTGATATCATATTAGTATTAGAGAGGTGTTCATCCATGTGAAAGTGTTGAAGGTGGGCAGATACATGAAAAAGAAATACCCATTATAAAACCCAAAAAATGCTCTCTAACCAGACAACAAAGAAGCATGATTTGGATATAAAAATAGATGAATAAATTGTGCTTCCTATAAAGTGAACTAAAGATCTTGTTCCTAAAGATCTTGTTCCTGTAAGCAGAGAAATGCTCAATCTGGTACCCAGTCTCTGATTCAAGAGACAGTTACCATAGTTGCAGTTTTAAAGAACAGTGCAAATGTTCGCCTCTAGAGGGCAGTCAAAGACGATTTCATAACGTGAAAAGTCATACTATGTAAAAGACCGTGCTTTTCAGTTCAGCCACCAGATGGCTCCAGATCTGGTACCTAAGTCAGATTCAGGAGGCAGTATCTATAGTTACAGGCTAATAGGCCAGAATGCTTGCTAAATGTTCGCCACTAGGGGCGGACAAGGGCAGTTTCTTATATGAATATAATGGCAGATTTCAATCAACAGAGATTATTTAAAAAGCACATAATAGAACGTCACAACCAATAAATATATGAATAAATAATTAAATACATAAAAGGATTTTTGTTACATTAAATGAAATATAAATATTGCATAAACCGGATAATAGGTTACTGTATAACACTTATTCAGATTCTCTCATATTCTTAAAACAGGGGGGGGAGGAAATATCTGCATCACGATTGGAAGTAAATATTAAATCAATTCTGAAACCAAATTTAACCCTTTTGGTTTCAGGGTGTTTAAACTATATAGATCCAATATTTTTCTTTTCTTTTTAGGGCCTCAAACCTGTTATTAGTCTCAATGGGTATATGATCAATAGGGGTTATCTTCACCCCTGTTGGGTCTCTGTTATGAAATTTATCAAAGTGGGATGATACACCATGCAATTTAAAACCATGCCTGATGTTACTCCTATGTTTGTTCAACCTTTCATTCAATGATCTAGTAGTACGTCCTACATATTGGAAAGGGCAGGGACATTGTAGTAAGTAAATCACATAATTAGTTGTACAATTCATGTTATGTTCGATGGGAAAAGTTTCATTTGTTGTGGTTGAACTGAAAAAAGATACCTTCTGTATGCTTTTGCAACAAAGGCATTTCTTCCTTCCACATCTCGCAGTGGTTTTTCCTACTTTATCAGTTTTTATTATAGGTTTGGACTGTGCCAGACGACTTGGGGCTATCAAATTCTTTATATTTGGTGCTCTCCTGAATGTTATACATGGTTTGTCAGGTATTATAGTTTTCAAGACAGGATCTTTCTTGAGAATATGCCAATGTGTGTGTAAACAATCTTTTATGGCTGCATGGTTCCTGTTGTATGTAGTGATAAAATTAAATCTAAATTTATCCTGCATGGTTTTCTCTTTCGATTTAGAGGTTAAAAGGGCATCTTGGTTCATTTTACCACCAAACCTTTTTGAATTTATCATCCAGAAAGTATTATAACTTTCTGGATGATAAATTCAAAAAAGGTTTGGTGATAATTATAAAAGATTTTATAGACAGACATTTTGCTTATTTGTGGACATGAATTTTGGTGCATACATGTTTTATATTGATTTTATTTGCACATAATTGGGACTTGGTTTTGAAAACCCATGTGAATAGCCAAAACTATCAATATTTTGGATCTGACTATTTTTATTGAAAAAATACCATTTGCACAAAAACTTTCTTTAAATTAACGGACGAAAATCCTACATGATTACAAGAGTGGACATGATGTCAAATGGCTTAAGAATATAACTTTTGGACAATTTAGGCGTATTAGGAAAACTGTTCTAAACAAGTATTATTCCCCAATCAGAAATATTGAGTGAAAGATTCCGGGAAAAGGAAATATCCGAACAAATGGTAGAAATAGCCGTAAATCTGTGGTAAAATGAACCAAGATGCCCTTTTAACCTCTAAATCGAAAGAGAAAACCATGCAGGATAAATTTAGATTTAATTTTATCACTACATACAACAGGAACCATGCAGCCATAAAAGATTGTTTACACACACATTGGCATATTCTCAAGAAAGATCCTGTCTTGAAAACTATAATACCTGACAAACCATGTATAACATTCAGGAGAGCACCAAATATAAAGAATTTGATAGCCCCAAGTCGTCTGGCACAGTCCAAACCTATAATAAAAACTGATAAAGTAGGAAAAACCACTGCGAGATGTGGAAGGAAGAAATGCCTTTGTTGCAAAAGCATACAGAAGGTATCTTTTTTCAGTTCAACCACAACAAATGAAACTTTTCCCATCGAACATAACATGAATTGTACAACTAATTATGTGATTTACTTACTACAATGTCCCTGCCCTTTCCAATATGTAGGACGTACTACTAGATCATTGAATGAAAGGTTGAACAAACATAGGAGTAACATCAGGCATGGTTTTAAATTGCATGGTGTATCATCCCACTTTGATAAATTTCATAACAGAGACCCAACAGGGGTGAAGATAACCCCTATTGATCATATACCCATTGAGACTAATAACAGGTTTGAGGCCCTAAAAAGAAAAGAAAAATATTGGATCTATAGTTTAAACACCCTGAAACCAAAAGGGTTAAATTTGGTTTCAGAATTGATTTAATATTTACTTCCAATCGTGATGCAGATATTTCCTCCCCCCCCTGTTTTAAGAATATGAGAGAATCTGAATAAGTGTTATACAGTAACCTATTATCCGGTTTATGCAATATTTATATTTCATTTAATGTAACAAAAATCCTTTTATGTATTTAATTATTTATTCATATATTTATTGGTTGTGACGTTCTATTATGTGCTTTTTAAATAATCTCTGTTGATTGAAATCTGCCATTATATTCATATAAGAAACTGCCCTTGTCCGCCCCTAGTGGCGAACATTTAGCAAGCATTCTGGCCTATTAGCCTGTAACTATAGATACTGCCTCCTGAATCTGACTTAGGTACCAGATCTGGAGCCATCTGGTGGCTGAACTGAAAAGCACGGTCTTTTACATAGTATGACTTTTCACGTTATGAAATCGTCTTTGACTGCCCTCTAGAGGCGAACATTTGCACTGTTCTTTAAAACTGCAACTATGGTAACTGTCTCTTGAATCAGAGACTGGGTACCAGATTGAGCATTTCTCTGCTTACAGGAACAAGATCTTTAGGAACAAGATCTTTAGTTCACTTTATAGGAAGCACAATTTATTCATCTATTTTTATATCCAAATCATGCTTCTTTGTTGTCTGGTTAGAGAGCATTTTTTGGGTTTTATAATGGGTATTTCTTTTTCATGTATCTGCCCACCTTCAACACTTTCACATGGATGAACACCTCTCTAATACTAATATGATATCACTGCCACTATTGACACCGATGTAAATACGATATTACTATTCTGTTTGAACGTATTATGCCTCCCTCCTTGAATTCACTAATGCTTGTCCTTTTAAACCACTCCACTTGAGTCTTCACTTATATGGGCTTATAACTCAGGGAACCCTACTTGGGTTACTCCATGTTCACATTATAAATATTTCTCCAATTAAGATCACATTTTTTCACATGGTTTATCCTGCTGCACTCTTAATGGAATTTTTTGGGTTCCTATTTAACAACTTCATTAATATTCACATCAGAAGTCATACTGTGAAAAGGCTTTGAGCGCCATCTTGTGTTTAAATTATAGTATGCAGATACAGAAACCCCCCCTTCTTCTTCTCTTTTTTTTTTCTTTATCTCAAAGATGAAATGCTCTTATTGTTTGGTGTTCCCTCTGGTTGATAACGCACCTCGTTTGGGGATGGAACCTGAGGCTCCTGGCACGGAGTCTCTTGTTTTATCTTGTTGAGCTATTACTCAGGAACATATATATGGTTGTTTCATTACCCATTTTATATTTATTATTTATTGGGAACACGATTGATCGTTTTTTAACAAGTAGTATTCTTCTTAATATATATATTTTTAATGATAAATAATAAACCATGAGTATTTTTAATATCTTAAAAATGTTTTAAATTCCTCTCCAAAATTGATTTATACTCCTTCTTCGGTTGTTAAACATTAAACTTTTTTACTCAGCAGTCCCAATATGAGGATCTATGGTGGTGCATGACACTAAAGCCATCAAAACACCACACATATGCCAAAGGACCCCAGGTTCTAGTCTCCAACGAATAATGACCTAATCCATTATATTTTACTATTTTTATATATACTAATGGAGAGATCGATCTTTTCATTTGTTTGCTTTTATTTGCTTCATTTTAGAAAATTTCTTCTACAGTTAATTTAATCAATAATGTTTGGAGGCATGGGTCTTTTTCTCAGTGATTTTGGGATGTGTTTTGTGTTTTATGTGAAAATTGCGCCAAAATGGGTGGATCCACCCTCTTGTGATGATGAGGATGACATCATTGGTAAATAGATGACACCTCTTTTTGTGGATTTAGGGGCTATAAAAACCCCTTCTATGAGTATGTTTGTAATATCCCTGAGGAAGACGCCGGGTTGTGGCGTTGAAACGCGTTGGAATAAAGAGGATGAAAGGTTGTTGGGCTCTTTGGTGAGTTTTAATCCAGAAGCAGCGCGGACCGTGGCACACCATCACTTCCATCATTTCTCTTGGAACATACCACAATCCAGTGGTAGGTGGAGGTCCTGCAGCAGCTTGGAACATTGATTCCTAAACGCAGTTAAACCAGTTGTGGGGACCACAACTGGATCAGGTGAGCGGCCACACAGCACCACCGTTTACATACTAGTGTCACTAGTGATAGGGCACTATTGCGCCTCTTGTCCCCTCCCTTTATATTTTGCAATTTCCACTGTGAGGAACTTAGTAAGGAAATGGAAGACCACAGGGACAGTTCTTGTAAAGGCCAGAAGTGGCAGGTCAACTAAAACATCAGAAAGGCTGAAGAATGGTGAGAACAGTCAAGAACAATCCACAGACCACCTCCAAAGACCTGCAGCATCATCTTGCTGCAGATGGTGTCACTGTGCATCGGTCAACAATACAGCACACACTGCACAAGGAGAAGCTGTATGGGAAAGAAGCCGTTTCTGCATGCACACCACAAACAGAATCGCCTGAGGTATGCAAAAGCACATTTGGACAAGCCAGTTTCATTTTGGAAGAAGGTCCTGTGGACTGATGAAACAAACATTGAGTTGTTTGGTCATACAACAAGGCGTTATGCATGGTGCCTCAAAAACACAGCATTCCAAGAAAAACACTTGCTACCCACTGTCAAATTTGGGGGAGGGTCCATCATGCTTTGGGGCTGTGTGGCCAATGACGGCATCGGGAATCTTGTTAAAGTTGAGGGTCGAATGGATTCCACTCAGTATCAGCAGATTCTTGTGAATAATGTTCAAGAATCAGTGTTAAAGTTGAAGTTACGCCGGGGATGGATCTTTCAGCAAGACAATGATTCAAAACACCACTCCAAATCTACTCAGGCATTCATGCAGAGGAACAATTACAATGTTCTGGAATGGCCATCCCAGTCCCCAGACCTGAATATCATTGAACATCTGTGGGATGTTTTGAAGCGGGCTGTCCATGCTCGGTGACCATCAAACTTAACTGAACTGAAATTGTTTTGTTAAGAGGAATAGTCAAAAATACCTTCATCCAGGATCCAGGAACTCATTAACAGCTACAGGAAGCGACTAGAGGCTGTTATTTTTGCAAAAGGTGGATCTACTAAATATTAATGTCACTTTTCTGTTGAGGTGCCCATACTTTGGCACCTGTCAAATTTTGAAATAATGCATATTTCACATTTCCGGTTAGTACAATAAACCTCATTCAATCCTGAAATATTGCTGTGTCCATCAGTTATTACATATATCACACTGAAATAGCTGCTGCAAAACCAAATTTAAAAAAGGAAAAATGAGTAAGATTAAGAGGGGTGCCCAAACTTTTTCATATGACTGTATAATATATATATATATATATATATATATATATATATATATATATATATATATATATATATATATATATATAAATATATATATATATATATATATATATACACACACACACACACACAGACAGACAGACGTGGCGGGTCACATCATACACGCGTATACACATGCGGTGGCTCACAACTTACACATATACACGGCGGGTCACGTCACACACAAACACGCTGCAGGTCACGTGACGTGGCAGGGACATACACATATACACACATACAGAAACTCATATATTAACACAGTGTGGGTCACGTATCGCAGCAGGTCCATATACACACACACGCATACATGCGACGGGTCACGTGATATAGCGGGGACACATGTGGCGGGTCACCTAATGCGGTGGGGACATACACACAAATGATGCACTTCTGGCCAGGGAATACCGTAAGTGAACGCGGTGAATTTGTGCAGCTGCAGATATGCAGCATATAGGCGGTTCAGATTACAAACACCTGTGCTGTGGTTATTTAATGGACCAACATGAACAGACAAAGATCACCCCTGAGGAAGCTCTTAACAGTGAAACGTGTAGGGGCGTTTCACACCCTCCCGGTGATTAAGGATAGTTGACGAAACATGGGTAAGCAGGAGCTTAACTGAAACATTCATACATATGATGGGTGGTTATGGTGGGGCAAGAGTTTGGGTGTCGTGAAGGAGGAAGGGGGGCTTATCGTGATTAATTTTAGCATCTACCAGTTATCCCTTGGAGTAAATAAAAGGGTGCCTACCTTTCAGCCCCCCTAACTACACCCTAATTACCTTTGTGAATGCAATTGCGATTCCTATATACCATGCTTAGAATTGGCAGCTATGCTTTCACTGTGGAAAGGAAAAAACCTCTTGTGACCGATCCATGTACTTAACATTGTCTTTTATATTTTTTGTTAAGTTTAAATGCCTTGTAATACTGGTGTGTTTTTTCAACTTAAAATACTTTGCACTGCATTCGGCATGGTCCTTTACAACCAAAACTATATGGGTTTTAACTCTTCTACCCCCAAGTCCTTTAGTCACAGATGTTTAAGGAGAGACCCAATTACTTTGTATTACCTTCCAGTTCTCCCCCAACTCTATGTATTAATGCTATTTGTTCTGTATATCACAGCGTCCCAGTTAGGTCACATGGATCACAAAGCCATAGAGAATACTTGGCATTGTAAACTGGACGTGGTCTTCAAAAAGGAAACGGGTAATGGTAGTTAACACTGACTAAGGCCACCTCAAGTCAGACCACAAGGTTGAAGCACATTTTGAATCAGAAAACACACATATGATGGAACAAGGCCTTTTTGGAGTGCTATTTAGCTCGGGACCTTGTTCTACATGGTTTAAGGGTTCAAGTATTTCCATCCTTCGAAGTGGAAGGATGAGCAAATAAAAAAAAGTGGGAGTCGTCGTCCTAGAATTGCTCAAGGGGTATATGGGTTTGCTGATTAAGTTGAATCTTCATTCAAGCTTCCTTAGCTTTAGTTGAATTAGAAATCGTCAAAATTAAAGAAAAGTTGATGGAGGAACTGTCAAATGAGGCTATGCCAAGATTTAATGAGGACTTGGACAAGACCTTTCAGAAATGGGAAAAGGAAATCTTAGCCACCAAGACTAAAAAATATAAAAGAGACTGTTTAGATTATAAGAACAATACAGTCTATAGATGGAAAAGTGGCAGAAAAAAACATCAGGCTCCACCAAAAAGCCGTCCAAAGGACCTCCAGGGGAGTCCAGTGTCTGTGTCATCCCTGTCATCCTTGGAGGAGGGCCATACGGGTGGAAGAGGTCTTGTATCGCAAATCCCAAGAGAGGAGGTTATACCAGCTAAAGACAAGGGGAAACGCAAGATAACTCCTCCTCAACCACTAGGCAAGAAGACCGAATGAAGACCTAGAGGTGATTAATTTGTCAGGTCACATATTGATCAAACCTCAACTAGAGGTATTTAAGTTAGGTCTTTCATTTGTACCCGACAATAATTACGATTATTTTACAGGATTTGCACCTGTTCTAACACAAGTTGATACTCCGAAAACTTCAAGGTAAGGGTGACAAGGGAAATCACAGTTTGACTGAATTGGAACAGTACACTAATGACATCCTGAAGGATCTAGACGCGGGACCTGAGGAGCCATTGGAAGGTAATTTGTCTAAGTTTACGAGTTCCATCTATCTGCGCTCAACGACGTTCTCCCCTTTGTTGCTGTGTCCGAAGGTGAAAATTCTCCATCAACTTGTTGCTCAGGATCTGAAAAAAACTAAAAGGCCGACGGAAGGGATCGGACAATCTGAACCGCTCTCAACGTCAGGCATTGGAAGAATTACGGGTTTTACCCGATGTGATAATAAATCCATCGGACAAGGGGAGTAATGTGGTGCTATGGCCAGTTAACATGCATGAACACAAAGCGTTCAGACAGCTGAGAGATCGAAAAAGCTACTCCGCACTTCCGTATAACCACTTGAAAGGTTTCATGGCTGAGTTATTTAAAATTCTGGATGAGGCTTTCCAGTCAAGGATTATCCCTAAAGGAATATTGGATGGACATCATAGTAAAAGACCTGGTTGTTCCCACTTTCTACCTTCTACCAATAATGCAAAAAATCACCTTAACCCCCGGGGAGTCTGATTGTGTCAGGGATAGGAGGGCTGTGTGACCCGATGTGCAGGTTCATCGAGTACTACCTGCACCCCCTTGTGGAAACACTGCCTTCCTATATCTGGGACACCTCGGATGTCCTGAGGCAAGTTGATGGGATCTTTGTGGACTTGAACACCCTATTGGTCACCGCAGATGTGGAATCATTATATTCCTCTATTCAACATCAAGATGGTTTACAAGCAGTTAAACTCTTCTTAGAAGGTAGTCAGTGGGAAACACCAATGTGCTCCCTGATTCTGGACCTCTTGGGGTTTATTTTGACACACTATTTCTTCTTGTTCAAGGAACACTTTTACTTACAAAAGCAGGGTACTGCCATGAGTGCACCGTGTGTGCCATCCTACGCGAATCTCTACCTCGGCTACTGGGAGAGGGAGATTTTTTTTTGGGGAGGGGATGGGGGCACCCATGCCACAACCCAGACATTATGTGCTACATAGACGACGTGTTGATGTTGTGGAGGGGGACTTTTGTCCAATTGAAAGAATTCATAGATACCCTTAACTCTAATAATTACAGCAACCGGGGGCAATGGCTGCACAGAACAGGAGCTCCTGCGGAGACAAGCTCCAAAGCGGCAGTACAAGCGATTTTATCACCAGCTGGATTGCGTCATCCACCTGCCTGAAATCTGGAGCGCACAGCGGTCTCAATCGTGCGGGTTAGGTCGGCTAAAAGAAGCTCCCCAAGGAAGATTACAACTTATTTTCCCCTGGGCCAGGGAGCGGGCTCTGCTTCTAAAATGCCGTGACTTCTCCTTCTCCCTCTCACTAATCTGCCTCATTGCAAGAATCAGAGGATACGATCTCGGGGGGAGGCACAGAGAGACAGGAGGACATTTCTCTCACTCACCAAAAATAGACAAAGGGTTTGATTGACAAAAATTTCTAATTTAATTGGGAAATGTCCAGCACAGTGTTAGACATGAAATAATCCGACGTCTCAGCCATACAATCTGGCTTTTATCAAAGATAATCTGTTGTAAGATACAGTAAAATAAATTGTTTCAGTGTACATTTCTCCAATTAAACAGAACAAGAACAGTATGTCAAAAACAAAATAAAGGACCTAACATCAAAGTCTAAATGATTTCTACATGAAAAAGTCTCTGAAGGCAAAAACATTACATCATACTCACAGCGGCACACACATCCCGGGGAGCGCGCTGTAGGGATTTCATATACCGATTCTTCGGGTACATGGATCCACAACCTCTTGCCTTTACTTGCTAGTATATTTTCTCAACAAGCTCTCCTCTCTCATGTTTCCACCCAGGCCCGGCGTCAGCACCCGGCGCACCCGGGCAAGTGCCGGGGCCCGACTGCTTGGAGGGGGCCCACCGGGCCCCTGAGGGCTAAGGTCACACTTGCATTGTGACCCTAGCCTGACGCAAGTATTGTCTGCTGCAGCGCAGAGTGTTTAATGCTATGCGCTGCCAGCAATGGAGCCCATAGAAACCCGATGTTTACATTGGCAACCAGTGGTTGGCAAGGTAAACACCGGGTTTCTATGGGCTCAGTTGCTGGCAGCGCATAGCATTAAACACTATGAGCTGCAGCCGAAAATACTTGCATCAGGCTAGGGTCACAATGCAAGTGTGACCATAGCCTCAGGGGCCCCTGAGCACATTGCCCCCACAGCCAGGGCCATATCCAGGGGGCAGCTGGGGGGTCATTTTTGGCCTCCTGCAGCACCGGAGGTCTTCCTCCTCCCCCTCCATGGGAGCCAACAGAGCTGCACACTCTGGGCTGAGAGGACCTGTGATGATGTCACATGGAGGGGAGGAGTCAGGGGCCACATGATCAGCTCCTCAGTATATGCAGGACTCTGCTGTGCTGCCCATCATGATGCTCAATTAGGTGGGTGAAGTTTGTGTGGGTCAGGAGGGATTTACAGTGTGATTGTAGCAGAGGCGAGTGTGTACTAGGTGTATGGCAATTAGGTGAAGTTTGTGTGGGGTCAGGAGGGATTTACAGTGTGACTGTAGCAGAGGCGAGTGTGTACTAGGTGTATGGCAATTAGGTGAAGTTTGTGTGGGGTCAGGAGGGATTCACAGTGTGAATGTAGCAGAGGCGAGTGTGTACTAGGTGTATGGAGCGGAGCCGTGTGTGTACGAGGTGTACGGAGTGGAGCCGAGTGGGTACTAGGTGTACGGAGCGGAGCCACGTGCGTACGAGGTGTATGGAGCAGAGTCACGTGCGTACGAGGTGTACGGAGCAGAGCCGCGTGCGTACGAGGTGTACGGAGCAGAGCCGCGTGCGTACGAGGTGTACGGAGCAGAGCCGCGTGCGTACGAGGTGTACGGAGCAGAGCCGCGTGCGTACGAGGTGTACGGAGCAGAGCCGCGTGCGTACGAGGTGTACGGAGCAGAGCCGCGTGCGTACGAGGTGTACGGAGCAGAGCCGCGTGCGTACGAGGTGTACGGAGCAGAGCCGCGTGCGTACGAGGTGTACGGAGCAGAGTCGCGTGCGTACGAGGTGTACGGAGCAGAGCCGCGTGCGTACGAGGTGTATGGAGCAGAGCCGCGTGCGTACGAGGTGTATGGAGCAGAGCCGCGTGTGTACGAGGTAGGTGTACCAGTGGTAGCCCCCCGCGGATTCCGCTCCTATAGTCCCAGCCACCTTTGCCAGCAGCCTTCTTCTCCAGAGTCTCTTCTGCCGCTGTCTGCATTCTGCAGCTCAGCATGGAGGGGCACGATGTTGTCATCACTGTACTGATATGTGCAGAGCGAAAAGGAGGAGACCGAAGCGGCGAGAAGAGAGGTGAGGAGAAAGAGAGATCCGGACGGCCAGACACTCAGCTTGGCTGTGGTGCCACCCATATGGCAGTGTGGCTCCATTGAGCTGCTTGCATTATTTGTGCGCTTCAGGATGCTTGCGTATATACCAAGCATCCTCAGATGCAAAAATGCAACATTTTGCATTTGAAGGATATTTTCAAAAAGCGCAAGGGAACGCAAATGCATTTTAGCCCGCTCCTAACAACGTGTAATATACTCACTGTCAGAAACAGCTCTTACTGGTTTCGGCAGTCACTGTTCCTGTAAGGCTGCCTTCACATAGGCGTTTTTTTTTAAATGTGGCAGTTGCGGTAAAAAACCCCAGCATCTGCCGCATTTTACGCCTAGCGGCTGCACTTGCTGCCCATTTGCGGGCATATTTATATATATATATATATATATATATATAGTCCACGATATGTACTAAAGGGGGCCCACTGAGACCTTTTCGCCCGGGCCCACAGAAACCTGGAGCCGGCCCTGTTTCCACCCAGGACCTCTATCCTTTCACCCATACAAGCCTCATTGAAATAGCAGGTAAATGGAGTCTGGTAGATACATATGATTCTGTGACATTACTCAGCTGATATATTTCCATATACCCCACTAAAGGGAATATATAACATGTTATTTCTGTCTATATTATACACTATGTATACAGCAAGCTCTCCTGAGCACATTGAACCAACATTGGTTACTACTGTTAATCATTATCTCACCATATTGGACAGGTATCCCTCCAAGGGAACAGGAATTACCCTAATTCAATGGATATTTTATTGAGAGTATAACACTGGGTCCCCTTGAACCATACACCGCTTTCTTTTCTCCCACACAGAGTGATATACTGTCCTAATTGGATATTTTCTTCCCCTCATCATCTACTCTGAGATTATCCATATTTTGAGGTATGAGAGTATAATGTTGTCTCATATCAACAAGAGAATTATTTCCTCTTCTTCACTTGATTCCTCCAAATCTGAACTCCTTTCTTCACTACAACTTGATATTTGCCTACATCACCCTTATGGACATCCACATCCCCAGTGGGACATCCCTTCTATAAGAATCTATTGACTATAAGTTTCCCTATCCTTTGCATTATTCCCTTCCCATTTCATATAAGAGATATTACGCACCACTCTCTATACCCTCCCTTCTTCATGATGCACTGAACATGTCATTAACTGTGCCCTCATTCTGTTTCTTCGCAACAACTATGGCACTCAGTCTCCACAACGCCCTATGGACGGCCTTAATCAAAACCAGCACCCATTTGACATGGACATCTAAGTGCATGGGTAAACTACCTAATATTGACATCTACTACATAATTGTCTAAGGGTTTTTTTTTTAGTGTGTCTGTTGTCGAAATCGCGCACCAGAGGCTGCTCATTGGTGCCCGCCGGAGAGCGAGAATTCAATGTTCGAATTTCGCGCCAATTTGCAGCCCGGCAACAAAAATGTAAGCTGGGAGGGGGCTGCAGGAGGAAGCGGGAGATCTCCTGCTCCTGCTCATATAATATGCATAGCCGCTCTCCATCACCAAGGTGCTGAAACCGCACCATGGTGATGGGCTGGAGGAGCGGCGCATATTATGTGATGGCACATTTCCCCCCCCCCCCTATGTTAGATATGGCCCCCATGCTGCTGTCATAGTAAAATAATAAACTGTATACTTACCTCCTGGCTCCTCCTCCAGCGCTGGTCTCCGGCTGCTGCTGTGATCGCACGCAGAAATTATGTCACTCTTTGCCGATCACATGACGGCACAGAACCAGGAAGTGGAGGAGCTCTGCAGCATCAGCTCTGCCCGATCACAGCAACAGCAGGGAGACCGGGAAGATCAGAGCTGGAGGAGGAAGTATAGAGTTTATTATTTTCCTATGGCAGCAGCATGGGGGCAATATCCAACACAGGGGGGCATGGGCCACACATAGGGGAAGTGTGCTATGCATAGGGGATGTGAACCATGCATAGGGGACATGTGCAATGCATAAGGGACGTGTGCCATGCATAGGGGACGTGAGCCATGCATACGGGACGTGAGCCATGCATACGGGACGTGAGCCATGCATAGGGGACGTGAGACACGCATAGGGGACGTGAGACACGCATAGGGGACGTGTGCCACGCATAGGGGACGTGTGCCACGCATAGGGGACGTGTGCCACGCATAGGGGACGTGTGCCACGCATAGGGGACGTGTGCCACGCATAGGGGACGTGAGCCATGCATGAGACGTGAGCCATGCATAGGGGAGGTGTGCAAGGCATAGGAGACGTGTGCAACGCATAGGAGACATGTGCCACGCATAGGGGACGTGTGCCACGCATAGGGGACGTGTGCCACGCATAGGGGACGTGTGCCACGCATAGGGGACGTGTGCCACGCTTAGGGGACGTGTGCCACGCTTAGGGGACGTGTGCCACGCATAGGGGATGTGAGCCACGCATAGGGGAAGTGTGCAACGCATAGGGGACGTGTGTCATGCATATTGGACGTGTGCCATGCATTGGAGACGTGAGCCATGCATTGGGGACGTGAGCCATGTATTGGGGACGTGAGCCATGCATAGGGGACGTGTGCAACGCATAGGGGACGTGTGCCCTGCAAAGGGGACGTGAGCCCTGCAAAGGGGACGTGAGCCCTGCAAAGGGGACGTGAGCCCTGCAAAGGGGACGTGTGCAATGCATTGGGGACGTGAGCCACGCATAGGGGACGTGTGCCACGCATATTGGACATGTGCCACGCATAGGGGACATGTGCAATGCATATTGGACGTGTGCCATGCATAGGGGACGTGAGCCAAGCATAGGGGACGAGAGCCATGCATAGGGGACGAGAGCCATGCATAGGGGACGAGAGCCATGCATAGGGACGTGTGAAAAGCATAGGGGACGTGTGCCATGCTTAGGGGATGTGTGCCATGCATAGGGGACGTGAGCCATGCTTCGTGGATGTGTGCAACACATAGGGGACGTGTGCCACGCATAGGGGACGTGTGCCACGCATAGAGGACGTGTGCCACGCATAGAGGACGTGTGCCACGCATAGAGGACGTGTGCCACGCATAGGGGACGTGTGCCATACATAGGGGACATGTGCCACGCATAGGGGACGTGAGACACGCATAGGGCACGTGTGCCACGCATAGGGGACGTGAGCCACGCATAGGGGACGTGTGCCACGCATAGGGGACATGTGCCATGCATAGATAGGGGACGTGTGCCATGCATAGATAGGGGACGTGTGCCACGCATAGAGGACGTGTGCCACGCGTAGGGGACGTGTGCCACGCGTAGGGGACGTGTGCCACGCGTAGGGGACGTGTGCCACGCGTAGGGGACGTGTGCCACGCGTAGGGGACGTGTGCCACGCGTAGGGGACGTGTGCCACGCGTAGGGGACGTGTGCCATGCATAGGCAGGGCCGCACTGTCCAATGGTCAATATGATCCTTTAGGGGGGAAGTGTCCTGATGTGGAACATGGAGGACGCATAGAGAGAGTGCTCCTCCGGGATTATCCGGGATTTAACGGCGAAATAACGTCCCTGCCCTGCTGTTTTAGTGATGTACCTTTTCACTAGACTCTTGAGCTGCCCAGATCGGGATCCAAAGGCTGCAGAGCCCTGCAGAAAGCAACGGATTCCCCTGTGGCTGAAAGCCCCATGACTGCTTCTGGAGGCTCTAAAATGGTGCCTGACCATGAGACTACTCCTGCTGCCAGCTGCACCATCCTTGACATCCTGGCTAAATAACCCGGCAAACCTCACCTATAATACTTCAGGCTGACAGTCACACCATCCCTGAACGGAGATCAGGACCCATTTTGGTCCTAAAGTGCAGATTGAACTAAATCTAAACCTAATTTTATGCTGCTCCCATCCTGCATGTAGCTCTGCTGCCAGGGAGAACAGCAGCTGCTGGGTGAACAACGCAGGGGCACGGGAGCAGGACATTTACATCTGAGGCAAACACTTTATGGCACTGAATTGGATGACTGAACTTTATCGCACTAAAGAGACCAGGTGATAATCTGGGATTCACTGCGAGAGGTGATAAGAGCCCAAGGGGGGTTAACAGAAAATTAACCCTTTGCTCCATCTCCTTCTGTAACTGAGACAGACTTGCAGCACCCCCCTCCTTTGGAGAAACTATAACTGCTTGAGTTAAATGTGTAGCTGGCTGTAGCTGAACTGTTTACAAGAGCTGAGAAAGAATCTACATTAACCCCTGGCCTCCTGACATAAAACTCTCAGCAGAATCTCATTCTTTCTAAGACTACTTTCACATTACGATTTATGAGGGAGCCGATGCTGTCCGATAAATTCGGACAGCATCGGCTCCCTTCTGATGCCTGGAATCGGATGCCAAATAGGCATCCGATTCCGGCATTAAATCGTAGCCTCCGGGAAAAAAAAAAAAAAAAAAAAAAAAAAAAAAAAGTTTATGCTCACCTCTCCCTGAGCCCCCACCGTCTTCCTGCAGGCTCCCGGTGGCTCCCGCAGACTCCCGGTGTCTGCAGAGGTCTTCTTCTGCTGTACAGGACCTGCGGTAATGTCACAATCACGTGACAGCAGGTTCCACCAT
This sequence comes from Allobates femoralis, assembly GCA_033576535.1. NCBI lineage: Eukaryota > Metazoa > Chordata > Amphibia > Anura > Aromobatidae > Allobates > Allobates femoralis. Next base: position 478,317,295 of record JARQOC010000004.1, read on the forward strand.
GGTAACACGCAGTCACATGACTGTGACATCACCGCAGGTCCTGTACAGCAGAAGACCTCTGCAGACACCGGGAGCCTGCGGGAGCCACCGGGAGCCTGCAGGAAGACGGCAGGAGACGTCGGGGGCTCGGGGAGAGGTGAGCATAAACTTTTTTTTTTTTAACCCCTGCGCTCCCAGTTGAGCATTTTTACTGTACTGAGCATGCTCAGTACAGTAAAATCGGGTCCGAGGAGACATCAGATGTTTCCTCGGACCCTTCTCAATAGGGCCCCATGTTAAATTGATCGGGTCGCATCGGATGTGCACTAAATGCCATCCGATTTGATCTGATGTGATTCTGTCAGATTTTATTTTCGGTGCAAAAATCAGAGCAGGCTCCAATTTTTGCACCGATAAAAAAAATCGGACAGAATCGGATCGGACCAAATCGGATGGCATTTAGTGCACATCCGATTCGGTCCGATGCCCATAGGGCTACATGGGGCCCAAAATCGGTCCGATGCTGTTGTGGGAATTGAGCCTCAGAACACAAAAGACAATGATTCTTGTATGAAAATAAAGCATACTGCTCTGCATGTAAAACAACACTACAAACTTTATTGAGTGGATTTCGCCCTGAATCTATACACCTACAGTGACCACCGGTAAGGTTCTTGCTCACTGCGCTCTTGAGATGCCCAGAGCGAGCTCCAGAAGCTGCAGAGCCCCGCAGAAAGTCACAGACTCTCAAATGGCGCCTGCAGCGGCTTCTGGCTCTCGTTCCCCCAATTCTCTCCACTCCCATGGATCCGTGAGCGGGTTACGTGGCGAAGCTAATGGCTGGTCTCCTAGGGGGCCACAAGAAGACTCTACCCCCATTACTTATGGGGCTTTGCGGGAGCTCCTCGTGGACCTTCGTTCATCCATACAAGCTGATATCAGAGACATTGTGGGGGAAATGAGAGCTGACTTAACGACTATGGGTGAACGCACTGGCTAGATTGAAGAGAAAATGGCTGATTTTGCAGTGGCTCACAACGAACAAGCAGATAGCCACCATGACCTGTCACAAGATATGAGAGCAAAGATGTGGGACCTTGATGACAAACTTCGTCGGGGCAATGTTAAGGTCAGAGGCATTGTTGAGGTGGAGGGTGAGGAGGACCTGATTGCCACAGTGATGCCTTTCCTACAACGCATACTCCCGACAGCTGCTCCAGCGAGCCTGGAGATTGAACAGGCATATAGGCTTCTATCCGGCCCCATAGTGGGGCCAAAATCCGGTTCGGGGCTGTCCGGTTTGCGCGGGCAGCCTTGGTCGGGTCTGTCCCGCAGTGTAGGACCGGCCTCACCTGTTAATGTGCCTTTTAATCTGCCTGTTAATCTGTCTGTTAATATGCCTTCTATTTCGCTTCTTAATTTGCCTTTTAAAGGGAACCAACCACCTAAAAATACCTATCTAACCTATAAATATCTGTCCCTGGAGCCTAAAATTACTATTCTAACCATCCCTTACTGGCTAAATCTACCTAACTAGATGCACAATAAATCACTTTTTATACTTACCAAATGTCTGATGAGCGTTCCTCCAGGGTCTTTGACGGATAGGCGGGTCTCCTCGCCGTGCGCGCACCCGCTTCGCTGTCTCCCAACTTACCATTTAGGGGTGGGGACGCACTGGTGCATATTTTTTCCCTCTTCCGTGGTTGTCCAGGCTACAGAAAGCTGGACACTCGTAGAAGAGCTCCAGGACACTGAGCAACATTGGTCAAACTGTGGTGCGATAAAACCACGCATTGCAGGTGTCCTGGTCTCACGTCGGTGCGCCCATATCCTAACTCACCTCCTAACCTGCGCGCTAAGCCAGCCGCCAATTAAGCAACGCAACACGGGAGAATTCTGGCTGCCAAACCCCTTTCTCTTTCCACACCTAACACACCACTATGTGGCACAATCTCAGCAGTCACTGTTAATTAGCCACAGTGATATCACCACAACATGAGACCCTGGCGTGGGGAGACTCCACTCCACTTGGAAAGGTTAACTAACCCAAAGGGGAGCCGCACTCTGCTGGCAGGTGCGGCAGTTCTAAGAGCGACCCCGCCCACACCGCTGACTCCACACTCGGAGTTGGCACCCTTCTCCGTGAAACTCCACCACCCAATCACCCCCTCCCTTTCCCGACCACACCCCCTCCACACACTCCCACACACCCCCCCACCTCCTCTACCACATCCGGGTCCCATGGTGACACCACGGGAGGCCTCGGCCCAGCCATCGAGCCTAGCTACTTATGGAATGACCAGGGAGACCTCCAACAGCAAGGCCACCCTAAATATTGGAACCCTCAACGCAAGAGGACTCAATACCCCCCCAAAAACGCTCCCAATTCCACTATGACATGAACAGAAGGCGGACCCAGCTCATACTACTCCAGGAGACACAATTTAAAACAGGGTCCATACCCAACCTAAACAACAAACACTACCCGACATGGGTACACAGCACCAACCACGACTCCAGATCGAGGGGAGTATCAATCGCGATACACAAAAATCTGTCCCACACGGTACTCGACTCCCAGATCGACCCTGGGGGAGATATGTGTTCTTTAAACTACGAGTGACCAACACTATACAGTGGTCAATTGGTACCTACCCAATAGAGATCAAACTAAGGTCGGGAGGGCCCTTCTGACCCACCTCGCTGACTTCGCCGAGGGGACAACGATAATCGGAGGGGACTTCAATTTTACACTGGACCCCACCTGCGACTCCACATCTGGGAGAGGCACAATCCCAACAAGACGGCTGAACGCCTTCAAAAGGCTCCTCCATACTCTCCAGCTGGTAGATGTATGGCGGATCCTTAACCCCCAAGGTAGAGACTACACCTACTATTCACATTATACATAACTCTTACAGCCGCATAGACATGTTCCTAGTAGGCCACCGCGCCCTCACTTGGGACCCATCTGCCCTATTGGTGACCTATACCTGTCAGATCACGCCCCGACGTTCCTAACCCTAACCTTACCAGACTCGTCCGAGAGACCATGGACCTGAAGACTTAACGACAACCTTCTAAAATACAACGTATGTCTGACAGATCTGAAAAACGACATAGAAACATTCTCCCAGGTCCACATTCCAGACCTGACACCCCAGCCCCTTAAATGGGAGGCCCTGAAGAGCTACCTGAGGGGAAACCTAATAAAAAAACAGGACTAGACTCAAAAAGATGCGATCGGAAACGATAACAAACCTCCTCTCACGAATCCACAGCCTGGACACGACACATAAGAAGACCCTAGATCAGGAGGCCCTAGACGAGCTAGTCCTGAAACGACAAGAGCTCAAAATAATCCTAGATCAGAAATTCAAACGACAGACGGAGAGGTCAAAGTGTTACTTCTACAGGGCGGTGAACAAGTGCGGCCGACCATTAGCCCGCCTACTACACCCTAGGCCAAACTGCACATACATACCTAAAATCAGATCATCGGGTGGCAAAGACACATACTACAAAGATCTATACAACCTCAAAGGTCGATTCTCAGACATGCCACCCGAGAACCTCCTCAGAAGGACTCAGGAATACATTACCTCCACAGCACTCCCCCCTCTCGAAGCAGCAGACATCGAGGCCCTTGAAGCCGAGATCACAGAACAAGAGATCCTGAGGGCCATCAACTCCTCTTCAACGTCTAAATGCCCGGGGCCCGACGGGTTCACCCCGAATTTCTACAAAACACTCCAGACACAATTACTGCCCCAGATGCAGGCTACCTTCAACTCAATCTCGGCTGAAACAAACTTCGCCCCACAATCCCTAGAGGCCCACATTAGTATCTTACCCAAACCAGGGAGGGACCCGAATTTAGCAACCAACTACAGACCTATCTCCCTACTAAACATCGACATAAAGCTGTATTCAAAGATCCTGGCAGACCGGCTAGCGCCTCTTCTCCCCTCTATTATCAACATGGACCAGGTGGGCTTTGTCAAAGGACGCGAAGCTAGGGACAACACAATCAAGACCTTATTTCCTCATAAATAAGGTGAACCTACAAAAGGTCCCCCTCGGCCTACTATCAATTGATGCTGAAAAAGCCTTTGACAGAGTCCACTGGGGATTCATGAAGGAGGCGCTGATACAGATTGGTCTTGGCCCCAAATTTCTACACAAATTGCTCTCCCTTTACTCCGCTCCATCAGCAAAGGTCCGAGTTAATGGCTCCCTGTCGGCCCCATTCACGATCAAGCAACGGAACTCGACAGGGGTGCCCCTATCCCCCCTCCTCTTCGTGGTGGTCATAGAACACCTGGCAAATGCCATTAGAAATAATGACATCCACGGTCTCCAGACTGGCTCGTACCACCACAAGGTGGCCCTATACGCTAACGACCTCCTCCTCTACATCTCCCAACCACGGATCTCGATACCTTGTATCCTACGAGAGTTCAAGACCTTTGGCTCCTTAAGCAACTTTAAAATAAATTTCTCCAAGTCAGAGGCATTGAATATATATCTAGCCACAAAAGACGTATCTTCCCTAAAATCAAGCTTCCCCTTTAAGTGGAAAGATGAAACCATTAAATATCTAGGAGTACATATCCCCTCCGACCTGTCGAAATTATACCAGCTCAACTACCAGCTTCTCCTCTCCCAACTAGAAACACAACTGGCCACATACCGGACACTGCAAATATCCTGGCTGGGGAGGATAAATGTAGTATGGATGGACATTCTCCCCCGACTCCTATACATTTACCAGACTGTCCCCATACTACCCCAGAGAGGCTTCTTCTCCAAATTACGCTCTCAAATAGGGAAATTCGTATGGAAACGAGAGAGGCCAAGGGTACACAGAAAAATCTTATCCGACTCCCCTGAAACAGGAGGACTGGGGCTACCAGACCCCCACAGATACTTTATAGCGACATCCCTGGTACGTCTAATTGATTGACAATACCGATCCCACTCCAAACGCTGGGTGACCCTGGAACAAGAAGGGGTGAGGGTCCCCTTACGGTACCTACCATGGCTACGCCCCCTAGACCTGCAACAGACTGATATCACCTGCAGCCTCACCAAAGACACCCTGCGAATATGGCAGTCCTACACCAATGGGACACCAGAGAGGGGGTCACTAAGCCCACTCACTCCTCTCTTCTCAAACCCCAGCTTCCAACCAGGGATGCACAGACACACGTTCCTCTGCTGGACAAGAGCAGAGGATGTCCGCATAGGACACATCCTCTACACCTAGGTGAAATGTCCCCCTTCGAGACACTTCAACGACACCCGACCCCCAAGCCCCTACAGAGGTTCGAATTCCTCCAACTGCAATCCTACCTCACCTCGACAGCACAGTCAGGCGGGATCAGACAACTCCCCTCCCCTATGGAGGAACTGTTTACACGCGACTCCCCACCCACCCACGCAGTCTCTGAGATGCACCGTGCTATCTCAGGAGAGAGGGCGGCCAACAAACGCTCCTTCCAACTGGCCTGGAAGAAGGAACTGGGGAGAGAGATCTCCCAGCCTGAATGGAAGAAAAGCTTCCAATTTACACACAAGATGGCGAACACATGCCCAGCCCAGGAAAGAAATTACAAAATACTATATAGGTGGTACCGCTGCCCAGACCGCCTCCACGTAATCTTCCCCTCGGTCCCAAGCACGTGTTGGCGATGCGGTACAGAGGAGGGAACCATGCTCCACATATGGTGGAACTGGCCAGCAATCAGGGGCTTCTGGGAAGGGGTTTTCCAAAACTATAATCTCATTACGGCCAAACAATTTGTTGGCAACCCTGAGATTGCCTTGCTGTCAGTATACCCCGGGTCAGTAAAGAACATTAAAAGGGACATCCTACGCTTCTGCATGTCGGCCGCTCGTTCAATCATGCCACGCTACTGGAAATCACCAGAAAAGACGCCCATAGCTGGCTGGTGCATGGAAATGCTGGACATTTGTCGAATGGAGGAGCTGGCGGCTGACAGCACTGGCTCGATGGACAGATACAATACCACCTGGATGGAATGGATCTTGTTTAAGGATTCCCCCAACTTCACTAAACTATTCCTACGGCAACACTGAGACTAGGTCACACAACACTGGAAGGAGACACAACCTCCCCCTCTCCCCCAGCGATACACCCATCCCCGAACTCCCTATACCCCCACCATTCCCCATTCCCTGTACTCCTTTGTTTCCCCTTGCCTCACTTTAACTTTTTCTTTATTTTCTTTTTCTTTTATTCTCTCTTTCCCCTCCCTCCTTCTCCTGAACTTCATACCCCCCATCGCCCCACATTCCCCCACCACCACTGGCCTTTCGACCCACTCAAGGAAACAAGGCAGAGTACTAATACTCTAGCCACACCTGCAACCCCCTAGCCGCCTGTGACCTGGGGATTTTCGAGAACCAAATAGGAACCCCTACAGACCACTCCTCCTGGGACCAGCTGACTGAATAGAATACCCCCGAGGTTCAACGGCCACAGGGCGCCAACGATAACCCTCAAATCTTAGGACCCTTGTATACCTCTTCCCCCTCCTCCCCTGTCCCACACAGTACTTCCCCCTTCCCCTCCCTCACCTCAACGTCATAACCCTGAAGGAGTTATAGATTTTCCCAGTGTCACAAATGCCAACTTACTCTTCATATAGTCATTGATTTTTCCCATTGTTATAAATGTATGCCAGATTCCACTCTATATCGACATTGTGTAACATGAAAACATGCATAAGATGTACTTGCCACAACTCTTTCTAATAAAAATTGATTGGATATAAAAAAAAAACAACAACAAAAAAAACACATTTATTTACACACATTACACACAGTGAGGAGAAAGCACAGGGGGAAAACAGCTCAATGGAGACAGCACTTGAGGGGAGACAACTGCACAGGGGTGAGAGAGACAGCACACACAGGGGGAGGGTGCGCTCGATGAGACAACTCAAAAAGAGAGAGCACAAGAAGGGAGAGTCCACAGGGGTAAGGCAGCTCAAAGGAGAGCATAAAAAGGGACAAAGAGTACGGGCAGGCAGAGACCGCACGGAGGGGAGAGAGTGCGTGCACTGGGGGGAGAGACAGCCACCAGATCCATAGAGCCTGCCCCCATCGTGAAATCACCACAGTCTATAATACAATGCTGAATGCGTCCTTCTGTCCAAAGCTGGGAAGGCCGCTGCATGCTCAGTGCTATGTTCACGTTGTAGTTGAATTATTCAATAACATGGCATCGGAGTCATCATATGTACATACTGTGAACTCTGGTACCATTTTATTAAAGACAGAGCCTCTACAAATATCACCAGTTTGTTTCAGATGCTGTTCGCAGACAGTGTCTTCAAGAAAATGGCCCTGGAGATTGCAGTATGCACAGGCACTGACTCTGGCCCCATTTTATTGAAGGATTCAACTACAATGTGAACATAGCAATAAGTAATCGATATCTATAAAATGAGAATGCGCATGGGGTCTTGTCCTCGATAGGAATCAAATCTCATACAGTATGAAAACTGCTCACCTTATTTAGTTGTGAAGCCCACAACTAGCTTGATCGCTCAAACACAGCAGCCGCAGCCGGGACCACACTTCCACAACGTGGGGGTGAAACTCTATCAGGGACCAAGTGTCTTTCGGTCCGCGCCGCTGCTCCAATGAGTATCAAAAAACACTGGAGTGCTTTGAAACGAGATATCTTCAGCTTAAAGCTTTAAGCTGAAGATATCTCGTTTCAAAGCACTCCAGTGTTTTTTGATACTCATTGGAGCAGCGGCGCGGACCGAAAGACACTTGGTCCCTGATAGAGAACATAGCAATATGCACACACACAGGGATAATGGCGGTGGTTGCAGCACAAAATTTAACCCCTTCCTGACCCTTGACGTTACACAAACGTCATGGGTTTCGGGTGTATTCCCGATCCATGATATTGTGCAACGTCATGGCGGGTATGCAGTCGTGCAGCTCCGGTGACCGGGATCAGTGAAAAGTCACCTGAGCTGCACGTAGGAGGGGACCTCTGGTTGACCCCAGGGAGGGTGGTTTTGCCCCCCCTGTGCCTCTGATGGCAATTGGTCAAATATTGACAAATATGGCTGCAGCAGCATTAGCCATTGGCTGGAGCAGGGTGACATGTATCACACCCCCCCAGATCTGACTGTAGCTAGCGTCCATGTGACGCTATCCCTCCAATCAGATCTGTAGGGGTGGAGTGACCTGTGCGTGCCCTCCCTCCTCAGCCTCATCCCGTTCGTGGTGGCTGAAGAGCGAGGACCCCTGCTGCCGCCACCGACCTGCCACGTGCCACCAACTGATCGCCTGCCGCCACCGCCTGCAGTAAAGTAGCTGCTCCGTTTTCCTCTGCTGCCCCGCCGCTCCCATCCAACACCCCCCCGATCTGCCCTCCAATCCCTCCCCCACCGATCTCCACTCCCTCTCACCCACCACTGCGTCCCCCCAGCCCTGTGATTCCTTCCCCCTGTTCTCCGAATCTCTGCTCCGACTTACGCACCGGTGTTTCCGGTGATCTTCTTTCCTTCCCCGCTGCTGCTCACCACTCTTGGTGTGAGCGCCCACTGCTGCTGCCGGTGATTACCTTCCCTGCCCTCCTCTGCCCAGTAATCACCCCCTGCCCAGTGATCACCCCTCCGATGCCCCCCTCCTGCCCAGTAATCACACCTCCTGCCTCCACTGACCCCCTCCTGCCCAGTGATCCCCCACCGCCCTGTGACCTGCTGCTGCCGCTAGCTGCTGCATTTACCTCAGCCCCCGCCTGCTCTCTCCGCACCTGACTACCCCCGCCTGCCCTCCCCGCACTTGACAGACCCCACCTGAAATTTTCACCAATCACTCGCACTTACACACACACTAGAATAAAAGGTGTTTTTTTTTCACACGCACACAGCACACACAAAATGTCCCGCTGGGCCTGCTCATCCCAGTTTCAAAGGGCGCACTCAGCTGAGGAGGCATATGCCATTATTGCCTCCGAAGCTGATAGTAAAGAAGAGGACCCCACTTTTTTCTATTCCTCCCACTCTTCCTCCTCCAGTGGCACCGACTCGCCGCCACTAGTTTCCAAAATGGGGTCCATTGTGGGGGGAGCTCCAATGTTTAGGCACATAGAGGCTCTCCATCGTGACATGGTGTTCGCTAACAATTTGAATGGTAAAATAGCTCCAATTGTTAGCGGACACCATGTTGCATATGGAGAGCCCCTGTGTGCCTAAACATTGGAGCTCACCCACAAGTGACCCCATTTTGGAAACTAGACCCCCCAAGGAACTTATCTAGATGCATAGTGGAGCACTTTGAACCCTAGGTGCTTCACAAGTTGATCCATAAAAAATAAAAAGTATTTTTTTCATTTTCACATGGGAAACAGGATAAAAAGGATCCTAAAATGTGTTGGCAAATTTCTCCTGAGTACACAGATACCTCATATGTGGTAATAGATCACTGTTTGGGCGCTCCTTACCTTCCGAGCCCTGCCGTGCACCTAAACCGTGGTTTATGACCACATATGAGGTATCGGTGTACTCAGGAGAAATTGCCCAATACATTTTAGGATGCATTTGATCCTGATGACCATGTGAAAATGAAAAAATTGAGGCTAAAATAACATTTTTGCTGGAAAAATTAAAATGTCCATCTTTTCCTTCCACGTTACTTTAGTTCCTGTGAAGCACCTGAAGGGTTAATCTAATATATAACGCTGAATGTGTGTATGTGTGTATTTGTGTGTGTATGTGTGTATATCCGGGATTGGCATCTACACCGTCGCAACTACAGCTACAAAAATTTGCACAGTCACACGTCTGGACCCCGGGAGCGTCATAGGCTATGTTGTGAGGCGAAATTTTAACCCTGCGCGTTCCAGTTCACCGAACAATTCTGCCCCTATCTACATAATGGGGAAAACGTGAATGGAAAAGTGTTGGAGGAAAATCGACAGCTGTCAGCTATAGAGACAAAATTTTGCACAGTCACACGTCTGGACCCCAGGAGCGTCATAGGCTATATTGTGAGGTGAAATTTTAACCCCGCGCATTCCAATTCACCAAACAATTTTGCCCCTATCTATATAATGTGGAAAAAGTGACAGTTACCAGTTGACAGTTGTGAATGAGAGGGGCTTAATGATAGCACCAAAGACTAACAGCACATACCAGCATATAGTCACTAAGATGGGGCCCCAACATGAGATATTCACCACACACGGGGACATGTATACACACCACATGCACACAAAGAGTAACAGCAAGTGTATAGTCGCTAAAGTGCAGCACCAACATTGGATACTCACCACACACCTGAACAAACACACACACACCACAAAGACACACACAACACAGAGACACACACCTCCCCCAAGGGGGGACACACACACTCTATAGCGACACATGCACTCACCCCACAGGGACACACACACACCACAAAGAGACACACATAACACAGACACACACACCACACAGACCCCCCACAGGGACACACACACATAGCCACCCTATAGGGACACATGCACTCACCCCACAGGGACACACACACACCACAAAGAGACACACACAACACAGATACACACACACACACCACACAGCCCGCCCCCCCCACAGGGACACACAGACATACACTCCCTATAGGGACACATGCACTCACCCCACAGGGACACACACCACAAAGAGACACACACCACACAGACCCCCCCTACACAGGGACACACACATACACACACTATAGGGGCACATGCACACACCCCACAAGGACACACACACCACAAAGAGAGACACACAACAGAGACACACACCACACAGACCCCCCCACAGGGACACACACGGGTCATTCCATGTCAAGTGAACCCATGATTATTACCTCTATATTTTTAATTCTTTTGAGATTTTGTTATTTGATAATAGCATGTCAGACAATGCAAAACGTGAAGAGAAAATTTAAAAAAAAAATTTTTTTTTTTAAAATGATTTTCAAAGTTCGAAAAAGTGCGAATTTCGCTGTTGCCTGCCTTTACGTTTCTCCTCATAACTAAGGCTAGGAATAAGATAGAGAGACAAAATACACACCATTCTACTCAGAACTATACAGGCTTTCACCAGATATGTCACAAGAGGATCTTTGTTAATATTTTACCCATGTGATCGCAAGCGCAAAACTTTAAAACGCATTTCCGAAAAATCGGCACCCTATAAATATTTCAAAAACTGCCCATGTGTCTGCTTTGCTCTTAGCCACATCTGTACCAAATTTCAAGTTGGGATCGCGATGGGATCATATTTTAAAATATTTTACTATTAATAGCGTCAATGGGTCATTCCATATCAAGTGATCTAAATATGAATATTTTTTTTTACCTGACGTTTTTAGATTTTTTTTATTTTTCTTCCTTTATGAAGTACTACTTTAGTTAATTAAAAATTAAAAGTTTAGAATTTTTTTCTTCATCAGTTAATTTTTTACAGATTTTTAAAGTTTAAAAAAAAGTGTGAATTTTGGCCTGGTATGACTTTACATTTTTTTATCTTGGGCTAGAAATAAGATAGAGAAACAAAATAAGCACATTCTACTCAGAACTGTCCAGGCTTTCACCAGATATGTCACAACAGTATATTTGTTAATCTTAATTTTTTACCAATGCGAACGCAAACGCAACATTTTGAAACACATTTCCGAAAAAAACGTTTTAATAATAATTTTCCAAAACTGCCCATGTGTCTTTTATGCTCTTAGCCACATCTGTACCAAATTTCAAGTTGGGATCGTGATGGGATCATATTTTAAAATATTTAACTATTATAGTGTCAATTCAAAAATCTTGAATTCAGATCTGTTCAACCTGTGGTCTAAAAGCGTGGGGTCTATATTTATCAAATCCATTATTTTTAGACATTACTGTATCATTTTGATATGTTACAGCTTAGAAGCAGGAGAGGACATATAGGAAAAAGCTTTGTTAGGGCTCAACCTGAGAAAGCACAGGGATAGACAGTGAATGCAGAGCAGATGATAGGCCAGCAGCTCTGTCAATCATGTTAAGTGTCTACCCACTGCATTCAGGAAGCAAGATAGCTCGTTCAGACCTTTCATGTCCTGACATGTCTGGACATCTTCACTCCTGTGCAAACAACAGTCTGTACAAAGCCATCAAGGCTGTGTACTAAAATATGGGTGAGTAAATATATTAATAGTTTAATGCTTTTATTATTAAGGGCCAATACACACAGTGCTATTCTTAGGGATCATCATTCAGAAAAACAGCCCCATTGATTTCTATGGGGTTCACCACATGCAGTGTTTTTGGAAACACTCAAGAGTGAGTAAATCCCTGCTTGAAATATTTTTTAATCGCTGCAATAAACGCAGCATTTATCATTTATATAAAAAAAGCTGCCATTTTTTTCACTAGCGATTAAAAAAACTAACGCATATGTGGTAAAAACTTGGTAGAAAAACAAGCTGCCAAAACTGCAGCGTGTATCTGCAGACAGAAAAAACTGTGCGCGCTATCCCTAAAACTCACTTTATAGTAATACAGTTCTATCTCAAGTGTACTGTAAATCTTTATTTTTATTACCGTATATACTCGTGTATAAGCCGACCCGTGTATAAGCCGACCCCCCTACTTTTGCCCCCAAAACCTGGGAAAATTTATTGACTCGTGTATAAGCCGAGGGTGGACCCCAGCACAGGTATACAGCCCCCAGCAGTGTGGTATACAGCAGCCTCCCCAGTGGTATATACAGGCCCCAGCAGTGTTACAGCAGCAGCCCCAGTGGTATATACAGCAGCAGCCCCAGTGGTAGTATACAGCAGCAGCCCCAGTGGTAGTATACACGCAGCCCCAGTAGTATATACAGCCCCAGTGGTAGTATACACGCAGCCCCAGTAGTATATACAGCCCCAGTGGTAGTATACAGCCCCAGTGGTAGTATACAGCAGCCCCAGTGGTATATTCAGCCCCAGTGGTAGTATACAGCAGCCCCAGTGGTATATACAGCCCCAGTGGTAGTATACACGCAGCCCCAGTAGTATATACAGCCCCAGTGGTAGTATACAGCCCCAGTGGTAGTATACAGCAGCCCCAGTGGTATATTCAGCCCCAGTGGTAGTATACAGCAGCCCCAGTGTAGTATACAGCCCCAGTGGTAGTATACAGCCCCAGTGTGTGTAGTATATAGCCCCAGTGGTAGTATACATACAGCCCCAGTAGTAGTATATAGCCCCAGTGGTAGTATACATACAGCCCCAGTAGTAGTATGCAGCCCCAGTGGTATATTCAGCACCAGTGGTAGTATACAGCCCCAGTGGTAGTATATAGCCCCAGTGGTAGTATACATACAGCCCAGTAGTAGTATACAGCCCCAGTAGTAGTATACAGCCCAGTGGTAGTATACAGCATCCCCAGTGGTATATTCAGCCCCAGTGATAGTATACAGCCCCAGTGGTAGTATATAGCCCCAGTGGTAGTACACATACAGCCCCAGTAGTAGTATTACAGCCCCAGTGGTAGTATACATACAGCCCCAGTAGTAGTATACAGCCCCAGTGGTAGTATACAGCAGCCCCAGTGGTATATTCAGCCCCAGTGGTAGTATACAGCCCCAGTGGTAGTATTCAGCCCCAGTGGTAGTACACATACAGCCCCAGTAGTAGTATACAGCCCCAGTGGTAGTATACAGCAGCCCCAGTGTATATCAGCCCAGTGGTAGTATACAGCCCCAGTGAGTAGTATTACAGCCCCAGTAGTAGTATACAGCCCCAGTAGTAGTATACAGCCCCAGTGGTAGTATATAGCCCCAGTGGTAGTATACAGCCCAGTGTAGTATACAGCCCCAGTGGTTAGTATATAGCCCCAGTGGTAGTACACATACAGCCCCAGTAGTAGTATACAGCCCCAGTGGTAGTATACAGCAGCCCCAGTGGTATATTCAGCCCCAGTGGTAGTATACAGCCCCAGTGGTAGTATTTAGCCCCAGTGGTAGTACACATAACAGCCCCAGTAGTAGTATATACAGCCCCAGTGGTAGTATACAGCAGCCCCAGTGGTATATTCAGCCCCAGTGGTAGTATACAGCCCCAGTAGTAGTATATAGCCCCAGTGGTAGTATACATACAGCCCCAGTAGTAGTATACAGCCCCAGTGGTAGTATACAGCAGCCCCAGTGGTATATTCAGCCTCAGTGGTAGTATATAGCCCCAGTGGTAGTACACATACAGCCCCAGTAGTAGTATACAGCCCCAGTGGTAGTATACAGCAGCCCCAGTGGTATATTCAGCCCCAGTGGTAGTACACATACAGCCCCAGTAGTAGTATACAGCCCCAGTGGTAGTATACAGCAGCCCCAGTGGTAGTATACAGCCCCAGTGGTAGTATACAGCAGCCCCAGTGGTATATTCAGCCCCAGTGGTAGTATACAGCCCCAGTGGTAGTATACAGCCCCAGTGGTAGTATATAGCCCCAGTGGTAGTACACATACAGCCCCAGTAGTAGTATACAGCCCCAGTGGTAGTATACAGCCCCAGTGGTAGTATATAGCCCCAGTGGTAGTATACAGGGCCCCAGCAGGGCCCCCCTCATAACTTGGCGCCCCCACCTCACTTTCTGGGCCCCCCCGCATGCAGCGCTGCGCATATACATTACCTGTCTAGCAGCTGTCACCCTCCGATGGCGGATCGCGGCTCCCGGCTCCATCTTCCTCGCTGTCTTCCTGCCTTGTGACCGGGGCTCATAGCGATGACGTCATCGCGACGCCGGCCGGTCACCTGACAAGCAGGAAGTCAGCGAGGAAGATGGAGCCCGGAGCCGGGAGCCGCGATCCGCCATCGGAGGGTGACAGCTGCTAGACAGGTAATGTATATGCGCAGCGCTGCATGCGGGGGGGCCCAGAAAGTGAGGTGGGGGCGCCAGTGAGGTGGGGGCGCCGTATTGACTCGCGTATAAGCCGAGGGGGGGACTTTTCAGCCCAATTTTTGGGCTGAAAAACTCGGCTTATACGCGAGTATATACGGTACCTATCTTCCTTACTTAATATTAACTGTATTTTTCCCACACAGCAATGGCTGCTACTTCTCAAGAAACAGCATTTTATCATAGACACTGTTGCAATCGTTTTGAAAAAATATGAATATGATAGGCGCTGGTGGCTGGCTACTGTACTCTCCAAAGATTGTGAAAATGAAGAAGTAGAATTGACTTTATTGCATCCTTCTGGTCCAGCGCCATCCTTTGTGTATCCAAGAAAGCCAGACATCTTAAAAGTGCACAAAAATCAGATATTAACTCAGGCGGAGCCTAACACCGTGACAGGCCGGACATACTCTTTGACACACAAGGAAATGGCAATTGCTAGTAAGCGTTTATGGACAAGATTACATTTCACCCACTAGAAGGGACAAATTGATAAAATGCCACTTTAAAAACATACTATTAATTGTTTGATTAGTTCATAATTTATAGAACGATGATTTAACTACTGTACTATTCTTATTAAACACTTCATAAATCACATGTTTAGTGATAGAATAGAAAACAAATTTATATGTATAAATAGGGGTTAACATTTTTGGTTCTTTTAATCTTGTTTAATCAAACTTGAGGATATGATCACCTTTCTTCTTTTGGTTTGTTCAATACATTCAAGTTGAAAATGCTGAGCATTGTGTTCTGATGATTAAGATGTATTTATCCTGGCACATATGGGATTTGTTTTTTGTGTTTCTTTTTTGTTGCATATAAATGTTTTATTCAATAAGTTGTGATAACTCATACAACCATAAAATAAAAAATATATAAATTTGACAGGTCCCAAGTTGAATCTCTGCACAAATATAACCAAGAACACAATCAGTCATTTTTTCACAATTGCCCGTCAATAGTTTGAATTTGATATAAAGAAACATAGTCTTGTAACATAACAAATGAAAGCTGTTACCGTTCTGAGTAAAATGATGCCTCTCCCACTTCATTATCTTATTTCTAGCCTGAGATAAAAAAATGTAAAGCCATACCAGGCCAAAATTCACCCTTTTTTTAAACTTTAAAAATCTGTAAAAAATTAACTGATCAAGAAAAAAATTCTAAACTTTTAATTTGTAATTAACTAAAGTTGTACTTCATAAAGAAAAAGAATTAAAAAAATCTAAAGACGTCAGGTAAAAAAAAATATTCATATTTAGATCACTTGATATAGAATGACCCATTGACGCTATTAATATTAAAATATTTTAAAATATGATCCCATCGCGATCCCAACTTGAAATTTGGTACAGATGTGTCTAAGAGCAAAACAGACACATGGGCAGTTTTTGAAATATTTAAAGCGCGCCGATTTTTCGGAAATGCGTTTTAAAGTTTTGCGCTTGCGATCACGTGGGTAAAATATTAACAAAGATCCTCTTGTGACATATCTGGTGAAAGCCTGCACAGTTCTGAGTAGATTGCTGTTTATTTTGTTTCTCTATCTTATTTCTAGCCCGAGATATGATAGAAAATGTAAAGCCATACCAGGCCAAAATTCGCACTTTTTTAAAACTTTAAAAATCTGTAAAAAATTAACTGATAAAGAAAAAAATTCAAAACTTTTTTTTTGTAATTAACTAAAGTTGTTCTTCATATAGAAAAAAAATTAAAAAAATCTGAGGACGTCGGGGAAAAAAAATATTCATTTTGGATCACTTGACATGGAATGACCCACACATCTACACCCCAGGGACACAGACAAACACAGATGTGCACAAATCACCTCATACAACTCGCCTCATATGTGTGCTATCTTTATTTTCCAAACATAAACATCTGATTAAAAACAGCCAATGTGCAACACATGTGCCATATAGGGAATTAAGGCAGATGTCAATCACATGAGCTGTCTATTACGTGTATGTGTGAGGTAACATATACTGCCCGGCCAGGGGGAGGGATTACTGTTGGTTGGAGATTTATTAGGCTGCCTAAAGCAATCAATCACAGCTCAGCTTCTATTTTCCTACAGGTCATTAATATGACATATTCAAATTCAATGTTGTTATAGCTAACAGCAGTTATTTATTAAACCGGGCGTAGCCGGGTACTACAGCTAGTAGGTTAATAATCTTCTTGAATGTAGTTTTGAGTAGCTTGAGGGGTGCAGTTTTTTAATGGTGTCACTTTTGGGTGTTTTCTGTCATGTACACCCCTCAAACGGACTTCAAATGTGATGTGGTCACTAAAAAAAGATTTTGTAAATTTTGCAGGAAAAATGAGAAATTGCTGATGAGTTTTGAACTCTAACTTCCTAACAAACAAATTTTTTTTTCAAAATTGTGCCGATGCAAGGTAGACATGTTGGAAATATTATTTATTAACTACCGTATTTTGTGTCACATAACTCTCTGGATTGACTGAATAAAAATTCAAAATTTGCGAAATTTTCTAAATTACCACCAAATTTTCGATTTTTTCACAAATAAACACAAAAATTATCGACCTAAATCTACCACTAACAAGAAGCCCAATATGTCACGAAAAAACAATCTCAGAATCTCTATGATCTGTTGAAGCGTTCCAGAGTTATTACCTCAAAGGGACACTGTTAAGAATTGAAAAAAATGGCAAGGTCAGTAAGGCCAAAATAGGCTAGGTGGTGAAGGGGTTAAATAAAGGACAGGAAAACAGCCAGGGAAGGAATAGACAAGAACGCGTCCATGTGTCCGATGCTTGGATGGATGGCGCGTGTGCAGTGCTATGCTAATATTGTAGTTGAATTCTTCAATAAAACAACACCGCAGTCAGCACATGCACGTAAAGCGAACTCTGGCACCATTTTATTGAAGGTCCTGTCTTTGCGACCATCACCAGTCACCATTTTGTTTCAGATGATATGCGCAGAGACCATGTCTTCAAGAAAATAAATCGCTGACTTATCTGTTAACAAGGTACCATTGTAGCATATTGTCTATAGTGATTAATGTCACTCTTAAAAGGGGTTATTTTTATTTTTACATATGGGCCTAAACACTAAGAGGAAGGTACTTACTAATTACCTGCCTGTTCTGCCCGGTGGCAGCCCAGTGAGGTGATTTAGCTACTCCAGTTAACAGAGTGGCTCTTCCTCCTCTGGGCTGCTCTGTAGATGAGGCATGGCTGCTGATATCATGTTACTCGACATCTGGCTCCCCACAGCTAAGCAGCAGGGAGTTAAAAAGCATTACATCAGCAGTCATCATCAAGAGAGCAGAGTTGAAGACAAGCCATTGAGTATCAACATAATGTCAGTGGAAGCTGCTGTGACCGCTGTGTGCAGGTATAGATAGCCTAACTGTTGTGTCCGATGCCTAACAGGTAATTGTTGGGCACAAAGAAAAAAAGTTCTAGTTAACCCCTTTAAAACATCCATCCTAGCATGGAGTGGAATGGATGAAGTGTGTGAATTGGGGTCATGAGCTGAGCCTACTCTACACAAGGTAGACAAGAGCTACATTAAATAGAAAGCACCTGGTGCTAACAACCATAGCCGAGCTACATTAACTGCTGTTAGCCCTCTAGATGCCACTGTCAATCAAAATGATCATGCTGCAAGTGCTTGTGCCCATTGGCTATATCAGTCTGCTAGAACTATACGGAGTTGAAATGGCAAAACTGCTGTATCAAGTCAGGAATCAAAGACTTTCTTACCTTCCCACACCCGGCGATGGTGCTTGTAAATTACTGTAAGAATTCTGTAAGGATAAGAACATGTTCAGTGTACCATGTGTTAAAGAAGTTTCAATACTAGCCATCTGTATAAAGAAACTGTGTTCTTTCCTCATTTCTTGATCTTTAAAAGGAAATTTGTCACCATGTTTTGCCAAATTAAATAAAATTATAACTTAAATTTTATTACTTACAACTAGCTGGGTGCCCGATGCACATGCATCAGGATTCTAGAAGAGCGAGTCTCTGACTCGCAATGGCCGCTTCGCGGCCAATGCTTCGCGCTGCTAAGGCGACTCGCCATGCCCGCTGCGCGGGCATAGCGAGTCGCCTTAGAACTGCTCGCAATGGCCGCTGCGCGGCCAATGCTTCGGGCGTATCCACATGACCACGCTGACTCGCAGCGCGAGCGGTCTCAGAAGGGGCAAAAAACCCATTCGCAATTATATAATAGATTCCATCAACCTGTACCAATGCACCAGATACGTCCTTTATATTCCAATTTTTTTTATTTTTTTTAGATTTATAGTTTTTATCTTCACTCCATGCAGTTGCCACCCTCCTGGTGTGACTTCTGTGAATGATGCATCTTACATCATTCACAGATTGCCAAGTTAGGGTATGTGCCAACAAGACATTTTTCAAGCAGTCCTGGAATGCAGCAAAACCGGTACTGGTTTCAAGGATCTCTCGAGTCCTTGCCAGGAGATTTGCTGCATTCAGGTCCTGCGTTTTATGTGCGTTTTTACTGCGCTTTTGCTGTGTTTTTCCTGCGTTATTGCCGTTGACTGCAGCAAAAACGAAGGTAGAATAGAAAATGTTCATTCTTTCCCATCCCCAGCAAAACCGGAGGGATTTGACACTTCTTGGCACATGCAAAATCAATGTACGGGAACAGTGCTTCTGTGAAAAACATTGGGTTTGCTGGGAAGCCCAACCACAGGACAAATTAACATAAATTTACATAAAACCAAGGGTAAACGTCACGCGGAAACCGCAGCAAAAATGCAGGAAAAACGTCATGTGGGCATATACCCTTAAAGCAAAATCCTAAAATGCACTAGCACCTATTAACATGAAAATGAAGTCTGTGCCCACACCAGTGTCAGTTACATCAATGAAGCCAGGTCAGTAGTTGCAAAGTCTGAGGAGGCACAGAGATGAGCAAAAAAAAAAAGTCTCATTGGACTAGGTCGAATGGTAGAAGTATATAAGATATTTTTTTTGGCATATGAAGGGGAAATTGGGGACTAAGTTTCAAGCTGATGGACTGCAGTAATAGACCAGTTAAGGATAGTGGCTTTAGTTTATATTTGGAAAGACTGGTGACAAGTTGACTTTAACCCCTTCACGACCAAGGGCTTATATGTATGAACCCTTGGCAAGGTCCCTCCCTCTGATGCGAGTGTGCATTATCCCCCACGCACCTCAGCTGATCTGATCAGCTGACATGTGTACCTAACAGCAGCGATTTGATCAGTGATCGGATCGGTGCCGTTAATCCCTTGATTTGCGCTGTGAAACACTGACAGCGCAATCCAAGGCACTGTGGAGGGGATCACGCTGTTCCCCGCTGGTGCCAGAGGTCCCGTGACGTGATCACGGGACCTCTGATGGTTGCCTTGACAGCCCGGGGTCCTGTGATGACCCCAGATGCTTACTGTAATTACTTCCAGTGGATGTCCTGCGAAGGCCAGCATCTACAGAAAGTGATGATTTCTGCTATGCAGAGATATGCTGAAGTATGTCCCTGTATACCAGAAGTGATCGGACTGTGCAGCATGGAGGGCCACTAGTGGTAGTGTACAATAAAGAAAAAAATATAATATTTTTTAAATTTAAAAATATGAAAAAAAAGAAAAAAATAAATGTACAAATCAACCCCTTTTGAAACCTAAAAAAAAAATACACATATTTGGTATCACCACTTTCAGAAATGCAAGATCAAAATAAAAAATCAATAAATCAGATTGGTAAACTGCGTTACGATAAAAATGTTTTTCTAGTCACCACAATATTGCAATGAAATGCAACAGCAGGCGATAAAAACATCGCATCTACCCAAATATTGTATCATTAGAAATGTCGGCTCAAGAATTAAAAAATAGGCACAACCCCAGAACCCAAAAAAATGAGAACGCTTGGGTTGTGGAAAATGGCGTAAAAACAGAATTCTTTTTCTTCAAAAATTTCTGAACTTTTTTTCACCACTTACATAAAAGTAAAGGTATATATGTTTGGGATCTCCGAACTTGTACCAACCCAAGGCATCATACTGACAGGTCATGTTTACAGTATAGTGAAAATGATGACTAAAATAAATAAATAAGTGAATAATGGAACTTTTTTTTGGCAATTTCACCGCACTTGAAATTTTTTCCCCATTTTCCTGTATACTATATATTGTAAAATAAATTTTGTCAATCAAAAGTACAACTCGTCCCGCAAAAAACAAACCTTCATATGTCCTTATTGACAGAAAAATAAAAAAGCTATGGCTCTTAAAAGAAAGGGAGGAAAAAATGGAAAATTGCCCAAGGGTGAAGGAGTTAAGGGTTGTAATCAACTCAGTCACTTGGAACATTATACTTCAAAGGGATCTTAGCCTACAAAATGATTTTTGTACTTCCCTAAACATATATAATAGAAACATAATTAAATCTTTGAGTATGAATGGCAGGCTATCATGGACATAAGACATTACTAATAAAGAAGCCAACTCTAGCTGCTTTACCAGTACAATATCTTATAGTAGTGTATATTACACAAGATAAACTACAATAATACAACCAGTTAGTACAATACCGCCTGTTCCAACTATAAATAATGAAGACAGAAGGCTAGAAGGGAATACATATTTCAGTGACTTACTTTAAGGTGCTCTGTTAAGGTTTTTGAATACTTCAGTGCACTCTCTTTCTTCAGTTTAAACAATCTTAAGTACAGTAGGGACTGACATCGGAGACTGAAGACACAACAAAAGCAGATAGCAGTATTTGTAACATATATCAGCATTTAATCTTTACATGGACATAAAGAGAATCCACAGTCAATACATGTCTTATTTATACACAGACTCTGGGGCCACAGTTGCTGGTGGAATTAACGTGAAGTAAAAAGTAGAGAAGGAAGGTGTAACAGACTATTCTTATAAAAACACATGAATGAAAACAGTTTATTAAAGGGATTCTGCCACCAGATTTTTGCCACCTAATCTGAGGGCAGCATAATGTAGGGGCATAGACCCTGATTGCATGATATGTCACAAACGGGTCTGCTTGTCACAGTTTTTGTATACTCAATGTTTCAATCAATAAAACGACTAATAAAACTGAGGCTAGGTAGTAAAGTACATTCATGAGCTTTGTATAACCCTACCCTCACCGACTGGCAGCTTTCTGTACACCGTACAAGGGCAGAGGACTGTCAATCACTGCTGGGGTGGGGTTATGGAGAGCTTAACATTTACAGTGGGTGCAGAAGGTATTCAGACCCCTTTAAATTTTCCACTTTTTTTTCATTGCAGCCATTTGGTAAATTCAAAAAAGTTCATTAGTTTCTCATTAATGCTGCACTCCATTTTGACTGAACAAAACCTGAAATGTAAATAATTGTGCAAATTTATTAAAAAAGCAAAAATATAAATATCACATGGTCATAAGTATTCAGATCCGTTGCTCAGACACTCATATTTAAGTCACATGCTATCCATTTCCTTGTGATCCTCCTTGAGATGGTTCTACTCCTTTACTGGAGTCCAACTGTGTTTAATTAAACTAATAGGACTTGATTTGGAAAGCCACACACCTGTCTATATAAGACTTTATAAAAAAGGATAAATAGGGAGCGCACATAGGGCGTTATCGTCTTAATAAATAGTCCAGTCCCCCCAATCGGTGTGACTCACCTGTGGTGGTTGTGAGAGCCACAACAAACAGAAAGCCTGGTAATGGTCGCTGCAGGAGCCCACTGAAAATAAATGATTTCCACCGAAGAAAAAGCTGGGCTTTGTAGTCCGTGCTGACCTCAAGAAACTTCCAGTCCAGTAAAGGGTTAATCAGGTTCTGGTTTATTTGCCTACGCGTTTCGTGGCTTTAAATCTGCCACTTCATCAGGGCTATTACATACAATGTCCATATTACAAGTATATATACTCTTTTGTTGTCATACCACGCCCAGTGACAGGTGGTTCCTGTGGAAACACCCACTTGGTGCATGCAACACAAAACACAAATACAATCAAATATTCTATATTTTTTAAAACTTTCTCCATAAAATGTAAATCTATGTTTATTACCAAATATAAAACTATTACAAAATCATTATTTTAATAAGAACGTCTGCTGGATTTTAACCCACTCTTTACCAGATCTAAAAGGTATTCACCTCTTTTAGTTCCACGCATCAGTCCCCTGGACCATATGTCCTTTGATAAAAGTTGAACATAATTTATTATAAAATTTTTCTTAAAAACCTCTAAAATGTACAAGAAATTTTTTTTGTTTAATATATATATATCGTGCTTGAAAACCCTATTTGATATTTTCTTTCCAAGTATTTATCAATCAAAAGATAATGTTAAGTTCCAATAAGAAACTCTTTATAAAATTGTGTGATGCTGGTCTTAAAGATAATACGAAGTTAGGGTGTCCCCCAATGAAGGCTCAGGGAAAGAGATTTTACGGTGAGTACACAAAAATCTTCTCTTCTCTATCGCTTCATTGGGGGACACAGGATACCATCGGACATCCTAAAGCAGTCCCTAGGGTGGGAATAAGCAAAGACCAGAGAGTAATGTGGAGGGCCACCTTCTTTGGAGCAAGGTGGCCGTTGACGGTTGTGGTGTAAGTAGCATCCAAGTTGAGAGATCATGTCGATTTCTCAGACCTTAGGAAAAGGACCCTCTTTGTAATAAAAGGGGAGAGACTATTGTACTGTAGTTGGGACAAGGGGAGGCATCTGGCCAAACTATTTATTTATTTTTTTTAAATAGGAAAAAAGGGAAAAAAGAGAATTTTGTTTACGTACCGTAAATTCTTTTTTCTTTAATCATCAATGGGAGACCCAGACAATGGGGTTTTAGGGCACTGCCCTCCGGAGGTCACACTAGGTACTACAAGTTTGTAGACACCGCCTCCTCCGCTTATAAACCCCTACCGCAGGGAACATCCTCAGTTTGGTCCATAAGCTGCGAGGAGACAAATAAACCACACCCGAAACGTCAGGAAGAAACCGTGTACAAACGGATCCAACAACCCGGATAACACTGTCCCAACAGGGAACAGAACCAATGCAAAACATGCAACGGAACAACTGGGTGGGTGCTGGGTCTCCCATTGATGATTAAAGAAAAAAGAATTTACGGTACGTAAACAAAATTCTCTTTTTTCTGGTCATCATAATGGGAGACCCAGACAATGGGGATGTCCTAAATCAATACCCCAGGGCGGGAAGAGTTCCTCAACAGACGGATAACACATGGTCCCCCTCAAAGGTGGGCAACCGCCGCCTGGAGGACCCGCCTGCCCAAACTAGCATCCGCAGAGGCATGGGCATGCACCATATAATGCTTAGAGAATGTGTGCAGGCTGGACCAGGTGGCAGCCTGACACACCTGTAGAGCAGAAGCTCGATGTCGCAGAGCCCAGGAGGCACCGACAGCTCTGGTAGAGTGAGCCTTCAATCCCACCGGGAGAGGTCAAACCAGAAGACCGGTAGGCCTCTTGAATGGGAGCCTTGATCCATCTGGCCAAGGTTGACTTTGATGCCCCGGACCCCTTAAAGCGACCTGTCGTAAGGACAAATAATGAATCCGAACTCCGGAAGGAGGCAGTTCGGAACACATAAATGCGGACAGCCCTCACAAGATCCAGAGTATGGAGGTCGCGCTCAACCTGATGAACGGGAGCGGGACAAAATGATGGGAGAACAATCTCCTGGTTCAGGTGGAAAGTGGAAACCACCTTTGGCAAAAATTCTGGCCGCGGGCGTAACACCACCAGAAAGGGTGACTTGCACGAAAGTGCAGCCAATTCTGAGACCCTTCTCAGAGACGTAATCGCCACCAGAAAGACCACCTTCTGGGACAAACGAGAGAGGGAAATGTCTCTCAGTGGCTCAAACGGCAGTTTCTGTAGTGCCGCCAGGACCATGTTAAGGTCCCAAGGGTCCAGCGGTCGCCTGTAAGGTGGGACCACCCTAGACACCCCTTGCAGAAACTGACGAACCTTCTGGAGGAGCGCCAAGCGCCTGTCAAACAGCACAGAAAGAGCTGATACTTGACCCTTCAGGGAGCTGAGGGATAAGCCCAACTCCAAACCCGACTGTAAGAAAGCCAACAACGTCGGAATGGACAAGGGCCACGGGGACCTGTCACCCGAGGCACACCAGGTGAAAAAGATTTTCCACGTTCTGTGGTATATTTTCCTGGATACGGGCTTCCTGGCCCGATTCATAGTGGCAACTACCGTCGGAGAGAAGCCTCTGGACGTCAGTAGCCAGGCCTCAAGAGCCATGCAGTCAATCTGAGGGCCCTGGAATTGAGGTGGAAGAATGGGCCTTGCGCGAGAAGATCTGCGCGTTCTGGAAGAGCCCACCCGAGTCCGCCTGACAGTTGCCACAGGTCCGGATACCAGGACCTCCTGGGCCAATCTGGTGCCACTAGAATGGCTACTCTGCATTCCGTCCTGATTTTCCACAGGACCCTGGGAATCAGAGCTAGAGGTGGGAACACATATGGTAGATGGAATCTGGACCAACTCAGGATCAGGGCATCCGCCCCCAGAGACTGAGGATCCCATGATCTCGCCATGTATTGCGGCACCTGATGATTCAGCCGCGAGGCCATCAGATCCACGTCCGGAGTGCCCCATTTGCTGCAGATATCCCGGAAGACGTCTGGATGAAGAGACCACTCTCCGGCGTCCATCCCCTGCCGGCTCAGGTAGTCGGCCTCCCAGTTCTCGACCCCTGGGATGTGAACCGCGGAGATCAGGCAGTCGTTGTCCTCCACCCAAGATAGAATGCGGTGGACCTCGGCGAGGGCCTGAGCACTTCTGGTCCCTCCCTGATGGTTTATATACGCGACGGCCGTCGCATTGTCGGTCTGAACCCGGATGGGCTGACCTGCCAGAAACTTCTGAAACGCCAGGAGCGCCAGATAGACCGCCTTGATCTCCAGTACATTGATCTGCAATGCCGACTCCGACTGAGTCCAGAGGCCTTGAGCCCTGTGGTGTAAGAACACCGCACCCCAGCCCATCAGACTGGCGTTGGTGGTCACCACTAACCATGACGGTTTGAGGAAGGACCGGCCCCGTGACAAATGATTTGTCTGGAGCCACCACTGCAGGGAATCCCTGGTTGGTTGGGAAAGTGTCACCAGCCGATTCAGAGAGATCGTCCTCTTGTCCCATCTGCGAAGAATCTCCAGCTGGAGAGGACGGAGGCGAAACTGTGCAAAAGGCACTGCCTCTATTGCTGCCACAATGCGCCCCACCAGCTTCATCAACACCCGTAGGGATGAGTGTGGTGACAGGAGGACTGCTTGCACTCCTGATTGGATCGCCATCTGTTTGACTCGTGGCAGAGACACTAGGGCTGAGTCCGTGTGAAAGTCCATGCCCAGATATGTCAGTGACTGGGTAGGAACCAGGGTCGACTTCTGGATATTGAGAAGCCACCCGAACTGTTCCAGAGACTTCATGGTTACCTCCAGGCTTTGCCGACAAAGGTGTTCCGATGGCGCCCTGACCAGTAGGTCGTCCAGATAGGGTATTACGGCGTGCCCCTGCACGTGCAGGAGAGCCATCATGGAGGCCATCACCTTCGTGAACACCCGCGGTGCCGAGGCCAACCCGAACGGCAGCGCCACAAATTGGAAGTGTTCTTCCCCCACTGCAAATCTCAACCAGCGCTGATGAGCCGGTGCAATGGGCACGTGAAGGTAAGCGTCTCTGATATCTATGGACGCTAAGAAGTCCCCCTGTGAGACAGCTGCGATCACGGAGCGCAGTGATTCCATACGGAACTTCCGAACCAACACGTGACGGTTGAATAACTTTAGGTCCAGAACCGGGCGGAAGGAGCCGTCCTTTTTTGGGACAATGAAGAGGTTGGAGTAAAAACCCCGAAACCTCTCCCCGGAAGGCACCGGGACCACCACTCCGTCCCTGCGGAGACCCTCCAACACCAGGTGAAAAGCCTGAGCCTTTTCTGGGGATGGGGCCGACCGATGGAATCGGGATATCGGCTTTGACGTCAGCTCTATCCTGTAACCTCTCGAGACCACGTCTCGAACCCACTGATCTTGAACGTGAAGTAGCCACCTGTCCTGAAAACGAGACAGGCGACCCCCCACCTGTGGGGAGGTAGGGAGGGAGAGCGAGTCATGTAGAGGCGGGTTTGGGGGTGGCAGCCGCCGCCCCCGCCGGCTTCTTTGGACGACTCTTAGAGCGCCACTGAGAAGCGGGCTTGCCCCCTCGGTCCGTGCGAGCGGACGGTGCTGATGGCTGTGAGCTGGAACGAAAGGACCACTGCTTAGGGTTCCTTTTAACGGTGTACCGTGGCTTAGGTTTATTCTGCGGAATCTTAGACTCAGCAGAATCCTTAATCAGCTTGTCCAGTTCGGTACCAAACAGCCTGTCACCAGAGAACGGAAGATTCTGCAGAATCTTCTTAGAAGTGGCATCTGAGTCCCAAAGACGCAGCCACAACAATCTGCGAATCGCGATAGCATTGGCCGAAGCCACGGCTGAGGAGTGGCAGTCTCTAAAGTCGCCGTCCTGGCGTAATCTGCATAGGCCTTTGCCCTATCAGTAAGCGCCAGGACCTCTGGACTGGACCTTGCCAGGTCAGAGATACCATCCAAGCAGGCAGTAATCGCTTGTAAGGTCCAGACCGTGGCAAAATTAGGGGCAAAGGAAGACCCCACAGCCTCATAGGAAGACTTGGCGAGTTGCTCGACCTGTCTGTCAGTCGCATCCTTCAGCGAGGAGCTATCAGAGGCAGAGAAAAGGGAGCGTGCCGCAATTCTGGTCATGGAAGCGTCCACCTTCGGGGACTGCGACCACTCCTGAAGCACCTCCTGGGAGAAGGGGAAGCGATTGTCCTTGGGTTTGCGGACATAACGCCGCCCAGGATGTAACCTGGGAGCTCTAACCACCCTTCCAAAGTTAGTGTGGTCCATGAAGGAGCCACTTGGTCTAGCCTCCGGCCGCAGCCATTGATAGACCTCCTTCGGGTGGACCGTCACCTCCTCAGGGGGCGTCACGAGACGTAAGGTCTCGTTGATAGAGGACACCAAATCCTCCACCCCGTCTGGTGGTTCAGACACAGACACAGACCCGAGAGTCGAACCCCCATCATCTTCCTCACCATCAGAGGAACGCTCCTCCTCAGAGAGAGCCTGGAGCTCGGGTGAATCCTCACGACGAGCCCGCTTAAGGGGTCTCACAGCAGAAGAGGGAGACACCCGGGGGTAACTGGAAGGAGTAGCTGGGCTTTCCAGCCTCCTATTGAGTGCCTCCAGGGACTGCGACATGGAGGAGAGTTGAAACATCAGAGATTCATTGATCTTATTCTGAGTTTCCCATGGCCCTGGGATCACCTGAACCTCAGGGTACAGCACCGGAGCTGCTGTCTCAGCAGTGTCAGTCCGGGCCTCAGGGCGTCCGCAGTTATTGCAGGACCCCTCCACCAGTGTCCCATTGCATGTAGCACAGGTAATGGTGGCATCTGCCGCCTTAGCAGCACGTTTCCTAGCTGAGGACATCGCCACAGTAGGGGAAAATAAGCCAAATGTGCAGATAAAACCGGGATTCCGGTGGCTTACCGACCGCAGTAAAGCGGTAGGAGGAAGCGGTGTGCGTGTGTGACCTCCGCGCGAGTTTCCGGTCTCCTCTGGAGTGCAGACGCACGCTGCAGACAGATCCCAGTCGGGAAGTGAGGAGTAAAGATGGCCGCCGACAGTGAAACCGTGGGCGGCGCCGAAAACACGCGGGAGCACACACACACGCCCAGCGATGACGTCACCGCACGGGCTGCTTCCCATCCTCCAAGCAGCCTCAATATGAAGGCGCCGGAGCCCGCAGCGCGGGAAGAAATGTGAAACACACATACAGACTGCATGGCCAAACATCCGCAGCCTAAAGCCTCAGCCCCTGTGACACACAGGGCGGTCAGCCAGGGTGACCCCAGCACAGGGTACCCTCCAGATCCGCGGACCCGAGGGCAACGCGCGGTCTGAGTGTCAGGACACATAAAGTGACAGACACTACCCCCAGGCACACAGGAGACACAGAGTGCCTCAGTGCCGGTCCGGTCTGTAAGCACCATTTAGGGAGGCCTCGGACGGGGGTTCAGCACCAGTCCGGAGTGTAAGCACCATTTAGGGAGGCCTCGGACTGGGCTGGCTCCAGTCCGGTCTGTAAGCACCATTTAGGGAGGCCTCGGACGGAGCGGAGCTGTGCAAGGCTCCCATCTCCCACTCTCCAGAGCCCCCCAGAGAGGGATGGAAAGGAGCGCGACAGCGTACCGGGAGAACACAAAGTGTCCAGGCTCTAGGCCCTCCGGTACCTCCACCTGCGTGTTCCACAAGGGTGAGCGGGGAGGCTGTCGCCGGTCCCGACCGGAACAATTTTACCTTGTCTTCAGACGCCATCACGTAAGCTGTGAGAATGCAGTGAAGTGCAAGCAAAGCGTGATCCTCCGAGCACACTAAGTTTAAAACTGAGGATGTTCCCTGCGGTAGGGGTTTATAAGCGGAGGAGGCGGTGTCTACAAACTTGTAGTACCTAGTGTGACCTCCGGAGGGCAGTGCCCTAAACCCATTGTCTGGGTCTCCCATTATGATGACCAGAAAATAAGGGCACACTCAGTCTGTAGTCTTCCGTTAGTCGTAGGGAGTAGAAGCTGGCACCATGAGTTTGAAGTTGCTTTCTAGCGGAAAGCAAATTGAAGGAAAAGGGTGCCCGTGAATGATCAGAGGAGTTTCGCAGTGGGTGACTGAGGGGACCGAGTGAATTTCTTGGACCCTGCATAACTGTGCAGGCAGTGTACTAAAGTAGGTCTAGCTTGGAGCCTATAATCAATAGTCCAACAATTAATAGTTTCACTCATATACTAATAAAACCAAAATCCCCCATAAAAACAGAGGAAGAATGAAACAATATCTCAAATATCAATTGATGATTTTTATTGTTAAATAACTCAAAAACAATTTTTTTCTCTCTCAATTCAATGACATATATCCATTGAGGTACCTCAATAATTGAAGGCACTCCTCCTTTAAGATAAAACAATTTTACAATAATTCATTACATAATAAAACCAATATCAACAGGGTGCTACTGTGTGACAAAAGTTATCTGATGGCTCAAATGTAGGTGCTTCTAATAAATTCCTTCACCCACTGCAGCTTAAGGTTACAGACTCACTGACTGAGGCACATTTTACTCTCCCCTATTCCAATGAGGGACCCCCTTAGGAGTAACACAGAGTCCTACTGCTGTTTACCTTAGAACCTCGGCTGCACCTCTGCCGTTCAGTCACACAGGCTCCTCACCCCTCCTGCCGACGATCGTTTCAAACAAAGTCTTCCTCAGGGCAACTGAGGAAGACTTTGTTTGAAACGATCGTCGGCAGGAGGGGTGAGGAGCCTGTGTGACTGAACGGCAGAGGTGCAGCCGAGGTTCTAAGGTAAACAGCAGTAGGACTCTGTGTTACTCCTAAGGGGGTCCCTCATTGGAATAGGGGAGAGTAAAATGTGCCTCAGTCAGTGAGTCTGTAACCTTAAGCTGCAGTGGGTGAAGGAATTTATTAGAAGCACCTACATTTGAGCCATCAGATAACTTTTGTCACACAGTAGCACCCTGTTGATATTGGTTTTATTATGTAATGAATTATTGTAAAATTGTTTTATCTTAAAGGAGGAGTGCCTTCAATTATTGAGGTACCTCAATGGATATATGTCATTGAATTGAGAGAGAAAAAAATTGTTTTTGAGTTATTTAACAATAAAAATCATCAATTGATATTTGAGATATTGTTTCATTCTTCCTCTGTTTTTATGGGGGATTTTGGTTTTACTAGCTTGGAGCCTGTAGTCAGGCAAGCAGTTTTTTGTTTTTTCTTAAGGTTTGACTGGGTAGGTATGTTGCAATAGGTCTCCGGAACAGCTGCACCAAAGGTGGAGTGACCTGGGCTCTGCTGGTGGGTGCAGGACCGAGTCTTTGTTCTGGTCGGACAGGGTTCAGTACCAGGTTTCTTTAGACTAGGCAGATTCGGTGAGTGGTTGAATGCTGCTCATAAATGTGGCAAGGTGGCGAAGCAACGTTAGTGTTATAGGGGGAGTTTCAAGAGTCGGGTGGAATTGTTTGAAAGAGTGAAAGACTGGAGAAGTCTAGGAGCATTGGATGATCCTTGTGAGGACTGGTGTCAACCAGCAACTGTGAGACTGACAAAGGCATTTGAGAAGAGAATGGTAACCAGACCTGCGTTAGGGTTGTGCTACTAATGTCTGCTAGGACTAGTACGAGTCCTGCAGAGGCAAGAACAGGTGCAGAAGCGAGAGGTGGAAGTGTGTTCGATGTCTCAGCAGTATATGGGATGGCTAGGTAACCTTTGGGAGAAAAAGGAGTAACGAGTTTTGAGGCCTGAAACAGGACGTATGGTTGGCTAGCGTAGCTGACGGTTGTTTCTGTGAGCTTCTACTTACAGTTAGAAGCCTAGGGTCTTGGCCCGAAGCACACTTGGCTGATGTTACTAGGCTAAACGCTCGGTTTGTAAGCCGAGTAAACGCTCGGTTTCTAAGCCGAGTGTATCAGTGATAGGCGTGAATTCCGAGGGGTAGTTGGCTGAACGTATCAGTGGTATTCGTGATGTGCCGTTGGTGTAAGGCGTAGGCCATTGAGTGTTAGCGCCTATTTGGGGTGGTGGACAGACGCACTTGCTGTGGTAATTTGTTTTGATATGTGGTTGCAATGTGTGACGTTGCGGGTTAAGTTTAGCGTTTGCTAGCAGTTGGTGTTAGGGGGCTGGGCACCCAGTAAGGGACTGAGGCTCTGTTAACGTCTTTGGTTAGGCAAGGAAAATTGTCTATGGTGGTGTTTGAACCAAGTTCGAGGTAGACAAAAATTGTATTTTATTTTATAGCGTGTCATCCTCTGAACACGACTTCGCAAGTCTCAGCTGAATGACAGACAGGAGGTTTATTACCAACAGGTGGATTAACATATTGTTGTACCAGCGCTGGGACGGGAATTTTTTCTTTGAGAGGAAGGCCTATGAATAGAGAGGTCAGACTGGTAGATGGTGTAAGGGTTACCAGTTTTGATGCTTAGACATTTGCTGGATAAGAAGACTGTAGTCTATGGTGCAAGGAGCTGGTGCTGCTGGGGAGTAGCTAAGCGCGGACCACTGCTAGAGGATGAGTTTAACGTTTGAGTCATGTCCTAAATAATCCGTGGATTATACCAGTTACGTCATCTGTCTGGTTTTTGGGGCTGAGCAGTCAGTATGTATGGCGCTGTCCTGCTAGATGCCGGCCAGGGCTGTTTGCTATGTTTGGAGGTGGGTTAGAGGTGCTAAAGGTGCAAGGAGGTACAACATACTTAGCGAGGTGCTAGCGAGGAGTGCTAGTTTAGATCGTGTGAAATAGACTTGCTTAAATTCGATTACCTCATGTGCGGACATCAGAGACATCGATGGTTCTGCGGCTGTACCTTTGTTGCGGTCCGCGAGGACGCTTGCTTGAGGGGACTTCACCTTTTCCGTAGGTGTAAGGTCCAAATTCCAGATGAGGTCAGGTTACTTGTTAATCCTTTGTGAAAGAGAATTAAGAGGCGACAGACAGACATGAACACTGAACTAGAGACGTTGTAGACTCTTTTGATAGAGATGTAAGTGTGTGCGCAATAAGGTCACTGTATGGGAATCAGAGTTGGTGTACTGAGATGAGGCGTGTGGGCCGCCCGTTATCTTGTGGTTCTAAGACTGATATTTGATGTGGTAGGAATCCAAACCACTATAACATATAAAACAGCGCTTGTGCTCGGACACACTATGTCCGAGCACAAGCGCTGTTTTATATGTTATAGTGGTTTGGATTCTGACCCAGTTTCAATAGGAATTAATCCAATTCAATGGTGGCCGCGCTCCCCGTGGTAATGGTTTTAAGAACTTATTGTCCACAAAAAAGGCAGGCAGTTTGGCAGATGTTCATACCGCAGTTAAGGGCCTGTTTTCAGGCTAATCGGCGGAGCCTTCTGATCACTGCTTTCGTTTGTAGCGAAGTGCTGAGAGACAGTTTGACCTGGCTACCGAATCTTAGGCGGGTTCTACCGAGGTCGCCTGTATAGAGTTGCATCTTGGCTGAAATATGTGAATCACTGTCCCACTGGCAGTAAATATTGGGTCAGAAGTCCTAGGATACTGAAGTGGAGGGCTATGGAACACATGGCAGTGGTGTTTTCCGTAAACTGCCTGGTGGGAAAACTATAGACTAATGCTGCAGCTAGTTAGATAGAGTTGTGCACTGATATGACAACTGAACAGAGTTGCAGATTCCGTTAGCCGCTGAGGAAGACGGGTTCGTATATTTATCGCAAAGGTGGTTTTGTGACAAGTACAGCTATGTGTGCCATCTGGGTATAGGCCTGATAGCATAATTGCTAGCAAAATAAGTAAAGCCAGCAACATAATATGTCCTGTGTTATGTGAGCGGGTCATGTGCTGCTGGGAGTTTGACAGGCAAAGTGCCTCTGCGTACATGAGGTATGGTGGGAGAATCAAGGTTGTTAGAGAGTTTGGCTTCCTAAATAACATAAGGTAGCCGTCCCAATTCATCGAATTGTATATGGGGGCTT
Source organism: Allobates femoralis (assembly GCA_033576535.1). Classification (NCBI taxonomy): domain Eukaryota; kingdom Metazoa; phylum Chordata; class Amphibia; order Anura; family Aromobatidae; genus Allobates; species Allobates femoralis. Next base: position 478,350,838 of record JARQOC010000004.1, read on the forward strand.
ACGGTACCGGCTTGCTGAGCGGCGAGCCGATAGAACGGTGAGTGATGTTGGTGCGTGTGGTAGATGGCAGTTTTGACCAATGGACAGCGGGCAAAATCCATAGTCCCCTTAAGTTCTAGACTCATGTCCGGCTTACTATACAGTGAACAGAGATTGCAATTCGCAGTCTGGGGAACAGGGAAAGACTTATTCTGGCTAATGAGTCTAGCGACTGTGTCAGTGCCAGGGCCCTCGTGGGGTGCTGTATCAGTGGTAGGCTTCATGGGTACTGGGGTTTGCAATTTAGGCAGGGTTGCGAAGCGTGTCCTCATGGGAGCACAGTCTGGCAGTTGGTACATGATGCATTGACCCCATTTGTTTTGGATGGTTTGGGATCTACTTAAAAGGTACTGTTACGTGGTAAGATATCGTCCACGTTATCACTCATACATTAGGGGTTGTGAGACGTTGAACTGACATAGCTAGTGCGTCATGATGTGTAGCACTGAGATACGACTACGATAAATCGTTGGATCACTGATCGATGAATATGTTCATAAACTAGCCGATCGTCGTCCCTCCAACCTGCTGAACCGTTGTGTGTGACACCGCGATAACGCTGTCGTTAACGACTTTGCCTATTCACATCAGTGAACAAGTATCGTTCGCTGGGTTGTGTGAATGATAGCTGCTGCCGCATCGTTGGTGCGTCGTCCACGATATCTACACGTGTGACATCTCACCAACGATATCTGTAACAGACGCGCTCCCGTGAGATCGTTGACGACATTGTTACAACGTTGAAGCGTGTAATGGTACCTACAGTGTACAAAATCACAAACCATGTGATACTGAATTGTATTAAGCGATTGCTTTAAAAAGCAAAGGCAGGCACTGTTTTGGAGAGTTTTGTGGAGGTGGTAGGCGGAGGAGCTCTTGCTTTGGCGGCATTCTGTGGTGCCGGCCTGCTGAGCTGGCTCCGTGTTTATATTTGTTTCTTGTGTTAGTCCTCTGTGCACTCAAACATACCGAACTTCAATTGAGTTTAATTACAGCCTGCAGCTTTGGCCACTGGACCCACAAGCTTTGTGGAGGGAGGGAGGCGGAGGACCAGCAGGTAGCAGGGATTTGTCTCAATTCATAAAGCTTTTGCACTATTTTCCTCTCCCTTGGTGGGGGGTTGTTTCATTGCCCCACATTCAGTTCTTTGTCTGCTTTCTTACTAATTTGCGCCGTTACAGGGGCATGGCTTAGGTGTGTGTTCCGTGGTTATTGGCCAGCGCGTGATGTGACTCATGCGGGGGGAAGGTGGTGTGCCACATATGTGCGTCATAAGGGGGTGTGTTCATTGTGCTGCTCATCGCCCACGTCATAGAGAGTGGGCGGGAGTGAAGCCAGTGACGCGGCGGTGGGCGGGGAGTGAGGCCAGTGACACGGCAGTCATTGGAAGCTTCCACTGCCAATCATAGGCTGGGCGGAGTTTGGGTTGAAGGCCCAGCCCGGGGTCAGGATTATCACCGGCCCCAGTGAGACCCGCGATACTAGCGGGGATTGTGCTGCTTCTGTGCGCCATCCTTCCTGCCCCAGGTCCCGGACGCACACTCCGACCATTTCAGTGGTGTGCGTCCTGGCATGGAGCCGCAGCAGCAGGACAGGACACAGGACCCTGAGGGGATGATGTGAACTAATAATGCGACGTACAGGTCCAAGCCAGGACCTAGATTTTCCCACCAGGGGCCGGGGCTATGGGCCAGTGTGGCGATGGCACTGGAGGCAGCCTGGGGATCTGTCCGCCGTGGACGCACAGACTTGGAATGTTTTACCTTGGATGTGCATCCTGGCTGGAGCCGCCACTGCAGCGTCAGTGGACTGGTGGGTCCTCTGCCAAGGTTTCACCGCTGGGTCAGGATACAGAGCTGCGACCCCAAAGGGGATGGGGGAGTGTAGGGGTCTGCAGCCTCGATCCAGCCTCTCTTTGCTGAGAAGGAGGAACTCAAGACATGTGCAGCTTCAATCGTGCCTCTCTTGTTGAGAAAGGTCAGCCCAGGGTGCCTGCAGCCTCAGTTCTTTGTTGGGGATGGATGACTTAAGTGTCTGCGGACTCGATCCAGCCTCTCTTGTTGAGAGGGAAGAGAATAGGTGCCTGTAGCCTCAATCCAGACTCTCTCTGTTGAAAGAATGGAGAGCATGGGTGCCTGTAGCCTCAATCCAGACTCTCTTTGTTGAGAGAATGGAGAGCAGGAATCTCTGTATAAGATGTCCGTATAAAAAAAGAAAAATTCTTCTAATCCGTGATGTAACAGAAAAAATAAAAAGAAAGTTATAAAAATGTATCTAGTTAGTTAGGCTATACATGTGTCCTGGATTAGGGCACGTCTGCCTCCTACGACACTAAGCAAAAAACTGACTATGTTCACTCCTACATGGGGGTGTATACTGCTAGGAGGAGCTAACTTTTTAATTAACTTAGTGTCGCCTCCTAGTGACAGAAAAGCATACACCCCATGGTATCCTGTGTTCCCCTATGACGCGATAGAGAAATAAAATTCTCTCGTCTGATGAGACAAAGATAGAACTTTTTGGTGATAATTCTAAGCGGTATGTGTGGAGAAAACCAGGCAGTGCTCATCACTTGCCCAATACGTATCCCAACAGTAAAATATGGTGATGGCAGCATCATGCTATGGGGGTGTTTTTCAATTGCAGGACAGTACCTAAACCCAATTGAAGCATCTCTGGAGAGACCTGAAAATGGCTGTTCACCAACGTTCATCATCCAAACTAATGGAACTGGAGAGGATCTGCAAGGAAGAATGACAGAGGATCCCCAAATCCAGGTGTGAAAAACTTGCTGCATCATTCCCTAGAAGTTTCATGGCTGTATTAGCTCAAAAAGGTGCTTCTACTCAATACTGAGCAAAGGGTCTGAATACTTATGACCATGTGATAACTCAGGGTTTTTTTTCAATCAATTTGCAGAAATATCTACATTTCAGTTTTTGTTTTTTTTTCAGTCAAGATGGGGTGCAGAGTGTACATTAATGAGAAAAAAAATTTACTTTTTTTAATTTACCAAATGGCTGCAATGAACAAAAAAAGTGAAAAATGTAAAGGGGTCTGAATAATCTCTGTACCCACTGTATAACCGCTAGATCTGAGGAAGATCAAAATAACAGCAAGCAAACTGGTAAGTGACAATGCTGAACCCAGGGTCTCGGTCCCTGAGGGCATGAATTCAAAACTTTAGATTGTATCTTTACCTACCAAAGAAAACCCAGTCTTTTATCAGCCGCTGTAGCATCTGGTGCTGAAGAACTTTTTAGTTTCATGGTATACCTAAGAAGCAATGACAATCTGTCAGAAGTTGGCAAATCTGTCAGAAGTAGTTTAGACAGATCTCTACGTTATGGGAACATCTTATCCAACTATTCATATTTTAAAATAGAAATCTGTCCACTAAATCATCTAAGGAATATATAGTGACTACATAATAATATAATCTGAATAATGTGCAGAAACAATCAAAAGTAGCAGTGAAATGCTGGTTATACGTCAGAAATATCCAATGATTCATTTGGTCAAAAGTGCTCTCCCCAGCTTCATTACCTAATGGCTAATTTACCATGGGTACACCTGACTGTAAACTGAAAATTATTCCCATTATCTGCTACAATACTGGTCCAAAAGCAGCACGTTTGGACAATGTTTATCGACTGTTTACAGCATAATGTGATTTCAAGATTAAAAGAACCCTGTCACCAGGTTTTTGCAATCACATCTGACAGTAGCATAATGTAGAGACAGAGACCTGGATTCCAGCGATATGTCACTTACTGAGCTGCTCAGTGTAGTTTTCATAAAATCACTGTATAATCAGATGGAGATTAACATTATAGGACTAATCAAGTGATCCAGCATATTAATTTACTGCTAAATCTAAAGCATAGAAAACAGTAATTTTCTCAAAATGACAGCAAACAGCTCAGTAAGTGACACATCGCTGGAATCAGGGTCTCTATCTCTACATTATGCTGCTGTCAGATGGGATGGCAAAAACCTGGTGACAGTATCCCTTTAAGCTGTAGTAAACATCAAAGTTTATGAAGGGATCTCAAACATTTAAATCAGCTGAGGTGTTGAGAGATGGACCCCAAGTAACAATTATGCCTCATCAGCAAGCCATAAATATTAGCTTATTAGGCTAGACAAACAACAAGAGGAAAAGAGCCAAAGCTTTAATTATGCAAAATAAGGTGCTGGTTTATTTCATACACCATAAAAAAGCTAAGGGGAGGTGGCCGGTACTAGGTGAACAATGTCACCATGGGTGCATACAGCTGGGATGACTATTACATTTACAGTCATAAGTGTCATGTACAAAGAAAAGTAACAGCAGTAACGGTAGTACAGGATGAAGATAAATGTATCAAATGACACTATAAAGTACAATACAAAATATAATGTGAAAACCTTATCACATATGATTCTTCATAAAAGTGGCCATTGGTTACAGTATTACAAGTACATGTGCTTCATATATAATTCAAGCAGAAAAGAGAATAAGCTGGGCACTATCAGGTGTGTACAGACTGGGCTGCTAGTTCAGCTAGACCTGAGGCAACAGTCTCTTTAGTGTTTCACGCTATTGTTAAAAATGGTCATGTTCATTTGGAAGAAAAAAAAGACTAGCGACACTCACCAGAGACGATCTTTATTCCACTTTGACTGTATGGAATCATGAATAAAGGATAAAGATCATCTCTGGTGAGTGGCGCTAGTCTTTCAAATATAATTCAGCTGCTGTTTTATATAAAGTGCAGGGAGGAACCCAACGGTCATTGGGGTCCAACCACCCAGTTCCTCCCTGCACGGTGCACTTTGTCAAATGGCTGCAGGCAGTCTGGGTGACTTTATGTTCATAGACCATGCTATGAATGAGTCTCTCTTTTAGATTGCTTGTCTGTGCTGCATGCACTTTATGTAAAACAGCAGCTGAATTATATATGAAGCACATGTACTTGTAATACTGTGACCAATGGCCACTTTTATTAAGAATCACTAGATGGTGGCCCGATTCTAACACATCGGGTATTCTAGAATATGTGGGTGTGCGGCGGTGCGGTTGTGCGAGTGTGCAGCGGTGGCCCCCTCAGTTCTCACCCGCTCCAGGCTTCTGTCCAGCCGCCTCTCACCCTGGCATGTCTTCTCCTTCTTCCTCCAGCATAGACGTCAACAATTCCAAGACCTCAGGGGGCGGAGTTAACAGGGGGCATCATAGTAGGCGTGTCCAAGCGCATAGCCCTGATGTGGTGGGTGTGCCCTTGTTCACGGCCATTACGACGCCCCCTTTGGTAGCTCCACCCCCCACGGCCTTTGAATTTCTGGAGTCTATGCCACGAAAAGAAAAAGAAGAATGGCGGGGTGAGCGGCGGGCAGATGGAGCGGCGGCCGGGAGGGACTGTGCCTGTTTCACTGTAATGGAAATCCCGCGTCGCTGATTGTTCACGGCTGGCTGGGCGCAACCAATCAGCGACGCGGGTTTTGCGTTAGAGACATGTGTATGCAAGTGAGATGCAGGGCGAGTGTGACGCGAGTGCAGGGCAGAGTGTGACGCGAGTGCAGGGCAGAGTGTGACGCGAGTGCAGGGCAGAGTGTGACGCGAGTGCAGGGCAGAGTGTGACGCGAGTGCAGGGCAGAGTGTGACGCGAGTGCAGGGCAGAGTGTGACGCGAGTGCAGGGCAGAGTGTGACGCGAGTGCAGGGCAGAGTGTGACGCGAGTGCAGGGCAGAGTGTGACGCAGGCAGGCAGAGTGTGACGCGAGTGCAGGGCAGAGTGTGACGCGAGTGCAGGGCAGAGTGTGACGCGAGTGCAGGGCAGAGTGTGACGCGAGTGCAGGGCAGAGTGTGACGCGAGTGCAGGGCAGAGTGTGACGCGAGTGCAGGGCAGAGTGTGACGCGAGTGCAGGGCAGAGTGTGACGCGAGTGCAGGGCAGAGTGTGACGCGAGTGCAGGGCAGAGTGTGACGCGAGTGCAGGGCAGAGTGTGACGCGAGTGCAGGGCAGAGTGTGACGCGAGTGCAGGGCAGAGTGTGACGCGAGTGCAGGGCAGAGTGTGACGCGAGTGCAGGGCAGAGTGTGACGCGAGTGCAGGGCAGAGTGTGACGCGAGTGCAGGGCAGAGTGTGACGCGAGTGCAGGGCAGAGTGTGACGCGAGTGCAGGGCAGAGTGTGACGCGAGTGCAGGGCAGAGTGTGACGCGAGTGCAGGGCAGAGTGTGACGCGAGTGCAGGGCAGAGTGTGACGCGAGTGCAGGGCAGAGTGTGACGCGAGTGCAGGGCAGAGTGTGACGCGAGTGCAGGGCAGAGTGTGACGCGAGTGCAGGGCAGAGTGTGACGCGAGTGCAGGGCAGAGTGTGACGCGAGTGCAGGGCAGAGTGTGACGCGAGTGCAGGGCAGAGTGTGACGCGAGTGCAGGGCAGAGTGTGACGCGAGTGCAGGGCAGAGTGTGACGCGAGTGCAGGGCAGAGTGTGACGCGAGTGCAGGGCAGAGTGTGACGCGAGTGCAGGGCAGAGTGTGACGCGAGTGCAGGGCAGAGTGTGACGCGAGTGCAGGGCAGAGTGTGACGCGAGTGCGGCAGAGTGTGACGAGTGCAGGGCAGAGTGTGACGCGAGTGCAGGGCAGAGTGTGACGCGAGTGCAGGGCAGAGTGTGACGCGAGTGCAGGGCAGAGTGTGACGCGAGTGCAGGGCAGAGTGTGACGCGAGTGCAGGGCAGAGTGTGACGCGAGTGGCAGGGCCAGAGTGTGACGCGAGTGCAGGGCAGAGTGTGACGCGAGTGCAGGGCAGAGTGTGACGCGAGTGCAGGGCAGAGTGTGACGTGAGTGCAGGGCAGAGTGTGACCTGAGTGCAGGGCAGAGTGTGAGTGGTGGGTGAGTGTGAGTGTAGGGTGTGTGGGTGTAAGTGGTCTGCAGTACCTGGCTCCTGGTGCTGTGTGCGTTTAGCTTAAGGACCTCTGGTGATGTCACAGCCATGTGATCTTGCTCCGGCCATGATAGTGACATCATCAGAGGTCCTGTAAGTATAGAGCCCCCATCACACAACGACGCACCAGCGATACCGATACGACCTGGCCGAGATCGCTGGTGCGTCGTTTTCACATTGCTGTTCATTTCAAATAGCGGAACGGGAAAGCCGACAGTGAAGTGGGCTTTCCCGCCCGCTATGTGAGTGTAGCGCTGTCGTCTCTGTCACGGCAATCCCGCGTCGCTGTTGCATCGCCAGTGCTATTTTTCTGTAAAAAACATATTTGCCGGTACCCATTTTAGATTAATTTCCCCTATGCACAGGGGTACAGCAAGGCTCTATGCCGCCGAGCCTAGATGAGGACCGGGGGGGTGGAGTTGCTGTCAGTGGCCGCGGGTGAGGAGCGGGGAGGGGGGGTGCTGTCGGTAGCCGCCGCTGCTGGTGATTTTACGTTATGCAGCCGGCGCACGTCACACAGGGAGCCGGCTGCATGGTGAAGGCGCCGCCCCCTTCTGCTCTGCGGCTCCCCCTGCCTCCTGAGCCTAAAGGCTCATATTGACCATTGGACAGTGCGGCCCTGCCTATGCGTGGCACACGTCCTCTGTGCAGGGCACACGTCCCCTATGCATGGCACACGTCCCCTATGCGTGGCACACGTCCCCTATGCTTGGCACACGTCCCCTATGCTTGGCACACGTCCCCTATGCGTGGCACACGTCCCCTATGCGTGGCACACGTTTCCTATGCGTGGCACACATCCATTATGCTTGGTGCACGTCCCGTATGCAGGGCACACATCCCCTGTGTGTGGCACATGTCCCCTATGCATGGCACACGTCCTCTATGCGTGGCACACGTCCCCTATGCATGTCACATGTCTATTATGTATGGCACACGTTCCCTATGCATGGCACACATCCATTATGCTTGGTACACGTCCCGTATGCAGGGCACACATCCCCTGTGTGTGGCACATGTCCCCTATGCATGGCACACGTCCTCTATGCGTGGCACACGTCCCCTATGCGTGGCACACGTTCCCCTATGCGTGGCACACGTCCCTACGCGAGGCAGGGTGTCGCCGATGTGGAGCGAAGGAAGATGGCGGCGGCGTGAAGACGATCAGATGGATGGCGGGTGCGGGCTCCAAGAAGACGGGGTCCGATGGCGGTATACCGGAGACTGTAAGTGTGCATGGGAGTATGAGTGGGTGTGTGAGTGTGTGCAAATGGAGGGGGGGAGGTGCAATAGTGTGGTGGCAGGGGGGTACGTGTGTGTGTGGACGTGGCGTGTGGTGGGGAGGTGATTGATGCGCTCCGGTAAGGTGGGGGGGGGGAAGAAGGGAGTGTGTGGGGCGCAGGAGAGGGTACCGATGGCGAGTGTGTGGCTTGTTTAGCCCCACTCCTGCTAATGGTTGGCCATGTTAGGTCACCCTGAGTGGGTGTACAGCCAGCTTCAGCAGGATGTGTCGTATCATACGATGACATCCTGACGGAAGCTGGCTTAGGGGTTTTATTGTAATAGACAGGGGCGTAACTATAATAGGTGCAGGGGTTGCGATCACACCCTGGCCCTGCAGCCTAGGGGGGCCCCAAACGTCTTTTGGCCCATAGAAAAAGATTAATACTACTAAAGATCTGCAATAATTGGGGGCCCCGTTGGAGATTTCGCATCGGGGCCCCGAGGCCTGAAGTTACGCCACTGGTAATAGATATGTGATAATGTTTTCGCATTTTATTTTGTATTGTACTTTATAGTGTCACTTAGTCCATTAATCTTTGAGCTGTACTACCGTTACATTTACAGAGTCATAGAAAGTGTCATGTACAAAGAAAAGTAAGTCATCCCAGCTGTATGACATGGTTCACCTAGTACCACCACCTCCCCTGAGCTTTTTATTGTGCATGAAATAAACCAGCACCTTATTTTGCATAACTGAAGCTTTAACTCTTTGCCTCTTGTTGGTTGCTATGTCAGAGTAGCTTCTCAAAGGTGTCCCCCCATATAGGGTCCACTTTTGTTGTCTGCATATATAGAAGTTCTTGCCCTGTTATTAGGCTAGTCATTTGCACACGGTAAATGTGAATACAACATTAAGGAAAAGCACTATAGCTTCAACTTTTTTACAGTTATGACATTAACATTATTGCCATCAATACAAGTATGAAAAGCACAGAAATCTTACAAGTAAGGGAACCAACAAAGCCCAACACTTACTTAATCAGTTCCACAGTTTCAGAGTACATAGGAAAAGGAGATTTTGACTCTTGCACGCTTTCTCCAATGCATTTCCACACTCGATGAAAGAAACTACAGCATCAAGGTAGTATACTGCCTTCTCAAATCTGTCAGACTACAGAAAGATACAACATCAGTTAGAGGCAAGAAGCGCAAGAAATGAGTCCCTTGTCATATGAAGTGAACATATCAAAAGCAAATTATATATTAATACACCTTTCAATATGAGAGTAAATTATTAGGGTGCATATTAACAGCTGCGTGGTTTTGCAGATTTTATCCATGCACTATATTTATCCATAACTTTAGACTAACTTCTAATACACACATAACTTTACAGGAGCATCGTAGATTACAACAACAACAAAAAAAAAAAACAGAGTAAGTGCACATAGAAAGAAGAGCATTCACAGCCAAAGGGCATCAAAGGGGGCTTGATACAAAAAGGTTATTCATTACTTTGGGGTTTTTACTTTAGCTATTGGGCTAAAAGTGTGCCGGTTAGGTATGGTGCCTTGAAAAAATATTCATACCTCATGAACTTTTCCATGTTACACCAACAAACTTAATTTTATTGGGATTTTAGTGTGAATTACCAAAAGAAAGAAGCAGGTATTTGTGTAGTGAAAAAAAACATGGTTAATTTAATTTAAAAGTTCTAAAAACATAAATCTGAAAATTGAGATATGCATTTGTATTCAGCCTTCATTTGTATTCAACACTTGGTAGGATCAGCTTCCATTACAATTACTGCAGAAAGTCTCTTTGGATATGTCTCTACCAATTTAGAACATCTAATTTACTCAACTGCAAATTTTGCCTTTCTTCTCTTGCTGGCAATTAGCATTTTATAATCCTTTCTCGGACATCAAATGAAGGCAGAGTATTGCCGTTTGACCTGGAGGATATTCTTGCAGAGCAGAACACACAGGTAGTAGGCAACTACCTGCTGTTAATGTGTAATGTTATTTCATTGGGAAAAAAAAAAACCAATAATGCACTGGTTGTTAAGGATGGGTCACATAGCAGCTATGAATGTTTTTTGTGCCACATGACTGATTTTCACACATTTTTCTGTGGTCTTTAAAAAGCTGCATTTTCTGTCTATGTCGGAGTGGCCAGCAGCACATAGCTCTGTGTGCGAGAGCAGGCGGACAGTGAGCTGTGTGAGGAGCCAGGAGACAAGGGGTTAACAGATTGCTGTGTAGAGACAGAAGACAGAACAGAGAAGCTCGTAGAGGAGTTTATATCCTGACATTGCTCAGCATGAGCTGCAGGCACTCGGTGTAGGCCACGCTCACTCTCCATTATCTCCTCACGTCGGTATTCCTTGTGAAGACAGCCCTAGCACAGAATGCGATTCACTCACAGTGCACTGAGGACACCTTGTGGAAGGATTATAAATGGTAACCAGACAGAATTTTCTAATGAACCATTTTACAAAATTTATTAAAATCACTTTCTCTACATTATTATTAAATGAAAATTTATGGCGATTACGCTAAAAGTTCTTGGTCATGTGATGCAGTGGCTTGCTGCATCGCCATTGTGTATGCTGGGACTTGTATTTCTGCAAGTTATACTCTGTAATAGAAACCCAGAAAGGTCACTATGGGACTTGTGGTGCTATAAGGGTTAAGTTTGCAAGGTGCTGAGAGGATGGGTGTGGCTCACACCTGATATTGAGTGTTTGTGTGAGCACAGGGAGACAAGAGTCCAGGAATGTCTCTATAGGTACCGTCACACAGGGAGATATCGCCGGCAACTGAGGGGCGTGGCCAGGTTGCGGGGACATCGCCAGGAGAGTTGCCTCGTGTGACAGGGCGATAATCAGGGGAAAAATCGCCTGAGTAACATGTTGGTCAGGCGATCATGCCTGATCGCCCTGTGTAACGCGGCAACCTGCAATGTTGCGGGCGATTCCGCCTATCTCCAACATTGCGGATTACCGCTCGCTGGGTTGCTGGGCAACCCAGCGAGCGATAGCCGCGGCAACTAGCTGACGAAATCGCCGGCCAGTTGCTCTGTGTGACATCTCCCTGGCGATGTTG
>JARQOC010000004.1:478367123-478517123 GCA_033576535.1 Allobates femoralis
TGGGGGTCCCATGACCTCGCCATGTATTGCGGAACCTGATGATTCAGCCGTGAGGCCATCAGATCCACGTCCGGAGTGCCCCATCTGCTGCAGATGTCCTGGAAGACGTCTGGATGAAGAGACCACTCTCCGGCGTCCATCCCCTGCCGGCTCAGATAGTCGGCCTCCCAGTTTTCGACCCCTGGGATGTGAACTGCGGAGATCAGGCAGTTGTTGTCCTCCGTCCAGGCCAGGATGCGGTGGACTTCGGCCACAGCCTCTGCACTCCTGGTTCCTCCTTGATGATTTATATAAGCGACGGCCGTCGCATTGTCGGACTGAACCCGAATGGGTTGTCCTGAGAGGAATCTCTGAAAAGCCAGGAGTGCCAGATAGATCGCCTTGATCTCCAGTACGTTGATCTGCAACGCCGACTCCGACTGAGTCCAGAGGCCTTGGGCCCTGTGGTGCAAGAACACCGCCCCCCAGCCCTTCAGACTGGCGTCGGTGGTCACCACTAACCATGACGGTTTGATGAAGGACCGGCCCCTGAGACAAGTGATGTGGCTGTAGCCACCACTGCAGGGAATCCCTGGTCGGTAGGGAAAGGGTCACCAGCCGATTCAGAGAGATCGTCCTCTTGTCCCACCTGCGGAGAATCTCCAGCTGAAGAGTACGGAGGCGAAATTGTGCGAACGGCACCGCCTCTATTGCTGCCACCATGCGCCCCACCAGCTTCATCAACACCCGTAGGGATGATTGTGGTGACAGGAGGACTGCTTGTACTCCTGATTGGATCGCCATCTGTTTGACTCGTGGCAGAGACACCAGGGCTGAGGCTGTGTTGAAGTCCATGCCCAGATATGTCAAAGACTGGGTCGGAACTAGCGTTGACTTCTGAATATTGAGGAGCCAACCGAACTGTTCCAGAGACCGCATGGTCACATCCAGGCTCTCTTGACAGAGGTGTTCTGATGGCGCCCTGACCAGCAGGTCGTCTAAATAGGGAATGACGGCATGTCCCTGCATGTGCAGGAGAGCCATCATGGAGGCCATCACTTTTGTGAACACCCGCGGTGCCGAGGCCAACCCGAACGGCAGCGCCACAAATTGGAAATGTTCTTCCCCCACTGCGAATCTCAACCAGCGCTGATGAGCCGGTGCAATGGGCACGTGAAGGTAAGCGTCTCTGATATCTATGGACGCTAGGAAGTCCCCCTGTGACACAGCTGCGATCACGGAGCGCAGTGATTCCATACGGAACTTCCGAACCAACACGTGACGGTTGAACAACTTCAGGTCCAGTACTGGGCGGAAGGATCCGTCCTTCTTTGGGACGATAAAGAGGTTGGAGTAAAAACCCCTGAACCTCTCTCCGGAAGGCACCGGGATTACCACTCCGTCTCTGCGGAGACCCTCCAACACCTGGTAAAAAGCCTGAGCCTTTTCTGGTGACGGGACCGACCGATGGAATCGGGATATCGGCTTTGACGTCAGCTCTATCCTGTACCCTCGCGAGATCACGTCTCGAACCCACTGATCTTGAACGTGAAGCAGCCACTTGTCCTGAAAGCGAGACAAGCGGCCCCCCACCTGTGGGGAGGCAGGATGAGAGAGCGAGTCATGTAAGGCGGGTTTGGGGGTGGCAGCTGCCGCCCCCGCCGGCTTCTTTGGACGACTCTTAGAGCGCCACTGGGAAGCGGGCTTTCCCCCTCGGTCCGTGCGAGCGGACGGTGCTGATGACTGCGAGCTGGAACGAAAGGACCACTGTTTTGGGTTCCTTTTAACGGTATACCGTGGCTTAGGCTTATTCTGCGGTATCTTAGACTCAGCAGAATCCTTAATCAGCTTGTCCAGTTCGGTGCCAAAAAGCCTGTCACCAGCAAACGGAAGATTCTGCAAAATCTTCTTGGATGTGGCATCTGAGTCCCAAAGACGCAGCCACAACAACCTGCGGATCGCTATAGCATTGGCCGAAGCCACAGCTGAGCGAGTGGCAGTTTCCAGGGTCGCCGTCCTGGCGTAGTCCGCATAGGCCCTTGCCCTTTCAGTAAGTGCTAGGACCTCTGGGCTGGATCTTGCCATGTCAGTGATACCGTCCAAGCAGGTAGTAATCGCTTGTAAGGTCCAGACCGTGGCAAAATTAGGGGCAAATGAAGACCCCACAGCCTCATAGGAAGACTTGGCGAGCTGCTCGACCTGTCTATCCGTCGCATCCTTCAGCGAGGAGCTATCAGAGGCAGAGAAAAGGGAGCGTGCAGCAATCCTGGTCATGGAAGCGTCCACCTTCGGGGACTGCGACCACTCCTGAAGCACCTCCTGGGGGAAGGGGAAGCGATTGTCCTTGGTTTTACGGACATAACGCCGCCCAGGATGTAACCTGGGAGCTCTAACCACCCTTCCAAAATTAGTGTGGTCCATGAAGGAGCCACTTGGTCTAGCCTCAGGCCGCAGCCATTGATAGACCTCCTTCGGGTGCACCGTCACCTCCTCAGGGGGTGTCACGAGACGTAAAGTCTCGTTGATAGAGGACACCAGATCCTCCACCCCGTCTGGTGGTTCAGATACGGACACAGACCCGAAATTTGAACCCCCATCATCGTCCTCACCATCAGAGGAACGCTCCTCCTCAGAGGGAGCCTGGAGCTCGGGTGACTCCTCACGACGAGCCCGCTTAAGGGGTCTCACAGCAGAAGAGGGAGACGCCCGGGGGTAACTGGACGGAGTAGCTGGGCTATCCAGCCTCCTATTAAGTGCCTCCAGGGATTGCGACATGGAGGACAGCTGAGACAACAGATTTTCATTGATCTTATTCTGAGTCTCCCATGGCCCTGAGATCACCTGAACCTCAGGGTATAGCACCGGAGCTGCTGACTCAACAGTGCCAGCCCGGGCCTCTGGGCGTCCGCAGTTATTGCAGGACCCCTCCACCAGTGTTCCATTGCATGTAGCACAGGTAATGGTGGTCTCTGCCGCCCTAGCAGCACGCTTCCCGGCTGAGGACATCGCCACAGTAGGGGAAGATAAGCCAAAATGCAGTACAACAAAACCGGGAGTCACGGTGGCTTACCGACCGCAGTAAAGCGGTATGAGGAAGCGGTGTGTGTGTGTGACCTCCGCGACGGTTTCCGGTCTCCCCTCTTGGAGTGCAGGCGCACGCTGCATACAAATCCCAACCGGGAAGTGAGGGTAAAGATGGCCGCCGACAGTGAAACTGTGGGCGGCGCCGAAGACACGCGGGAAACACACACACACGCCCATCGGTGACGTCACCGCACGGGCTGCTTCCCATCCTCCAAGCAGCCTCAGCATGAGGGAGCCGGAGCCCGCAGCGCGGGAAAAAGTGTAACAAGTTATACACAGACTGCATGTACAAACAAACATCCGCAGCCCACGGCCTCAGCCCCTGTGACACACAGGGCGGTCAGCCAGGGTGACCCCAGCACAGGGTACACCCGCAGCACCGCGGACCCGAGGGTAACGCGCGGTCTGAGTGTCAGGCCACATAAAGTGACAGACACTACCCCCAGGCACACAGGAGACACAGAGTGCCTCAGTGCCGGTCCGGTCTGTAAGCACCATTTAGGGAGGCCTCGGACGGGGGTGCAGCACCAGTCCGGAGTGTAAGCACCATTTAGGGAGGCCTCGGACTGGGCTGGCTCCAGTCCGGTCTGTAAGCACCATTTAGGGAGGCCTCGGACGGAGCGGAGCTGTGCAAGGCTCCCATCTCCCACTCTCCAGAGCCCCCCAGAGAGGGATGGAAAGGAGCGCAACAGATACCGGGAGAACACAAAGTGTCCAGGCCCTAGGCCCTCCGGTACCTCCACCTGCGTGTTCCACAAGGGTGAGCGGGGAGGCTGTCGCAGGTTCCCGACTGGAACCTTTTTACCTTGTCTTCAGACGCCATCACGTAAGCTGTGAGAATGCAGTGAAGTGCAAGCAAAGCGTGATCCTCCGAGCACACTAAGTTTAAAACTGAGGATGTTCCCTGCGGTAGGGGTTTATAAGCGGAGGAGGCGGTGTCTACAAACTTGTAGTACCTAGTGTGACCTCCGGAGGGCAGTGCCCTAAACCCCATTGTCTGGGTCTCCCATTATGATGACCAGAAAAGGCTGATTACCGGCAGCTAAAGGGGTGTGTCCATGTGGGAGTGGCTGGCACGATAAGAGGCAGCCAGCTGAGTGATTGAGAGATTCAGATTCAGATGGAAGCTGAGACTCGTGCTGAGAGATTCATTCAGAGAGATTGTGCTGAGACCAGCCAAGTGCAGAGCAGCCAAGTGCAGAGCAGTCTAGAGGCTCCGTGTGAATGTAGGGAGCATGCTAGCTCCAGGCCGGTGCCAAGGTCCGCGGTTGTGATAGCACCTGGTGGGGAAGCCGAGGCTGAACCCGGTGGAGACTGGTCCGGGCGTGGGGTGAACCACGTCCGGGAAAGGAGCCCTTGGGGGACGCTTGGTGGACCCGTTACCCAGGTAGCGAGACCCAGATCCGTGCCCGGTAAGACAGCGGTTCCCGTGTAACGGAGTGAGCTGTGTGTGAGTAATGCCAGGTGGGCATAACCGCTATTGGGTCCGACTAGGCAGTCGGTAAGGACCCGTTGATGTATGTAGGGGCTTAGGCAATTGCCCTGAATGTAAGATGATGACCTATCTAAAATAATGTGGGGAGAAAGTGACCCAGCCAGTATGGATGATGTTGGAGGCGTTCCGTCCCTGTGGGATGAGAGGGAGGCTTGCCCTGCTGCTTGCAGAGGGTACCCGTCCCTCAACCACGGCCTCTAATGGTGTGGGTGTGCCTGTGGTGCCAGACACAGGGGTAATAGGGCTCCTAGTAGGTAACGGATGAGGTTCCCGTGTACTATGGTTTGCCAGTCCCTGTAATGGGCCATGGAGGAGCCACAGTCCATGGATGATGGGCTGTGAGCGTGTGGAAGAAATGTATGTGATCCATGGACGTTTGAATGATGGATCACACATGGTATGTAAGGCCCGGTCAGGCAGGAATCCTGACTACGGGGTAATGTTAGGTCATCAAGCTGGGTGACTAAAGCCAGGCGGCAGGTACCGCCATTGGGACCCACAGGGCCCGTTGAGGCGTAGGTAACGAAGGTCAGAAGCAGGGGTTAAAAGGGCTCCTAGAGTGGGGACACCATGGTTGAACCAGGTGGACGCTGACCTGGACATGGGGTGAAACATGTCCAGGAAGGAGCCCCTTGGGGATACATGACATACCCGGTACTCAGGTTGCTCAATCCCTGTTATGAACCCGGAGGGGTCATCGTCGAAATATAACACATGTATTTATTATAAATGTACTGTAAGATGTGTAAGTAGGCCGGAGGCCGTAGTTACCACGGGAGCAGGTGTTAGAGCTCCAATGGGGAGAGAGTCGTGGTTACAGGTCCCGGGTTATTGTGAATGTATATGTGCAATGTTCTATGTAATGTATGATGTATTTATGTAAAGTGTTTAGAATCAATGTGATATGTGTCCAACATGCTACCCGGGTTATGTTATTATATGTGAAAAATAAACGGGTACACATTAGTTAAACTTATAAACACGTGTTTTGTCGTTATACAAGCGGGTTCCCCGGTTGCTACCTCACAATGCACACACACACACATATACACACATGAAATATGCCTAATTAAAGTGAATATATATATATATGTGTGTGTAATCCATATGTACATGTGGATTGCACACACATATATATGTGCAGTTTTGGGAGGGAGGGGGCCGCCGATACTCACCTTCCGAAGACGCCGGTCGTTGCCTAGCGACGCTGGGATTCCGATCGGCTTCACCCGCAGCACTGCGCATGCGCGGGCCGGAAATGACGCGCATGCGCGTCACCCAGCCGCACACTGCAGCGGTACGGCTGCCATAGGAGAGTGGGGAGGCGCGCATCTACTTATATAATCGGGAGTTTGGAATTCGGGCGTTGTAGCCGAATCCCAAGCTCCTTTGCGGCACTGCGAGCGATGACGCTCAGCGTCATCACGAGCCGCAGCCGCACTACCGTTATGCTCACCTCTTCCCAGGCTCCCGATGGCTCCTGCAGGCTCCCGGTGCCTGCAGAGCTCTTCTACTGCAGTACAGGGCCTGCGGTGATGTCACAGTCACGTGACACCAGGTTACTCCATGGTAACCTGCGGTCAAGTGACTGTGACATCACCGCAGTTCCTGTACTGGGCAGTAGAACACCTCTGCAGACACGGAGCCTGCAGGAGCCACCGGGAGCCTGCAGGAAGACGGCGGGAGACGGCGGGGGCTCGGGGTGAGGTGAGCATACACTTTTTTTTATT
This sequence comes from Allobates femoralis, assembly GCA_033576535.1. Lineage (NCBI taxonomy): Eukaryota > Metazoa > Chordata > Amphibia > Anura > Aromobatidae > Allobates > Allobates femoralis. Next base: position 478,373,412 of record JARQOC010000004.1, read on the forward strand.
TTTTTAACCCCTGCCTTCCTGTTTGGAGACGTTTTACTGTACTGAGCATGCTCAGTACAGTAAAATCCTCCTCCTGCCTCACAGCCTCCTCTATCCTCACAGCCTCCTCCACCCTCACAGCCTCCTCCACCCTCACAGCCTCTCCAGCCTCAACCCTCCTCCAGCCTCACAGCCTCCTCCAGCCTCACAGCCTCTCCAGCCTCAAACCTCCTCCATCCTCACAGCCCTCCTCCAGCCTCACAGCCTTCCTATCCACTCACAGCCTCCTCCAGCCTCCACCCTCACAGCTCACACCTCCAGCCTCACAGCCTCCTCCAGCCTCACAGCCTCCTCTCTAGCCTCACACCCTCCTCTAGCCTCACACCCTCCTCTAGCCTCACACCCTCCTCTAGCCTCACACCCTCCTCTAGCCTCACACCCTCCTCTAGCCTCACACCCTCCTCTAGCCTCACACCCTCCTCTAGCCTCACACCCTCCTCTAGCCTCACACCCTCCTCTAGCCTCACACCCTCCTCAGCCTCACACCCTCCTCCAGCCTCACAGCCTCCTCCAGCCTCACAGCCTCCTCCAGCCTCACAGCCTCCTCCCCCTCACAGCCTCCTCCAGCCTCACAGCCTCCTCCATCCTCACAGCCTCCTCACTCACAGCTCCTCCAGCCTCACAGCCCCTCCATCCTCACAGCCTCCTCCATCCTCACAGCCTCCTCCATCCTCACAGCCTCCTCCATCCTCACAGCCTCCTCCATCCTCACAGCCTCCTCCATCCTCACAGCCTCCTCCATCCTCACAGCCTCCTCCATCCTCACAGCCTCCTCCATCCTCACAGCCTCCTCCATCCTCACAGCCTCCTCCATCCTCACAGCCTCCTCCATCCTCACAGCCTCCTCCATCCTCACAGCCTCCTCCATCTTCACAGCCTCCTTCTCTCAGCCTCTCCATCTCACAGCCCTCCTATCTCACAGCTCTTCCATCTCACAGCTTCCTCCATCCCCTGCCTCCTCCATCCTCACAGCCTCCTCCATCCTCACAGCCTCCTCCATCCTCCAGCCTCCTCATCCTCACAGCTCCTCCATCCTCACAGCCTCCTCCATCTCACACTCCTCATCCCCAGCCTCCTCCATCCTCACAGCCTCCTCCACCTCAGCCGCACTACCTGACACTGCTGTCATCCTGCCAACCGTCGGCCCCGCTTCATCGTCACCGCCCTCGCGCCCTCTGCGAGGTCCACGCTGCCCGGATGCCGCCGGTGGCTTCCGCCCCTCGCCGCTCTCTCACCGCTGGGGCCTTAATGTCGCAATGCTGGTGGAGTAGCGGTCTACGGGCTGTGGCCGAGTGCCGGGAGCCAGTGACGTTGTCCTGTGGGCGGCGACAGCCAATGGGAATGAGCGGACCGTGTCAGCCTGCAAAGCCTGACACGCCCCGCTCACCCCCATTGGCCGCCACCCCTGCAAGCGGATTGGGCGCTGTGTTGTACACACAGGACGTCCATCCCATTGGCCAGGACTTGTAGTCCTACACCAATCGGATGGCCGTCCTGTCTTTAACACACACCGCCCAATCCGCTCCTTCCCCTCAGGTCACATGTGTGACCTGAGGGCAGGGACTGATCCCTCTCTGCATCACCCAACCCGCCGCAGAGGACAATGCCGTGTGACTGGGGCTGCGATCAGCCCCAGCACGCAGCCACGTCCTGCCGCTGAGCGGTTATGTCGCCGCTCCAGCCGCATCTCTCCTCCCCCCTCCAGCCGGACCTCTCCTCACCCCTCCAGCCTCTGCTCTCCTCACCCCTCCAGCCTCCCGCCACATCATACTCTGCTATCCACAGATCCCCCTCTATACTCTGCTACCCACACAGCCGCCTGTATGCTCTGCTACCCACACAGCTGCCTCTATACTCTGCTACCCACAGAGCTGCCTGTATTCTCTGCTACCCACAGAGCCGTTTCTATACCTGTACCAAAGCGCTCTATACTCTGCTACCCACAGACCCGCCTGTATACTCTGCTACCCACAGAGCCGCCTATATACTCTGCTACCCATAGAGCCGCCTGTACAATCTGCTACCCACAGAGCCTTCTCTATACTCTTCTACCCACACAGCCGCCTGTATAATCTGCTACCCACAAACCCGCCTGTATACTCTGCTACACACAGAGCCGCCTGTATGCTTTCCTACCCACAGAGCCGACTGTATAATCTGCTACCCTCAGACCCGCCTGTATACTCTGCTACCCACAGAGCCCCATGTATACTCTGCTAGCCACTCACCTGCCTGTATACACACAATTCATTTCACCGCGCTCCCGATGCAATTTCATCGGGCCTTTTTACTAGTTTTAATATGATTAGAAGATCACGCCTATTGAGGCGTGATATCATGAAGAGAGACAGCCTGCCAGGGTGACTATGAATACCATAGTCACTCATTATCATCCCTAATGAGGTACTGTAATAACATTTATCTTCAATTTCACTTGGTGCTTTTAGGAGCTAAAAGGAGTGTAGGGTAAGTGTTACTATGCTCTAGGGACAGCTTTTAATAGCTTTAGAGGTGTTTTGGGGGTGACAGGATCCCTTTAAGGGACACTAAACCTTTCTCCAATCTAGGCTGCTCCCCATTCTTATTCAGCAAATCTGTGGAAGGTTGGTATCTCTGCATTTAAGTACAGTTAACATATAAAGAATGTAGCATCACTACACCAATATTTTACCAAAGCATCAGCATTGTGCTTGAGCTTCTTTGCTTCTTGTAAATAATGATCAGCCGAATGATTCCTGGGAGGAAGGGAAGACAAGACCATGTAATAATATATTTAAATTATTCCAACAGTGAGAGGTCTATTAATTTTTCTGCAATGACTAAGGCCCCTTTCACATCAGCAATAAGCGCTGATCGCGGGAGTTGCGGTGAAAAAAAACGCATCTGCCGCAGTTACCGCATAACGGCCGCACTTGCGGCAAGCCCCAAACAATGTCTATGGGGCTTGCGGCAGGTGTAGTATAGTTGTGGTTTCGGCAATTGCGGCTGCGAAAATAATGCGGTCAGCCGCGTTTTTTTCACGGCCGCACCTGCCACACACTTAACGCAAGCCCCATAGACATTGCATGGGGCTTGCCGCAAGTGAACCGCAAGTGCGGCCGTTATGCGGTAACTGCGGCAGATGCGCTTTTTTCACCGCAACTGCCGCGATCAGCACTTTACCGCTGATGTGAAAAGGCCCTAAGTGATTAGCTGCCAAATAAATGAAGTCTGAGAGCAGGTTCTACCGGACCAGACTTGCCCTGAACTTGAGCCCTAGAACCCCATATATATCTATGGGTACCTGAACTTTAGTGCTATAAAATGGTGGCAGTAAGGGTTAGGGGGCTGTAAAAGAATGCAAAACGGTTATTGAAGCAGGAGAATCATATTTACCATGCTCTGTGCTGCAGTTACACTGCTTTCAGGGCCGCTCATTAAGCCTATCGAATATTCACTGCATCCTGTCTCCACTCTGACAGCATTTACGATTTATGGTTGAAGGCATTTACGCCCCCCACCCTCTTTGCCAAAGTCTGTGATTGGTTGTCATACACAATTACGTGCAAAGATTGGCTTACAGCACTTCATGGAGAGACAGTGTTATAATATTACCCAAGGGTTGGGTCACATTCCAGGAGTCCTTCTCAGATAGGGTCCAAACATCAAATAATGAATAAAGACAGCGCCTCAAAAGTTGGTGAGTTGCATCACATTCTTTTTATCCTGCGACGTTTCGATCAAGAGATCTTTTTCAAGCACTTGAGGAAGTGCTTGAAAAAAATCTCTTGATCGAAAAGTCGCAACTGGAGATGGGATAAAGAGAATGTCATGCAATTCACCAACTTGTGTGGCGCTGTCTTTTTTCATAATTTGATGTTTGGACGCTAGAAAACAGTTTAGTGAGGTGCCGTGTTTGTATGGAGGAGAAACGAGAGAGAGAAGAGAACGATAGGCAGAGGTTAAGGAACAAGGTCACAGATTATAAGAAAATGTTGAAATGAAGCAGGAGAAATAGGGATATATGTGGTATACGCTGTGTGCAGAATTATTATTAAAGTTGTATTTTAGAGGATTGTCCTCAATCAACCCAAAAGACTCAAATATCAAAGCTTAATATTTTTGGAAGTTGGAGTGTTGCTTTTTTTAGATTTGGCTATCTTAGGAGGATATCTGTTTGTGCAGGTAACTATTACTGTGCAGAATTATTAGGCAACTTAATAAAAACCAAATATATTCCCATCTCACTTGTTTATTTTCACCAGGTAAACTAATATAACTGCGCAAAATTTACGAAAAAACATTTCTGACATGCAAAAACAAAACCCCCCAAAATTAGTGACCAATATAGCCATCTTTCTTTATGATTACACTCAACAGCCTTCCATCCATAGATTGTCAGTTGCTTGATCTGTTTACGATCAACATTGCGTGCAACAGCCACAACAGCCTCCCAAACACTGTTCCGAGAGGTGTACTGTTTTCCCTCCCTGTAGATCTCACATTTTAGGAGGGGCCACAGGTTCTCTTCAGATCACTTCCTAGGTCCTTCCCTGGAGGGATATCTGGCTAGTCCTTTGTTGAGACTCCTAAATGAGTCACCACAGACTCCATTTGCATATTTCAAATTCCCAGGGGGCAATGCAATACGCCTAGAAATTCACTGTGTTGGTTGAGCGCTTTAGCCAGCTGCCCGCAGTGTTTTCTTGGACTGGTCTCCCTGAGATCAGTGATTGCTTTGTGTTGTTGGCCTACTAGGCATTGCTCCCACCTAGCCAGAATCCTACTACACACTGAGAAGGGGCAACACCCCGAAACAGCTTGTCATATCTTTAAGCTTGTAAAGAGATGGATATTGACTAAATGGGCCACTTATTATGGTGGTCTCCTCAAAGAGCCACCCCATGAGGGACGTGTCCTGATGTGGAACATGGAGGACGCATAGAGAGAGAGCTTCTCCGGTGGTGTCTGATTACCCGGGATTTAACGGCAAAATAACGTCCCTACTCTGTCATCTTGGGTGAGGTACCAGTTCACTGGACTCCTGAGCTGCCCAGACCGGGCTCCAGAGGCTACAGAACCCCGCAGAAAACAACTGATTCCCTTGTGACTGAATGCCCTGTGGCTGCTCCTGGAGGCTCTAAAATGGCACCTGGCCACTACACTGCTCCTGCTGCCGGCTGCACAATCCTTGACATCCTGGCTTCATAACTTAACAAATCTCGCCCATAGAGCCTCAGGTGAATTGGCACATCATCCCTGGGTGAGGTACAGGAGATATTTCTGCCCTAAAGAGCAGTCTGTTCTACATCTACACCTGATTTCTCACTCCCCCCCATCCTGCACATGGCAGTGCTGCCTGGAGAACAGGAGAGCTTCCCCTGAGCTCAGGAACTGATTTACCCGCTTTGCCTGGGAGCTGAAGGAACGGGTAAGAGCACACAGGTGTACTGCTGCTGCTGGGTGGACAAAGCAGGGGCACTGGAGCAGAACTCTTACACCGGGGACATATACCTTATAGCACTGCACTAGTTGGATGAACTTTCTCATATTTAGGAGGCCAGATGATAATCTGGAACACTCTGTGAGTGGAGATAGAGAAGACCCGGTGATTGCCAGTGATATATTGTGAAGGGTGATAGGAGCCCAGGGAGAGTAGCCTGGAGATTAACCCTTTGCTTCATCTCCTTCTGTGACGGTGATAAACTCACTCCATCCCCCCTGTTGGAGTAATTATAAGGGCTTGGGCTGCCTGAATAGCTGCCTGTCACTAAACAGTAAACAAGAACTGCAAATGTGCCTGCATTAACTCCTGGCCTCCTGGTACAACATTCTAGGCTGAATTCCATTCTTCACAGCATTCCTCCTCCACCTACCAGAGGACTTAACAGCTAACAAGATATTAACACTTAAGTGGCTGGCACCTGCAGATTCACAGTTCGCCTGTAGAACCACAGCAGTTGGGAAAATAATCACTGTCCATGGGGAATTGAGCCTCTGCATGCACAGGACACTGAAACTTGTATGAAAACAACACATATAGCTCTGGATGTGAACAACATTACAAGCTTTATTAAGTGACTTTAGCTTTGTATCTGTACACCATCGGTGACCATAAAACTACGCATAACCTAAAATTGAAAACACCCAGCAGAGAGTATCTTTCCCCTGTAGACTGTTTCTCCAGGTAACTGTAAAGCAGTGCTCTTGAGCTATACTCCCTGGATCATAACGCACATCGCCTTCTGAGCTTCCATTAGAAAACCGACCCTGCCCTGTCGCTCTGGTGAGGTACTTGATCGCTGCGCTCTTGAGATGCCCAAAACGGGCTCCAGAAATCGCGTAGCCCCGCAGAAAGTCACTGACTTTTTTACGTCCGATAGTCCCACTGCTGCTATTAGAAACTCCAAAATGGCACCTGCAGCGGCCTCTGGCTCTCGCTCCCCCAGCTCTCCCCACTCGCATGGATCCTGGAGTGGTTCATGTGGCGAGGCTGTTAGCCAGTCTCCTAGAGGACTACAAGAGGACTCTACCCCCATCACTTATGGGGCTCTGCGGGGGCTCCTCGAGGACCTTCGTTCCTCCATATAAGCTGATATTAGAGACATTGTGGGGGAAATGAGAGCTGACATGACAGCTTTGGGTGAACGTACTGGCCGGATTGAAGAGAAAATGGCTGAATTTGCGGGGGCTCACAATGAACTGGCAGATAGCCATCACGATCTGTCACAAGATATAAGTGCCATGAGAGCGAAAATGTGGGACCTTGATGACAAGCTTCGTCGGGGCAATCTAAAGGTCAGAGGTATTGCTGAAGTGGAGGGTGAGGAGGACCTGATCGCTACTGTGATGCCTTTTTTACAACACATACTCCTCACAGCTGCCCCAGCGAGCCTAGAGATCGAACGGGCATATAGGCTTCCACGTTCAAAAAAGGCTCCCAAAGATGTACCCAGAGATGTAATGATCCATTTAGCTACTCCTAAACTACGTGACCCTCTGTTGCATACTTTGAGAAAGCACCCTCCCTCAGAAGCTCCGTATACAGCGTGGTCCCTCTTTCCGGATCTTTCACCTGGCACCCTCGCGAGGCGGAGGGACTTTGCCCCCTACTGTTCAGCCGTCAGAGACCGGGGCATTACCTACGCATGGGGCTCACCTGTAAATGTTTCATTTCGCTATAAGGGATCTCGCCATCTCTTCTCTTCCCCATCCAAGATGAAATCCGCGCTGCTGGACTGGAACCTTATGACGAAGGGAGGCTCTCCTTCTGCCGGCTCGACTACACGACATGATCTGGGAGAACGTACCCCTCCACTCCTTGACTCAGGACAGAGATGAGTATATGCATGTCCTAGGATGATGGTTGCCGCCGGGGGACTTTGTTTTGTTTGATTTTCTCTCCACAGCCTCGAGGACCTTCTGATGACATCTTGAGTCCTGAGTGACTGTTTAAGGCCCTTGAGTGCCTTATACCCCTAATCCTCCTGGCATTCCTATTTCACCCTGTGTGGGGGAGGCGCTAAGGAGTCTCAGAGTACCCTCAAGGGGGTGTCTTCTTACTCTCAGTTTTTTCTTTCTTCATATTAATTGTTAGTTAGTTAATACTCTGTGCTAATAATTCTGTGCTGGTCTTCCTATGATTATCTTTCTCTCCTTTCATTGACCACTACTTTGTCAATCTATTTCTGCATTTCTTACATCTCCTTTTCATTTCTTTTCCTCCTTCTTTTATTTCTCCTGCTTGAAATTCTGTCAACCTTTCCTCATCTTCTCGCTAGACTCCTAGCTATCAGGCCTCTATTCTCTTTCTACTTCTGTACTCTCACTTCTCCCTCCCTCTTGTTGTCCTGCTCTTTCTCACCCTTCTTCCTCATCCTTGTCTTTATAGGATACTGAACTTAATTGTTCCTAAGTCTATTGTTGAATTTGTGCATTTATCGAGGGTGTTTTAATATACACGTTGATTAAGTGATCAGATGTATTGTGCTTGAACCTACTCTTTACCCTTTTCTTTACCTTGTTATTCTCTACTTGGAATCCGTCCCTACCAATTCCCGAAACTTGGGAGCTTTATCGGATAATACTTGGGACGAGTGTTAATAGCTCTACTGTTTGCGTGGGGCTCTGTGATCACTGGAGGAGGAGCATCCTGCACCCGCCTTGTTAGTGTCTCGTGTTTTTCTTTATCAATTGCTTTCAGTGTGTATCGATAAATGTTAACGGGTTGAACTCCCTGAAAAAGCGTTCTTTAGTGTGGCAGCAGCTCATTAAAATGAAAGCTGAAATCTTCCTTATTCAAGAAACTCACCTTTTAGCACAGGATAACTATAGAATGAAATCCCTACAATTTCCTATACAATATTTTGCCAATGCCCCTAACAAAAAATCTGGAGTTGCAATTTTTGTACATAGATCTCTCGCTTTTCAGCTAATTGAAACGACAATAGACCCACAGAGTTGTTATTTGGTGGTCCAGGCCCTGATTAATGGAAAGCTGTTTACACTCGTTTCAGTGAAATTTTTTCGTGCTCTGTTCGCAAAGCTGGACTCTTTGTCGAAGGGATGCCTCCTTGTGGCAGGGGATTTCAATCTCCCGGTACACAGAAGGTTGGACTGCTCGGGACCTTCCTTAAGCCGGGGTGAGATGGGGGGGGTTGTTGTACACCCACCACCTTCATGATATCTGGCGGTATGCTCATGGGGAAGAGAGGGATAACACGTATTTCTCACCTAGATTTCAATCTTATAGTCGGTTAGACTACTTTCTGGTGGGAGACTCTCTTCTTCATAAGTGTCGAAATGCCTCTATAGGGCACATTACGTGGTCTGACCATGCCCCCATCATGTTGCAGGTCGAAGACGCCCTTCAGGTTCCCCCGACTCCTTCGTGGAATTTTAATGAATACCTCCTGTGCTCTCCTGCTGGTGTGGCGCACGTTGAGTCTCAACTTGAGCATTACTTTTTAACTAACACTTCTCAAGATACTGACCCAGAAATTTTATGGTACGCCCATAAGGCGGTTATTAGGGGTCACTTCATACAGATGGCAGCCAGGGCCAAACGTGAAAGAAATGAGCAGATGGGGACTCTCACAAAAAAGATAGCAGTTTTAGAGGCCCAACACAAGACTACCCCCACCCTGCAAATTACATGTGAATTAGGTGAGACCCGCCGAGCGTTACGCTCTTTACTCCTCTACAAAGCGGAATTCCACCTGAAAAAACTAAAGGCCCGTTTCTATGGTATGGGAGACAAAGCGGGTAGGCTTTTGGCTAGGAGGATCCAAAAAAAGAGAAGCCACGAAGATTGACTATATCCTAGGTCCTAGGGGAGAGAAGATTAGAAATCCCATTGACATTGCGGGCCAATTTAGAGAATACTACTCGTCACTTTATAATCTGAAAGAGGATTCTGACATCCCACAGCCATCGCCTGCGGCGATGGAATCCTTTCTTGCTCCGGCCCATCTTCCAAAGCTGACTGCTCCCCAATTGGCACGTTTAAACGCGCCTTTCACAGAGGACGAGATTGCCTTGGTTGTCAATTCTATGAGAAAGAACTCGCCCCAGGTTCAGACGGTTTCTCGTACCGCTATTATACGACCTTTTTGAAGCAAATCCTCCCACATTTGCCATCTCTCTTCTCCTTCTGGAGGGAAGGGGGACGGATACGGCCAGAGGGACTGGAGGCGACAATCTCGGCAATACCGAAACCTGGGAAGATTCCCAACGTACTGGCTAATTTTCGTCCCATTGCTCTATTGAATGGAGACTTAAAAATTTACGCTAAGCTATTGGCGTCAAGACTCTTGGAGGTGCTACCCTCTTTGGTCGGTCCGGAGCAGGTGGGTTTCATCCCGGAACGGCAGGCGTCGGACGGCACGAGGCGAATTGTTGATATACTAGAGGTCCTGGAGAGGAGGGGGGGGCCCCGGTGCGCTCATTTCGTTAGACGCCGAAAAGGCGTTTGATAGGGTGCACTGGGGGTACCTGGAAGTGGTCTTGGACAGCTTTGGGATTATTGGCAGTTTTAAAAAGGCAGTGTTAGCTCTCTTACTTCCCCCACAGCAAGGGTCAGGGCTTCTGGCTTCCTGTCGGGTTCCTTCCCTATCACGAATGGTACCCGCCAGGGATGTCCTCTGTCGCCGCTAATCTTTGCTCTAGTAATGGAGCCTTTGGCGGGCAGAGTGAGGCAGGACCCTATGATTTCGGGCTCTTGCGTGGGAAAGATAGAACACAAAATCGGGTTATATGCCGACGATGTGATTTTCATTTGTACGAACTTGCTGGTCACCGTTCCAAGGATTATGGCTCTACTGGACGAGTTTTCGGCAGCCTCCTACTATAAATTAAATACATCTAAATCTTTGCTGTATCCTATCCAAGTCCCTTGGGGCAGATGGCTGAGCTGAGAGCGTGTTTCCCCTCTCAATGGTCTCCTAAAGGTATTCCGTACCTGGGAGTCTGGATTGCACACACCAGTTCTAATTTTATGTAATAATTTGTTTATTATATACTCAATAAAAACATTGAAACAAAAAAAAAAAAAAAAAAAAAAAGAGCCACCCCATGGCTAGGTCCTTCTCTGGAGGGATATCTGGCTAGTCCTGTTTGAGACTCCTAAACGAGGCTTCACAGATTCTATTTGCATATTTGAAATGTCCCTGAGTATAGCACACCTCGTGTTTTTTGAGTTTTTTACTCCAGTAACGTTGCAGCTCTGAAACATGGCAAAACTGGTGGCAAATGGCATCTTGGCAGCTTCACGCTTGATTTACCTCAATTCATGGGCTGTTATTTTGCGATTTTTTCTTTCTTTTGCCCAACACGCTTCTTGCGACCCTGTTGGCTATTTCCCATGAAACGCTTGATTGTTCGGTGATCATGCTTCAAACGTTTGTCAGTTTCAAGGTTGCTGCATCCCTCTGCAAGACATCTCACAATTTTGGACTTTTCAGAGCCCGTCAAATCTCTCTTCTGACTCATTTTGCCTAAGGAAAGGCATTTGTCTAATAATTAAGCACACCTAATATAAGGTGTTGATGTCATTACACCACACCCCTCCTCATTACAGAGATGCACATCACCTGATTTACTTAATTGGTAGTTAGCTCTCAAGTCTATACAGCTTGGAGTAGGACAACATGTATGAAAAGTATCATCTGGGGCGGGAAGTTGCGGACTGGGGGAGATCCAGCCATGGTCACCCTAGACGCGGAAAAAGCGTTCGACAATGTCAGATGGCCATGGCTGGAAAAAGTGCTGGACGCTGTCGGTTTGACGGGACCGTTCCGATCCTACCTGAGTTCCCTTTATGCGAGTCCAAGGGCGAGGGTTCGAACGCCGGATTTCTATCTAGTACGTTCACATTGCATAGGGGGACCCGTCAGGGATGCCCGTTATCGCCACTTTTATTCGACCTGGCGATTGAGCCCCTTGCCAAATATTTGATTAGTGGTGCTAGTTTCTCGGGGATCTCGGTGGGTAAATGCCTTATATGCTCAAATTTCTTTGCAGACGATGTGATACTATACCAGGGAGATCCAGTGACAGATCTACCACTGATACTGCCCCACATAGAAAGATTTGGCTCTTTCTCAGGTTTTAAATTGAATAAAAGTAAATGCGAGCTGCTTTATTTAACCAACCAACATCGATCCTCACGGGGTGTTGAGGGGAGACCCACCCAGATCTTAGACATTGCGGTGGCCAAAAAGTCGATAAAGTATTTGGGAATACAGCTGGCCTGCTCAACTGATTTGATATACCGGCTGAATTATGAACCTATTCTGGATAAACTGGAAAAGGATCTTCGTAGATTGGAAAGTTTGCCGCTTCCTCTGCTGGGCCGCAGTCACTTAGTTAGGATCATGAGTTTCTCTAAGCTTCTATACCCACTCCAGGTGCTGCCTTTGTTGCTTCGTAGCAAAGACGTCTCCAGAGTAAACAGGGCTTTTACTAGATTTTTGTGGCAGAACAAACGCCCGAGAATTCGACTCAAAACCCTGATGTTGCCAAAGGAAGGGGGAGGCCTGGCCATTCCTGATGTCAGAGGGTATAGCCTGGTGTGCCTGGTGAGACATGTCTTGGACTGGCTGGGCGGGTCAAGCAAGTTCTCCGATTTTGAGCTAGAATTGGAGCTTTGCAGACCTTGGAGCTTAGCATCGGTGTTACACACGTCGAGGTCTAATCTCCCCCAGATGATGAAACACTCCATAGTCGCCAGAGACACTACAGCTGTCTGGAAGTTAATCCGGAGAAAATTGGGTCTGTCGTGGCGTATGTCCAAGTTTGTCTCCCTCTGGACCCACCCGGAGTTCCCGCTGGGGAGGGAAAATGTACTTTTTCAACACTGGAGGTAAAGGGGGATTGAGAAGGCGGGAGATCTCCTATGCCACTCGGAATCTAGATGGTTGAGTGGCAGCGAACTGCTGAACACCCTGGCCTTGCCGGATCATCACGATACAGTTCAAACAACTTGAACATTACATCATGAAAAAACTGGTGAATGTCCAGTCAGAATGTATTGTGAACGTGTGGGATGATCTACTCTCTAGAGGCATAACTAACACAAGTGTTTCTACTTTATACAAAGAGCTGGGTCCCCAACTTTTACCGTGCACACAGCAGCGGATCTTCAAGGGATGGGAGTCGAGGCTGGGGGATGCAACCCTGGGAGACCGGATTTTGGTGGGGTGGAAGACCTTTAGAAAAAATGTCATTAATGAGCAGTGGCGTGGCTCCCAGTTTCGCTTAATACACAGGGCGATTTATGGTTTTAGATCTTACTCCAACACAACCACTGTAGACAGGCTGCGGGCTTGCCCGAAATGTCAGACACAGAATACCGATCTCCTACATGGGATCTGGGAATGCAAGATATTACGCCCTTTATGGTCCTTCATGAATACCAGAGAGAATTTATATTACATTACCTGTCGGACGAGGAAATTATATCCGTGGTGTCGCCATTTCGGGACTCCACTTGGTATTTGTTGGAGCAACTACAGGGTAGCCTGGGGAGACTTGAACTACGTAGATGGTTGCGTGATCGGGGTCATTAAATAGATGTTTGAATATCTTTTTACATTTATTCTCATGTATTTTTTTTTTTTTTCTTCTGTTTCAGCTGGGACAAGAGCACTGTCGGGATGGGGGAGGGATCAGGGGGGACGGGGAAATTTTTGTATATTCGCTGTAATCTTGCTAGTCTCAATTATTATGTATATTTACGTTTTATGGAAAGCTGTAAACCAAATAAAATATTTGTTAAAAAAAAAAAAATGTATCATGTGATCAAAATACTCATTTGCCTAATAATTGTGCAAACAGTGTATACAGAGAAATCATTCACCCTGTTGAAGAGATGTGAAATTCAGATAAAGGTAGACTCGTATAGGTGCCCTTTAAGTGCAGGTCACAGTATACTGCAGAAAAAAAGTTATTTAATAGACAAATAGTGATATCAGGGATACTATATTTTAGCCTTGGAATTTATTCTCACATTTTAATACTGTGGAAGGGGTACCTATATTGAGGAATATGGTTTTCTCTCCTTTGATACACTGTGGTGCCTATAGTAAGGAAAAGAGGGAATATATTAGAACATTATTTGCCTGCTGCCCTATGAAATTTCCTCCCAATGGCTACCTTATCATGAGCCAGCTGGAGTGAATCTAGAGATGAAGGGACCCTTATGATCATCCAGGTAGAGGAACTGAGTGGGGGGGAATTCCAGTCAGTAAATAAAGCAAAAAAGTAGCAGATAAAGTAAAACCTAAAGGTAATCACCTGTTTCCATATGGGTAGTAGATTAGTGAGCTGAAGGGTGTCCTAGCTCAGGACAAAAGGGGGGTAGTTTTTCGTTGTTTAGGAAACATAGAGTTGCCTTTAAGTTATGATAGGTTGGTTCACACTGCAGTTTTTTCACTGATCAGTGTCCATCCAGTTTGTGTGCCAAAACCGGGAGAGGAACTTGCACAGAACAACTATAATTGAAAGATTGACACCTGTTCTGAGTTTTGGAGACACTCCTGGTTTTGGCACACAAACTGGATGGACACTGATCAGTGAAAAAACTGCAGGGTGAAGCCAGCCATATACCTACAGATTGCTGTTGTTTTCATAAGAGTACAATTTACCATTTTGTTATATATATATATAAATCCAAAAATGGACAGCACTCAACAGTATTGGTTCATACTTCTCCTGTTTATTGGCCCATACCGACCAACGTTTCGCAAGCAGGAGTCAGACAAATCTTGTGAAAGGCAGACACCTGCTGACGAAATGTTGTGGTTGGTATGGGCCAATAAACAGAAGTATGAACCGATGCAAAAATCCAAAAAACGGACAGCACTCAACAGTATGTGATAGCAGCTGAACACTGCATAGGACATTGCACCTTATTGAATTGTTGTTAGCTCAGTGCTGCTCTTGAATTTTTGTTTTATATATCCCGGCCTCCACAAAATTGGCATATACACAAGGACACAGGTACTATCTCCACCATCTGTCTTAACCTATTACTTACTACTATGTACCCTGAACTCTTGCCTCATACTGCTTCTCTCCTGCTTCCAGGGGGAGCCACACAGCAGCAGTAACAGATTGAATGGTATGTGCCATTTCTTTATCTATAACGAATTACTGTCCTAAGAAAGTACACCTTTTTGATCTTGTCTTATACAGAAAGATTCAACAAGCCATACAACTATACTACTCATAATAAGGTAGCCACTGGGAGGAAAAATCGTAGGGCAGCAGGCACATAATGTTCTTATATATTCCTTCTTTTCCCTACAATAGGCACCATAGTGTATCAAAGGAGAGAAAACCATATTCCTCAATCTAGGTACCCCTTCCACCACAGTATTAAAATATGAGAATAAATTCCAAGGCTAAAATATAGTATCCCTGATATCACTATTTGTCTATTAAATAACTGGGGTTTTTTTCTGCAGTATACTTTGACCTGCACCCAAAGGGCACCTATACGAGTCTACCTTTATCTGAATCTCGCATCTCTTCAACAAGGTGAATGATCTCTCTCTATATACAGTCATGGCCAAAAGTTTTGAGAATGACACCAAAATTATATTTTCACATGATCTGCTGCCCTCTGGTTTTCATTTGTGTTTGTCTGATGTTTATATCACATACAGAAATATAATTGCAATCATATTATGAGTACCAAAAGGTTATATTGACAGTTAGAATGAGTTAATGCAGCAAGTCAATATTTGCAGTGTTGACCCTTCTTCTTCAGGACCTCTGCAATTCTCCCTGGCATGCTCTCAATCAACTTCTGGACCAAATCCTGACTGATAGCAGTCCATTCTTGCATAATCAATGCTTGCATTTTGGCAGAATTTATTGGCTTTTGTTTGTCCACCCGTCTCTTGATGATTGACCACAAGTTCTCAATGGGAGTTTCCAGGCCATGGACCCAACATCTCTGTTTTGTTCCCTGAGCCATTTAGTTATCACCTTTGCTTTATGGCAAGGTGCTCCATCATGCTGGAAAAGGCATTGTTGGGCGCCAAGCTGCTCTTGGATGGTTGGGAGAAGTTGCTCTTGGAGGACATTCTGGTACCATTCTTTATTCATGGCTGTGTTTTTAGGCAAGACTGTGAGTGAGCCGATTCCCTTGGCTGAGAAGGAACCCCACACATGAATGGTTTCAGGATGCTTTACAGTTGGCATGAGACAAGACTGGTGGTAGCGCTCACCTCTTCTTCTCCAAATAAGCTGTTTTCCAGATGTCCCAAACAATCGAAAAGGGGATTCATCAGAGAAAATGACTTTACCCCAGTCCTCAGCAGTCCACTCCCTGTACCTTTTGCAAAATATCAGTCGGTCCCTGATCTTTTTTCTGGAGAGAAGTGGCTTCTTTGCTGCCCTCCTTGAAACCAGGCCTTGCTCAAAGAGTCTCCGCCTCTCAGTGCGTGCAGAAGCACTCACACCAGCCTGCTGCCATTCCTGAGCAAGCTCGGCATTGCTGGTAGTCCGATCCTGCAGCTGAAATGGTTTTAAGATACGGTCCTGGCGCTTGCTGGTCTTTCTTGGGCGCCCTGGAGCCTTTTTGACAACAATGGAAGCTCTCTACTTGAAGTTCTTGATGATGCGATAGATTGTTGACTGAGGTGCAATCTTTCTAGCTGCGATACTCTTCCCTGTTAGGCCATTTTTGTGCAGTACAATGATGGCTGCACGTGTTTCTTTAGAGATAACCATGGTTAACTGAAGAGAAACAATGATACCAAGCACCAGCCTCCTTTTAAAGTGTCCAGTGGTGTCATTCTTACTTAATCATGACTGATTGATCGCCAGCCCTGTCCTCATCAACACCCACACCTGTGTTAATGGAACAATCACTAAAACGATGCTCCTTTTAAGGCAGGACTGGAATGATGTTGAAATGTGTTTTGGGGGTTAAAGTTCATTTTCTAGCCAAATATTGACTTTGCAAGTAATTGCTGTTAAGCTGATCACTCTTTATGACATTCTGGGGTATATGCAAATTGCCATTAGAAAAACTGAAGCAGTAGACTTTGTTAAAATTAATATTTGTATCGTTCTCAAAACTTTTGGCCATGACTGTACTATATCCCTATTTCTCCATTTTCTTATAATCTATGACCTTTTTCCTTAACCTCTTCTTATCATTCTCTTCTCTCTCGTTTCTCCTCCCTACGAACACGACACCTGACTAAATGGTTTTCTACACATACACTACATATCACCTCTTCTAGATCTTATATGTAGAACACTAATTTTTTACTTAAAAATCTCTCATCATGATGTTATCAAAACAGTATCATGTAACTGATTGTAACATTGTATTTTGTGATTCTATATGCACAGTGTCTTCCTGACGAAGGCTCATGCTTGAGCCGAAACGTCGGTATTTTGGAAACTACACAATTTTGCACAAGGAAAATAAAAATCAAACACTTGAAAAGCAACTATCAGGTCTTCACTTTTTTGATGTGTGCCAAGGTTAAAAAATTTTTTTTCGCAACCTCAGGTGAAGTTACCGCTTTCACAGCTGTGGCTGTCAGAGCCGCCATTTTGTGCTGGTGCTCATGCTGAGAAGTCAATTCAATGTTACCGATTAGCAAAAGGTCTTTATGTAGAGCCGGGGAGCTTTGAGGGACATTGTTGTGGATCTGCAAGGGTATGTTTGGGATTAATAAATGAGTGAAATAGGGGTGTTTCATTTCAAATAAAGTACTGTATTTTTCGCTTTATAAGACGCACCCCAAATTTGGTGAAGGAAAAGAGAAAAAAAATAATTTTAATGTTAAATGGGGTCTGTCTTACAATGCCAGTGTCTGTCTTACAATCAGTTTATATGTCCCCCATCCCGGTATATTTGTCTCCATTCTGGTATGGTCCCAATTCTGGTATCCATGCCCCCATCCTGGTTTCCATGCCCTTTCCTGATATATATGCCCCCATCCTAGTTTATGTGCCCCCTCCTGATATATGCCCCAGAATAGGGGACATACATCCTGGTACATAGCCCCCTACGTCTTACTGAGGGAGGGTTGTGGTGGTGCAAGATGCAGTTTCACGGGGCCACAGAGGTTGGGGGACAAGCCAGGAGCTGGGGGGGGGGATTGCGCCGGTCTCTGGCGGGCGCCTGCTATTATTACTTCCCAGCATGCATTGCTGGTCTGGCACTACATGCTCTAGTGTCTAGAAATGACAGTGGATCATGGTCTGCGCATGCGCCGCGGCCTTTTCTTGAAGTCTGGAAAATAGAGTATCCATATAAAAATGGCTGCGGCACAGACCGCAATCCGCGGCCATTACTAGACACTAGAGCATGTATTGCCAGACTGGCAATGCATGCTGGGAAATAATGATGGTGGCGCCCACCGGAGACCGGCGCAACACCCTCACAGCTCCTGCCTTGGCCCCCAAACCTCCGTGGTCCAGAGAAAACCACATCAGGCCCCCCCGCTGCACCGCCGCAACCTACATTCCCCCTCGGTAAGTTTTTTTTTTTTTTTTTTTTCCCCTCTTACTTAAAGATTCACTTTGTAGGATGCACCACCACTTTCCCCCAAATTTTGGGAAAACAAAAGTGTGTCTTATAAAGCTAATAATACGGTATCTTCCTCTCTGTCTGTGTTTTACTATTTACTTACAGGACTGGTAATGGGAGGGTCTCATAGAGACATGTACATTACCAATCCAGGGCTTGATGTCAGCTGTCAACTCACAACTGTGATGACCCCCTTTACATTACCCAGATTGCCTACACACATGGCAATCATGAATGCCAAGTAAAGCACCAGAAATCTGTTATTAACCAGGGTACCCAGTAACTATGGGCAACACCAGGTGAGAATACCAATCCCCCCCAGCTGTGTGTTTTGTCTTGGCTGAGTATTGGGGAGGGACCCAGGCAGTTTTTTTTTATTATTTATTTGAATGATAATTATTTTGATACCCAGCCAATATAACGCACACGGCAGTGGGCTGCAGCTCGCAGCTGTGTATCAATATACGGGGGACAACACGCCATTTTTTTTTATTATTTACTTATACGTATGATGGCAGCTTGCATGCCACAGACTAATTTGTCTAAGGACAGATGCCAATAAAGAGAGTGGGGGTGCAGTCTGACTGCAACAACAAATCACAGACAAAGTCACAGAGTGAGGTGGCGGGGGGATGCAGTGAATATGTATGAGGCTTAATGAGCAGACTAGGAAGTAGTGTGACCGCAGTGCAGAGACTGGCAAGTATGATGCTTCTGCTGTAACCTCCATTTTGCTTCTTTTTAGTCCCACCTAGCTGTGTTCAGCACTGACCCCAAAATGTACAGTTCGGGTTCGCTGATCACTACTCGTGTTCTCAGGACATGTTACCACATTCTTTTGGCTTATCCTGCCAAGAACAAAAAGATTCAGCAGTCTAATCCAGACATTAGTCATGAGGCCCCCATGCATAGTCTAATGTAAATAGAGGAATTAAGGGGTCATGGTAACATTGATGCTTAGTTGTCCATTACCTGTCTTCAAAGGTCAGTTTTGGTCTCCGGGATTTGCTATCAATTGGTGGTATGAAGGCAACAGTTGCAGAATTATTTGAGGCTTTCTCCTAGGAAATAAAGTTTCTCCATTAGTATTCAAGATCTCTGATCCTGGGTGCTGCAACATTATCTCCTAAAATAGTGAGACAGTGCAACTCCATACAGTTTATCTCTGGCAGCCCCCAGAACAGATGGCACCTGATGGAGTCGGATATTAGCCACACACTGATCAAATATTGATGATCTAAACTATAAAGTCCTCAAAGGAATACTCTTAAAAAAACCCTGTAATATGATTGTAACAATGCCCACAACTAAAATGACATAGCCTCCTTTACCTTGGGTTCCATTGTAGTGTTGGAGGACTTTCCTTCAGTCTTTCTTTGCTTGGCAGAAGAATTACTTTTGCTGCTGCTATCTTTAGTACTGCCACTACTGCCTGACTTCAGGGATGACGATGAACTGACTGTTCTCTTCCGCTCTGTCTTTGAATCTTTTTGTAAAGCGGGTGGAGCAGGAGAGGGCAACAGATCTTTTTCCTTTACTAAATTCCGTTTTGTTGACCTGAAATAACAGTACTTGCATTAAAGGGACACTGTCACCAGGTTTTTGCCATCTCATCTTACAGCAGCATAATGTAGAGACAGAGACCCTGATTCCAGCGATATATCACTTACTGGGCTGCTCAGTGTAGTTATCATAAAATCACTGTTTAATCAGATTCTAGGACTAATCAAGTAGTCCAGCATATTCATTTACTGATAAATCTAAAGCAGAGAAAACAGTAATTTTATCAAAATTACAACAAATGGATTTCCTATCTGACCTGGGATGTGATAACACCTAGGAGCAGCAGCTCTCACACCACAAGAATCCTACTGATGAATCTGCGGACATCCACCACCCCAACACAGGAGAAAGACTGGCTACCACCAGCTCCCACTCCACACCTCCTATAAAGGTCAGTCACTTCAATCCTGGATCATTTCTGAGACCTGGAGAGTCCTGAGGCCTGCTGCCATGTGTGCACCCAATGCCAGCACTGGCTGCCATTCACACGGCAAAAATCCACTGTGACTAAAGTTATAATCCTACAAGCCGCACATAAAACCCCCCTCCGCCCCACGGAAACAACAAGGGATCTACTTATCAGAGGTCAGGGCAGATTCTACAGGACTTCTCTCCTTCTTTCCAATCCTGGTAACACGTGCAAACAGGTCTGTGAAGGGGCCCCTAAAAGTGGGTCTGTGATCACACTAAGCAGAGAAAAAAAGTCTCTCCAGCAACGACACACACAGATCCCCAGAGAGGGGGTTTAAGAACATTTTGACTGGTCATTTCTCTTGGTGCCAGCTCAAAAGGAAAACTAGTGACATCTGGTGGTCGCCATAGTGAACTGAGACACAGAATAGCTCTGCTGTCACCTAGTGGACAAAAAAAAACAAGCACACAAAAAAATATATAAACAAACAACTGCAAATACCTGAGTGCTACAGCACAACATATTTTCATAGCTGTCAAGAAACATAAGAACTGATCATCTCAGGAGAAAGGCCAAACGGCAGCGACAGAGGGACCTGACGCTGACTCAATCTATGTCACTACTTCAGCAAATGGATCGCTACGTGTTATGCAGCTCACAAAAGCCGGAGGGTCCCCCGGCAAACAAGCAGTGGGAGCCACAGAGTGGAAGAGGGCACCGGGACCCAAGCCCTGCTAGAGAGGACACTCCTGCAACAAACTCGTAACAGAAAACCCAAAATAAGTACATTGAAGACCTAAATGAGTTTAGCAGGAAAGACCCTGCAAGATTGATATCAGTAGACTTTAACAAACTGGCGGCTGACGTCGCAAGTAACATCATGCCAGACATCCAAAGGAAACTGGAACAGGCTATCAAGAAGGCCCTCCAGCATCTCCAAGACGAAGTGAGCAAACAAAGAACAGATAGTGGATCTGGAACAGAGGGTCTTGCAACTGGAGGGTGATAACATACAGCTCTCCTCGCAGCTGAAAGAGACAACTGCGGAAATAAACAGTCTGTCTGAGAAGGTCGAGGACCTGGAAAACAGGTGAAGACGCAACAATCTAAGGTTAGTGGGGCTCCCCAAGTCAGTTCGTGCAGCTGAACTACAGAGACATTGCGAAAGAGACCTACCAATGGCCCTGGGAATTAATCACAGTTGTAGAGTCGAAAGGGTTCACAGAGTTGGACCAGATCTACAATCTCACAATCAAAGATCTGATGACTGGACATCCAGACCATGTCAAGTAATCATGAAATTCCTGGACTATAATGATAAGTTTGACATAATGAAAGCATATAGATGATGTCCACAGCCAGTGACTTTGAGGGGGATGAAAGTCCTATTATTTGAAGACTATTCTGCGGAGGTGGCAAAACGCAGGAGGAGAGCATTTAGTAAAATATGTGCAGCACTCTTATCAAGCAAAGAAAAGTTTTGCACTGCAATACCTGGCGACACTGAGGATTTTCCAAAATGACGGTGATAACCTCATCTACAAATTGGCAAGTGATGCAGAGGAAGACATGGAAAAAATACTGTGCAACGCAAATAGCAATGAGCGAAGAAGAGGTTGTGAGGAAGACAGCTTCCCCTCAACACCAAAGCCCCAGAGGGCATCTGGCCGCCACAGATGAAGCACCATTGAAATAGACTGCATCATATACATCTTGCTCTTGATAGGTCTCCTACCCACCCCCCTCAAAGGCACCACTTCCACAAACAGAACAGTGTCTCCACAAAGTGACTGGATGCTGTTGCTAATGTATTGAGTACTGCCAATTGATATGTTGCGCCTTAATGAAGATGGGTTTTGGTGGGAAGTGCCCATCTGCCCCTTATTTGGAGAAGGGACCTGGATTCTGGAGGGGTGGAGGGCAAAAAGTCATGCAAAGGTGTGGATCAGGGTGGAGGAGAATATGCAGGTGGCAATTTGACAATTATTTATAATGTGGGATATGCTTTTTCCCATAGGTTTTTTTCTTCTTTTTGGTAGCCCTTAAATCTTAAGGAAAAAAAAGCTAAGTCCACGACGCTATTAGTGGTGGAAGAAGCTAGAAATACACTACAGCGTATTGAGAGCTCACTGTTTTTGTTTTAAGGTTTAATGACCTGAGGATCTTCTTTTAATCACTAGAACCCTCATAAGGAAAACAAAGGAAGAGGTGATAGGTTGTAGTGACAGGGACTATGATGGTCATATCCTGGAATGTGAAAGGCCTAAGATCCCCGAATAAAAGAGTAAAGATACTGAGACATCTGAAAAGGTACTTGTCCGATATTGTATTGCTTTAAGAAACCCATCTAAAGGAAGAGTATTTTATTAGGCTCAGCTAATTGTGGGCTCGTCAGCTCAAGGTAGACACGCAGGGGTAGTGATACTGTTCCATCGTAATTTTGTATTTAATCTGCTGTCCCAGAAGTGTGATGATCAGGGGAGATGGGTTTGGGTCACCATAGAGCATGAAGAAGTCTATTCAATCTACAATGTATATGGACCTAATGGTTCAAACAGAGTCAGTCTACTTTGATGACCGGGAGAGGAAGATTGTCCTGGACAACTCACATCTGATAGTTACTGGTGGAGACTTGAACACTGTTTACAATGGGGAGGACGACAGAAAGAGAGACTCTTCTCCCCTCCTTCCTTGAACAAACTGGATTGAGGGATGTTTGGCATTGATAACATCCAGATGATAGAGAGTTTACCTACTTCTCCCATACCCACCAATCCTGGTCAAGGATAGACTATCTGCTGACCTCGGAGAGACTGTTAAATAGAATGAAGTCAGTGGAGATCTACGACTTGGTCATATCTGACCATGCTCCAGTGGGTATGGTACTGGTGGAAAACCAGATAAAAGGAACACATTACATGTGGAAATTTCAATCTTATCTTAAAAAAGATGAGGGATTTAATGACAAATTATGGGGCTGGTGGGAGGAATTTGACCGGGACAACAAGGAACATGTAAACCAAAATGCGTTGTACTGGAATACGGTGAAAGCGGTGTTAAGAGTCAAAATTATTGTGTTTGTAGCCTCACTCAAGAAAAGAGTAGCAGAAAAATACTCAGATTGTAGTGCAAAGCTTAGAAATATATGTGTGTGTGTGTGTTTCTGCAGAACTCCACAACTCAAAACAGGGAAACCTGGATTGACAGAAGGGAACAGATGAATCACTCTAGACAGGTGGATGAATTGCTGAGATATGGGAACAAAGCGGGGAAATTGCTGGCAAGACTAGCAAAAGGGCGTCTGTAGGCAAATCCATTTGATAGACTACCAGACGGCCAGGAAACCATAACCTCCAACCCTAGGAAAATCAATGAAATACTACAAAACTTTTACAAAGACTTATATAAACCTTCATATACTAACTTGGCAGAAGGTAAAAAATTCCTCCAACAAGGCACTCTTCCAAAATTAACACAAGAACAAGATGCAATTAATGTAGAAATAACAGGAGTCGATGTGAGACAAACCATAAGTAATTTCCAAAATGGGAAAGCACCAGGCCCAGATGGATTTAGCGGGGAGTTTTATAAGGCCCTCAGGGAACATGTCTCCCCATTGCTAACAAGCTATTACAACACCATCCTCTCAACGGGGGCCATAGCAGAAAGATCTAAAGAAACATATATTAAAGTGATACCCAAACTGGGCAAGGACTCCCTGGAGGCCTGCTCTTAGACCCATTTCCCTTATTGATGTAGACCAGAAGATTATGTAAAAAATAATGGCGGACAGATTGGCAGCAGTATTACCCCAACTGGTGAACCCTGCACAAGTAGGATTTGTTAAGGGCAGGGAGGCAGTGAAAAACATACGAAAGGTACTGTGTTAGACGGGGTGGGTCGCCGCAGCCAGTCGGGAGAGAGACCGGCTTTGCTGGCTCTGGATACAGAGAAAGCTTTTGATAATGTTAGCTGGGACTGGCTAGGGGCGACTCTAGACTCGTTCAACATAAAGGGCAACTTTAGAATATACCTGGAGGGGGTGTATAGGGACCCGACAGCTAGAATACACACGCCAGGCTTCCTCTCCGAGCCATTTCACCTATATAAAGGGACCAGGCAGGGGCGCCCGATGTCTCCATTGCTGTTCAACTTGGCATTGGAGCCCTTTGATCGGTATATGGAAGAGTCTGATCTATTTGAGGGAATCAGGGTGGGGTGCTAGCAACACTAAAATAGCATTATTTGCAGATGAGATCATCTTGTTCTTGTTGAGCCACTGGAACAATTAGGAAATATCTTTCAGTTTATCCAGAAATATGGGGAATACTCAGGCTAGAAGGTCAATATCGCCATGAGCAAGCTCTTAGAATTGGGGGGAAAACCACCTGCGGAACAATGGAGGAAACTAGGCCTAGAACTACATATAGCAAAGACACATATTATCTATCCGGGAATTAAGATAGGCAGGCTTCCGGCACAACTATACTCACTAAATTATACACCTCTGATAGAAAAAATATTGTGCGAACTTTGGAGATGGCAGAATCTGCCACTCTCTCTTCTGGGAAGATGCCATTTAATTAAAATGATCAGCTTTGCCAAACTCCTATACCCATTACAGAAAATACCCCTGATACTCAAGCATCTAGATATAAACAAAATAAATAGAGCTTTCACACATTTTATTTGGGCAGGTAAAAGGCACAGAATCGCATTAGGAAAACTGATGCTAAGTAGAAGTGAAGGTGAAGGTGGGATCAATTTTCCGAATGTCATAGCCTACAACATAGCAAGTCTTTTTAGCCGTGATAGATTGGCTACAGGAGACTAACTGCTACTTTAATATCCAGTTGGAAAGACAGTTGGCAGCGCTGTGGGAATTAAATGCTCTCTTACATACAAAACAGGGCAAATTCTCACAGAACGTAAAATCATGCCTACTGCTTCGGTAGTCCCTTCCGCCACACAGAATGGTACTGTCTGGAGGATCTGAGCGGGACGTTAGGGGCCTTGGGAACTAACACAGATTTATATTGTAGAGATTATCATCTTCCTTCCCCTATTACCCTTCTAGTCATTCAGCCTGTCGCTTCTTTCTATTATTTCACCAAAATTTGTGTTACAAGGCATTGACTGAGATCTATTTATGTATCTATTTTAAATGCTATGCGGACATCTTGCCTAACAAGTAGGATTTGTATATGTACTTTTGTAATCTACAGTGTCATTGTGGATGTTATATACTATACTACCGTCTTTCCCCGAATATAAGACACCCCCGAATGTAAGACGTACCAGGGGGTGTTTGGGGGATGCCTAATGTAAGACATCCCCCGTTTATAAGACGTAGTGAAACTCCGGGCAAAGAATGTAAGACGTAGTGCGGGATACCGGTAATGCATTACCGGGTAGGTTTTACATACCGGTGCCTGTGTCCCTCTGTGTCACTGCGGCCTCTGTCATTGGCTGATCGGCCCCTGTGTGCCCACCCGCCGGTCACTGCCCTGACGTCCCTGCTCATTGGCCAGTGTCCCCCTGTGTCCCCCCGCCCGGCCAGAAGTCAGGGCCTCTGTGATTGGCCCAGTGTCCCCCCTTCTCCTGCACGAGGAAGAAGAAGCCTGCCCTGCCCTGTCCAGCACCGCAGAGGAATCGCAATCCGCCATTACCGGTAAGCAATGGCTGTGGGATACTGTAATGACAGGCTGTGGGATGCTGTAATTGCAGGCTGTGGGATGCTGTAATTGCAGGCTGTGGGATGCTGTAATTGCAGGCTGTGGAATGCTGTAATTGCAGGCTGTGGGATGCTGTAATGACAGCCTGTGGGATGCTGTAATGACAGGCTGTGGGATGCTGTACAATAATGGCAGCAAGCTGTGGGATACCGTACTGTAATGGCAACCCTTCTGTATGGCAGGCTGTGGGATACTGTATGGGACTGTATGGGTGACTGTGATACGGAACCATAAGCAATGCTTATACCGTACGCTATATTTCTGCCCCCAGACATGAGTGGTTCCGGCCCGAGTAAAAGGAAGAGCTACTCTGTGGAGTATAAAAAAGCCATGGTCGAAGAATCTTGGGGCAAAAATGTAGTGGAGTTCTGCAAGGAGAAAATGTTCTTTTTTGGTTAAAACAAAAATCGTCTTTTTTTTTTTTCTAATATAAGACATACCCCGAAAGTAAGACATAGTGGGACTTTTGGGGGTCAAAAGAATGTAAGACAGTGTCTTATATTCGGGGAAACACGGTATGTTATCCTATCCAACGTTATGTTCTAAAAATCCAATAAAAAAAAATATTACAACAAGCAGCTCACTAAGTGACACATCGTTGTAATCAGGGTCTTTATCTCTACATTATGCTGCTGTCAGATAAAATGGCAAAAACCTTGTAACAGATTCCCTTTAACAAACGTTTCTCCGTGAATCTACAAAACAGTTATGGAAACTGAATAAGATAATTCTGCAAATATTGGATGATGATGTGTTGAAGATTTATGCAAACGTTTTTTTTAATAGAATGCCAATAATTTCTTTGAAGGATTAATAGTCATTTGACAACTGGATACCATTAATTTAAATAATGAAGACCTATATGTCTGTTCACAAGCATGGATAGGTAATAGAAATTTGACAGTCGCTAAAAGGTCCCTAAAGCTCTGTTTACATCCTGTGTATAGGATACATTAGGGATACAATTTGATACACCATATATACTTGACTATAAGCTGAGTTTTTTAGCACACTTTGTATGCTGAAGAAGCCCTCCTCATCTTATGCTTGAGTGAGTGTGCTGTAGGGAAAAGACTGTTTGAAAGCAGTAAGCGGAGGCATGAGCATGCAGCGGGTGGTCATGAGCCCACTCATTAAGCTAATGTAATATTCACTACATCCGCCTGTCCATCACATCTCAGCACAGAAGCTGGTGCCTAGATGTGGACGTGGGGAGCGGAACATATTACATTAGCTTAATGAGCGGGCTCACATGATCACCGGCTTCAGCTGCAGCTAGGGGCGATCATGCATGTGGATATTGACAGCTTCCCACACATCATCTTTGGCGTTGGAAGCAGGGAATATCCACGTGACAGACAATTTAACTCAACTCCCCTGCATCACCACGGCATCCTTCTGTTTTGTGCCAGCATCTGATCGGCACAAGCCAGTAACAATCACTGCGCGGCACTCTTATGATCAGATACCCAGGACAAGACAGCAGGAGGAAACCACGGCGCTGCAGGGAAAGCGATGGGAAGGTGAGGTAAATTGTTTATTTTTTTGAGTGCACCAGGACGGAGGCCATATACCAGGATGGAGGCTATGTACTAGGACGGTGGGGGATGATATACCAGGCTGAAGGGGAAGATGATATACCAGACTGAAGGGGTAGATGATGTACCAGGCCAGGTGGAAATGATGTACCAGGTTGAAGGGGAAGATGATATACCAGCCAGGGTGAGGGAGGGGGGGGGGGGGAGGTAGATGATATACTATGCTGGGGAAAATTATATAACAGGCTAAGGGGAGAGGGGGATGGTATACCAGGGTGATGGGGGTGATATACCAGGATGGGGGCTGCTGCATATTCCACCCTAGGCTTATACTCCAGTCAATAGTTTTTCCCAGTTATTGGTGGTAAAATGAGGGGCCTTGGTTTATATTCGGGGTGGCTTAGGCTGGTTTCACACAGCAGTTTTTTCACTGATCAGTGTCCATCCAGTTTGTGTGCCAAGACCAGGAGTGTCTCCAAAACTCAGAACAGGTGTCAATCTTTCAATTATAGTTTTTCTCTGCAAGCTCCTCTCCTGGTTTTGGCACACAAACCTGATCAGGGAAAAAACTGCAGTGTGAAACCAGCCTTATACTCAAGCATATATGGTATACTGCCAATAAACTTCTACCTACTTTTCTCAATACAGACTAAGAGAAATAATGTAATCTACTACACCATAATATAGGGCAAAAAGACACTTTTTGACCCCAGACAGGTAAACTGAGATTAATACATACATTTCGGTGTATGAAGCCAAAGGTTTTACTGGCCTTTATGCCAAATACAGGCTCTAAATGTGCTGAGAATGTAGACTTACATGTACTAAATATAATTTCTACAGCAAGACTGAAACCACTTTCATTTAGTGAATAGCATGGTGCCTCAGTGGATAGCACTGAAGGCTTGCAGCGCTGGGGTCCTGGATTCAAATCTCACCAAGGAAAACATTTGTAAGTAATTTGTATATTCTATGTGTTTGTGTGGATTACCTCTGGATTCCAACCACATGCCAAAGACATATTGATAGGGAATTTAGAATATGTTCCCCAATGGGGACAGTGATGATATCTGTAAAGAATTATGGAATTTTTAGTACTATATAAATGAGTAAAATAAATAAGAATCACTTGCTGGGAGAATTATGCACCACCATGCCCAGACTAGTAATTAACTCACTCTCTACTGGATGTCCTGTGGTTTGAGGATTTGTCCTCCAGTTTCTGTTTCTTGCTCTCATTACCCCTGACCTCTTCATCATTCTGAAAGGAAAATGCACAAAAATCCTCTAAATTAAAGTTAAATAGTTTAGACTCTTTAAATGAAAAACAAAAAGTTGCATATGTGAGTGTGATAACTCCATTGTCATATAAATAAACCTAATATTCACAATGTACTGCTTTCAAGTAATGAGAAACCAAGAGTATACGGTAATAAAATAGGAAGTGAAAAAAATAGGATGCTTTGAGAAAAAGTGAATACTATAACCACAAAATAAATGCTCAATAAATGAAAATTGGTCACTCAGATTATATCTGTGTATATGTTCATGCGTATAATTTTTTATATATAGCTAATTGGTGTGTGTATAAGATAAATATTTACACGCACACCCATATATATTTATTTGCACACACATACAGTGCTGTGCAAATTAATTGGGACAAAGCTTTTTTTTTTAAGTAAAATCGCAAGTTGGGATTACCAGTCAGTGATTCAAACCAGTTTTAACTGCTTTGAACAGGTGTGAGTGTACAATCTTGAGTAACAAAATGTGGTTTGACTGGTTTTAGTCAACAAATAACAGCTAGCTGCCCCCTCAGCTTCAGTTAAGAGCTTGTTTCTGTGAGGAGTGGTTTAGTGTACTTTTTCTCTGTGTGATTAGTGCCCCACGGAGGGGAACGCACATATGTTAGGCACTGTGCAGTGTAGCGACAATATTGTAAGTTGTAAAACCAATGAAAAATTGAGACACTTAATTGATTGTTGAATGCATTTTCCTTGTTATGTTGCATTCTTTGATAATGTTGTTTTTAATTAAGTGTTTGTGTATGTTTTCACACACTTAGCCACATGATGATGTCAGATGGGCGTGTTCACTCCACCTATATAGGAAGTGAGTGAACACATTTGGCTTGCTGTAACCCGTGGAAGGGTATTTACCCGAAACGGTGCCGTCGTCACCTCTGCGCCCCCTCCCTGCACCCCTTTGTATACTGCTCCTGAACTAAATAAAAAGAAAAATCCCGCTATATGCCGTTCTGGTGAGTGCCGATGTTTTTTCTTCTTTTTGCTTGATATATATATTAATTTACACACAGATATATAACACATGTATTACAAAAAAAATCTAATACATAAAGTTGAGTGTATATGTTTGTGTATGTATCAAGCTCTGCCCACTCCACATAGCCACGCCCACTCACCATAGCCACGCCCACTCCAGTTAGCCATGACCACTTCATAGCCCACCTCACAGAACCAGAAAACATTCTATGGAGTGGGAGGAGCTAGGGGGCAGAACCAGACAACATACTATGGAGGGTGAGGAGATAGAGGCAGACGTTTATGTGCAAAATAATCATTCTATTCTAACAAAGAACAGTTACTTACTACGCCCGGGCAATGCCGGGCTCTACAGCTAGTATAATCTATATACACACAGCAGCAGTAAAGTCATTGTTATGCCTCCTCTGGGGTTGCTAAGGCACCAGCAACGGCCTTCTCCATTTATTGTCATGTGGTATGTGGACAGATACGCACTAACCATGAGGCTACCTGAGTCGGATGCCTCAAGCTGCATAATCTGCTAGTAAACAGTGGGGCGGCATCTGCAGAGGTGCCCAGTGGTAGCGCACCGTGGATGCCGCTCCAGCTCCTTAAGTCCCTGCTACCACTTCCGGCCATTTTCTCCTCAGTCTCGGCCGCTCTGCATCTCAGCTTGGCAGGAGACGACGTCCTAACTGAGTGCCCTGCTAAGCTGAGCCCTGCAGAGCGGCCGACAAGCACTGAAGACGAGACCAGACAGAGCAGCCAGTGAGGACCGAGGAAAGAGAGAGAGGTGAGTATTCTTTTTTTTTTAAATTTTATTCTTATTTTTACATTGATGGGAGACTATGGGAGTGCAGTGCACCGGGGCCTAGAGCGGGAGGGGATCACCGAACTAGTAAAAGTGAAAAGCCGGCAGCAGAGTCAGCACTGATAGGAGGAGATACAGGGACAATGTGCTGCAGAGGATTATGCTGACACGGATCCCCTTTTCAAAGAAGTTAATGCTGCTGCCGCACGTTGTATGTATGTAGACTCACTGTGCTGAGGGGAGGAGGGTGTCACTCAGGCTTACACCTTCTGCTCCATGCTGCAGATCCATGGAGGGTTTGAGAAGGAGAGGGAGCAGGACATTAACACTGTCACATCCAGTATAAGGGGAGGGGGATGTGCAGTGTGATATAACTGCACACAGGGACATCTGCGCCTCATCTGTCAGCCAATCACAGACTTGGCTTTATAAGCACATCGGTGATTGGCTGACAGGAGATGGTAGTATTCCCTATGTCCTGGATCGGTAGGAGCTGCAGCAGGAGACACCTGTGGCCCCTCAGACACCATAAAAAGACTCAGACTCTGGAGGAAACTGTGTAAGAATCTTTTTTTTTTTTTTTAATTTCTCTAAAAATTAATTTTTAATGTGAGCAGGTTTGCAGTAGTAGTTAATTAAGGAAAGGAAGGGTCATGTGTCTACAGATAGTGTGCAGGGCGGCCTTCTGGTGACATGCACTAGCCTGCTCTATACATAGACCCATGGTCAGACTGGCCCAGTGGGACACCAGGTAAGGAAATACCCTGGTGGGCTCCGGGTCCTCTGTGGAAGCCTGTGCTTGATATGGTGATGCCCGCCGTTAACTGCGGTCGTTACATTGACCAGGGGCCTGTCAGAGGCCGGCACATATAAGTGGCATTAAAAATGGCCACCGGCCTTTGGGCCATTAAACGTCACAGGTAGGCGCCTCGTGCTGATGTCAGCATGCAGTACATAGCAGTGACATTTATTGGTCGATGGCCGCATACGTAAGTCTTCATACTTCTATAAGGCGTGTGAACTGGAAGTTCTGAGTGCCACAAAGGTGGAGTCCATGAAGCTGCATGCTGGGAGTGATGCCAAGGTGTGCCTGTAGTGCTGGCTCCAGCATGGCTTACCTGGAACTGCAGCGATGGGATGGAGTACCTGCAGGAAACTTTACTGCAGACAGGTGAAATCGCAGTGCTCGCCAGCATCCAGTGCTGTAAACAGGGTGCACTCGTGGACCAGCTGTTCTTGGCTCCTGTCCTCCTGTCCAGCCCCTGGTAGCTGCTCTGCACACTGATTTACAGGGAGTTGTCTTCTACTCTATTATCAGACATTAGAAGGTTGAATTATGTTTTTAGTGGGATCACAACATATATGACTAGTGGCTACACCTCCTTGCATAAAAGAATTATGAGAGAAGTCTGTGTACCACTCGTGGCTTCTGGGGACCCATAGCCAGATCGCCCTCATCATAATCTGGAAGCTCTCCTAGAGCTGCGCTGCTATTCTGTATTGCAATGTAGTTCAAGGAAAGCTCCCTGCCTGGAGATGTACACCGCCATGGTGTGCGCTGCCAATAGCATCTCCAGGCAGGGAGCTTTCCAGGAAGTATACTACAATACAGAATAGCAGCAAAGCTCTTACATAGTAACATAGTTTTTAAGGTTGAAGGGAGACTTTAAGTCCATCTAGTTTAACCCATAGCCTAACATGTTGATCCAGAAGAAAACAAAAAAAAAACATGTGGCAACACTAAGCTCCACATTGGGGAAAAAAAATTGCTTCCTGACTCCAGATATGGCAATCAGACTAGTTCCCTGGATAAACGCCCCATCAAAGAATTTAGTATATATAACTGGTAATAATATAGTTATCAAGAAAGGCATCCAGGCCCTTCTTAAATGTTAGTAGTGAGTCACTCATTACTACATCATGTGGCAGAGTTCCATAGTCTCACTGCTCTTACAGTAAAAAATCCACGTCTGTGATTATGATTAAACCTTCTTTCCTCCAGACGTAGAGGATGCCCCCTTGTCCCAGTCTCATGCCTAAGAGTAAAAAGATCATTAAAAAGTTCTCTGTACTGTCCCCTCATATATTTATACATTATTATAAGATCACCCCTAAGCCTTCGTTTTTCCAAGCTAAATAACCCCAAGTTTAATAACCTGTCTTGGTATTGCAGACCCCTCAGTCCTCTAATCACTTTTGTTGCTCTTCTCTGGACCCGCTCTAGTTCAGCTATGTCTTTCTTATACACTGGAGACCAGAATTGTACACAGTATTCTAAGTGTGGTCGCACTAGTGACTTGTATAGAGGTAAAATTATGTTCTCCTCATGAGCATCTATGCCTCTTTTAATGCATCCCATTATTTTATTTGCCTTTGCAGCAGCTGCCTGACACTGGCCACTAAATGTGAGTTTGTCATCTACCCATACACCCAGGTCTTTTTCAGTGATAGTTTTGCCCACTGTTTTACAATTAAGCACATAATTATATCTTTTGTTTCCTCTGCCCAAGTGCATGACGTTACATTTATCCCCATTAAAGCTCATTTGCCATTTATCAGCCCAAGCTTCTAGTTTACATAAATCCACCTGTAATTGTCCTCCTCTGTATTGATTACTCTGCAGAGTTTAGTGTCATCTGCAAATATTGAGATTCTACTCTGTATGCCCCCTACAAGGTCATTAATATATTAAAAAGAAGCGGGCCCAACACGAACCCCTGTGGTACCCCACTGTTAACTGTGACCCATTCCGAGTGTGCTCCATTAATGACCACCCTTTGTTTC
This sequence comes from Allobates femoralis, assembly GCA_033576535.1. Taxonomy (NCBI): domain Eukaryota; kingdom Metazoa; phylum Chordata; class Amphibia; order Anura; family Aromobatidae; genus Allobates; species Allobates femoralis. Next base: position 478,406,598 of record JARQOC010000004.1, read on the forward strand.
CTATCACTAAGCCAGTTCTTAACCCACTTACACATATTTTCCCCTATCCCCATTGCTCTCATTTTATGCATCAACCTTTTGTGTGGCACCGTATCAAAAGATTTTGAAAAGTCCATATACACCACGTCCACTGCATTTCCTTGGTCCAGTCCAGAACTTACTTCTTCATAGAAGCTTATCAGATTAGTTTGACAGGAACGGTCCCTCGTAAAACCATGTTGATATTAGGTCATGAGGTTATTTTACTTCAGATACTCCAGTATAGCATCTCTTAGAAAACCCTCTAGGATTTTATCCATAGTAGAGGTTAAGCTTACTGACTATAATTTCCAAGTTCAGTATTTGTCCCCTTTTTGAATATTGGCACCACATTTGCTATACGCCAGTCCTGGGGTACAGACCCTGTTATTATGGAATCTTTAAATATTAAAAATAATGGTCTATCTATGACAGTACTTAATTCCTGCAGCACTCTGGGGTGTATCCCATTGTCAATTTTAGTGATTTTTACATGATGCCGTACTTCCTGCTGGGTTAAGCAGGTGACATTTAATTGAGAGTTGTTGTTATCACTGATCATATTGTCTGTCATGGGATTTTCTTGTGTAAATACGGTTGAAAAAAAAGTCATTTAGTATACTGGCTTTTTCCTCATCCTCATCCACTATTTCACCCAGACTATTTTTAAAGGGGCCAACACCATCATTTTTTAGTTTCTCACTACTTATGTAGTAAAAAAATATTTTGGGATTATTTTTACTTTCTCTGGCAATGAGTCTCTCTGTCTCAATCTTTGCTGCCTTGATTTGCTTTTTTTTGGTAAATCAGTATTTATTAAAGTTTTAAATTTCAAAAAATACAATGGTAATAGGATTCAATAAATTGGAATACAATGAAAAGAAATAAAACCAATTATCCCTTCAATTTTAAGCACATATGGGGATATAAAAAGAAAGGGGAGAAAGGAGAAGGAATAAAAAAAAAAAAAGAAAAAAAAAGAGAAGGGGGTGGAGGGAAGGGAGATGATGGAAAAGGGAATAGATAATAAAATCAGGAAATAAAAGGGAAATGTAGAAGGAAATATAAAAGTACCGTATATACTCGTGTATAAGCCGAGTTTTTCAGCCCAAAAATTGGGCTGAAAAGTCAACCCCTCGGCTTATACACAGGTCAATACGGTAATCCTATGGTGTCCGGGTGCTGGGGAGGCTGGAGGAGGCGGGGAAGGCTGCTGAATGAGCGGCCCATCACGCGGGGCCGCTCATTAGATATGCACGGCTCCCCCCGCCCATCACAGCGGCAGGGGCAGCCGTGCATACAGCCCCCCAGTGTATACAGACAGCCCCCAGTGTATAAAGCAGGCCCCAGTGCCACTCGCCCCCCCATCATGAGAAGAGCCCCCCACACTTTGCAGAGCCCCCCCGCTGCATTATATTACCATCCAGGGTCTTCTTCACCGCGGGTCCTGCAGTCATCATCGCGCGCTGTGTTCCGGTCTCACGTGACCCGGCGCGATGACGTCATTCCACTGCGACCGCCGGGTCACAAGAGACCGGGAACAGCGCGCGAGGATGGACTGCAGGACCCGCGGTGAAGAGGACCCTGGATGGTAAGATAATGCAGCGGGGGGGCTCTGCAAAGTGTGGGGGGCTCTTCTCATGATGGGGGGGCGAGTGCCACTGGGGGCCTGCTGTATATACCCCTGGGGGCCTGCTGTATATACCCCTGGGGGCCTGCTGTATATACCCCTGGGGGCTTGCTGTATATACCCCTGGGGGCCTGCTGTATACCTCACTGCTGGGGCTGTATACCTGTCCTGGTGGCTGTATACCATACTACTGGGGCCTGTATACCACTGGGAGGGCCTGTATACCACACTGCTGGGGGCTGTATACCTCACTGCTGGGGGTTGTATACCTGTGCTGGAGTCCACCCTCGGCTTATACGCGAGTCAATATGTTTTCCCAGTTTTTGGGGGCAAAAGTAGGGGGGTCGGCTTATACACGGGTCGGCTTATACACGAGTATATACGGTATATAAGCAATAGGTTATAAAATATTTCAGAGGTGTCACCCTCTATAACTGCTTGTTATGGTGTTATTTCCCCAGTCCACGGATAGGTGCCTTTAGTCTGGTGCTTGAAAGAATTGTGATATATCTTCCTTTTCGTTCAAGTATGTTGTGATATACACCTAAATTCGGAGTCCCGAACCGAATTAGTTAAGTTCAGTATGCGCTAATATCTTCGGGACTCATGTGTCATCTAGGGACTCTTTCAGTGATCGTCCATCTGGACCTCAATACTGGTAACTCTATTTATCAATACCATAAACACTACGAAAATTTAACTGTCACAATAATAAAACTATCTAAGAGAAGGAAAGAGGGGTGAAACGAAAGAGAGTAGATTGCAAAGTGAAGGGAGGGGAATATAAAGTTGAGTAAGATGGGATTGACTGTTGGTAAGAGTTAGACAGGAGAGGAGAAAGTAAGAACAAGAAAGGAGGAGGGGAGAAAGAGGGAAGAGGAGGGGTCACCGTGATGTTTAAGAAGCCGCAGGGAAGCCTCAAACGTCAATGAGGTCCATGAGGTCTAGGGGCTGCCAGTTCATCGTCTATCAACTGTCACTGTTCGTGATCCAGGCACTCAAATCGGGAGAGTCCCTAAAGAACATCCATAAAAATGGGGGAACAAGAGGCGCAATAGTGCCCTATCAAAAGTGACACTGACAGTATGGGTAGTGTATATAGATTCCACTCACCTATACCAGTTGTGTGACCCACAACTGGTTTGAAGGCATGAAAGTGATGTCAGCTGCAGGACCTCCACCGACCACTCGCACGTGGAAAAACCATCACAAAATTTTGGGAAGCAAGGTAACAGTCCGCGCTGCTGAGTCCACAGGAAACACAAGGAAAGCAAGATATATCTTGTAGCAGTGTTCTTCTTTATTAGGCTGCCTTCAGACTTGCAGATGCATCTGCAGCGTTTTGCAGATGCATCGGCAAGCATCTGCATGCAGACCGCGGCCCCTATGTTCATAATGGAGCGCACGGCGGTCTGCAGATGCTTGCAGACCGCCGTGCGCTCTCATTGCCCGCCATTAGTGATCTGTGGGCAAGCGGATGCCTGCGTACAAATCACACACTCTCGCCCGCACCAGGGACGCGACATGCTGCGTCCCGGGTGCGGACGCGGGACACCGGAAGGAGCAGATATCGTCCGCATCCGCACCCGAACGCAGCAAACGCTGCCAAACGCAGGCACTATGCGTTCCAATGTTAAACATAGGAACGCAGTGCGCATGCGATTGAATGCATATGGGAACGCAGCATAAGCTGCGTTCACATACGCAAATGTGAAGGCAGCCTTCCCTACGCGTTTCGGTGCAGTTCCATGCACCTTCCTCAGGGATATTACATACAGTATCATAGCAGGGTTTTTATAGCCCTAGCCAGCAGTAATTGGGGTGTGTGTTTTGTTTACAAAATGACATCATCACTGGGGGAGGAGCTATGTTTTGGCTCCATTTCTATATAAAATCTTAAATATACACATATTTAACACCCAACTATATTCAAAACATTCATAAAAATCATAACAACAAAGTGATGAAAGAAACTTCTTAAAATTCAAAGCGAAAGCTTTTGACATTTGGAAGTGTAAAAAAAAGAAAAAAAAAAAAAAAATGTATGTTTCGTCCAAATACACCATCTCCATTACAAATCTTTAGAGGGACACAATATCAAACAACATACACGTCAGAAACCAGTAGCACACAGCTCTAAAGCACTGATAAAACTGAATAGAATGCTGGTGTTCATGGGTTCTACTACCCTACTAGCAGAGTGAGAAAGGAAAAGTATCTTTTTTTTTTCTTTTTACACTGCCAAATGTCAGATCATTAGATAAGTGGTTTCGCTTTGAATTTTAAGAAATTTCTTTCATCACTTTGTTGTTATGATTGTTATGAATGTTTTGAATATAGTTGGGTGTTAAATATGTGTATATTTAAGATTTTTTATAGAAATGGAGCCAAAACATAGCTCCTCCCCCAGTGAAGATGTCATTTTGTAAACAAAACACACCCCTAATTACTGCTGGCTAGGGCCATAAAAACCCTGCTATGATACTGTATGTAATATCCCTGAGGAAGGTGCATGGAACTGCACCGAAACGCATAGGAAATAAAGAAGAACACTGCTACAAGATATATCTTGCATTCCTTGTGTTTCCTGTGAACTCAGCAGCGCGGACTGTTACACACCTTGCTTCCCAAAATTTTGTAAAGAATATCCAGGGAGTCCACAGTAGGAAGAATCTGCTAGAAGTAGAATTAGAATCTGGGCCCATGTCAATCATTTGTTGTATCAGATCCTCCATCCTACAAATATCGTCCAGCTCAGCTACCAGTTCTTCCCGTGTTGGACAACGAGTCTGTTTCCAAAGTCTCGGGATAAGTCTCCTTGCTGCGGTCAAGAAGGGGCGGAGCAGGCTGCGCTTGAAACCAGCGACTGGGAGGGTCGAGAGATTTAGGAGGGAGAGTTCTGGTGTCAGGACAAGTCTTTCCCCTGTTACTCGGTTATATAAATCATTCACGATCTTCCAGAACCCCTGGATAAGCGGACAGGACCACCAGATATGCAAATATGATCCCCTGGACGCCTGGCATCTCCAACATGTCGCCGGCGCCATTGGGAATATATTATGTATCTCAGCAGGACACCTGCACCATCTCGCCGCCACCTTGAAGTTGCGCTCCTGAGACATAGCACGTAGAGAAGCTCTATATGTGTACAGGAATATTTTGTTCTTCTCCACAGGGGAGAACGTCCTCTGGAGGTCAACCTCCCATTTATGAATAAAGGCAGGAGACTCATCTGATGGTGTAATAAGTGCATCCTGAAACAATCTATACAGCAGAGAGATCGTGTGTAATGGACGGTGTGAACCTAAGCACAATTCCTCAAAGGGAAACAGAGGCCGTCAGTTTTTGTAATTGGAACCAGGCATCAGGTGGCAAGGGGCCGTCTGGGAATAGAGCTTGTAAAGGACGAAGCCCAGTAAGTGTTAAAAAGTGATGCAGCATCGGGTATGAATCTCTTCGGTAACCGAGGAATGAGAGCTGTCACGTGTCTAATAATAAAGCTGGATTACAGAATATTGGGGTCAGCGGGCCCAGTACTGTGGTTAGGTGTGGTGATATTTTCGAGCGTCTGAGAAACAAAAATAGATTCTGTGTTATTGTCGGAAGAAGTTTAGAGTCTGTGACCCCCACTGTCCAAAGTTGAGCTAAAGGATTAGAAGCACACTGGTATGTCTCTACGTCAACCCATTTCTTCCACGGATTGTGATAGAAGAGGTCAAATAAACAAACCCCTAATGCTGCAAGCTGGTATAATTGAAAGTTTGAGAGACCCACTCCTTCTCTCTCCACCTGCCTGGTCAATAGTGTGTGGGACAGTCTAGATCTCCCATGGGCCCAGATAAATTTAATTAAGGAGCTTTTAAGTCTTGAGAAGAAGGAAGCAGGTAGCGATATGGGAATAGTCTGAAAGAAAAAAAGTAAACGTGGGAGAATATCCATGCGGATGGAGTTAATTCTGCCCATCCAGGTGAGTTGAAGCTTATGCCATTTATGCAAGTCTGCATCTACTGATTTCAATAATGGAAGATAATTATTAGAGAATAAATGGGTAGGGTCCGCTGTCAACTTAATTCCTAGGTATGAGAGGGCGCCTGATTTCCAAGTAAAGGGAAAAGTAGATTTCAATGTCACAACCACGTCCCGCGGGAGGGAAATATTTAGCATCTCGGATTTGTTCGAGTTAATCTTAAAGTTGCTTAATTGGCCAAATAAGGTCATTTCTGCAATGACATTTGGGAGGCTCACCTGGGGTTGAGTGAGGTATAATAGTAAATCATCCGCGAACAATGCCAGTTTTTGTTCCTCCTTAGTGGTTTTGAAGCCATGGATCGCTGGATTAGGGCCTGTGGAGGAAAGGATCCTCCCGCTGAGACATGGTTGAACACACCTAGAAGAATGGGATTTAGCAGGTCGGCTAGTATCCTATAGAAACCTGAAGTATTACCGTCTGGGCCTGGGCTTTTCCCAGGTTTCAATGGACCCCACTGAACTCGTCAACTCCTCTTATCGTGAATTCCTGTTCCAACATCGATATGGCAGATTCCGAGAAGGAGGGGAGTTTATTTTTCTTTAGGTAAGCGGTTATTTTTTCCCTCAGATACGTAGCAGGTAGGTCCTGATAATGGCCCTTAATATTGTACAGACTAGTGTAGTACTGATGGAAGCAAGATAGAATGTCGCTTGTCCTGTAAACCTTCTTGCCCGACTTATCTTTTATGGAAGATATATAAGTTTGCGAATTGCGGGGATGGAGGGTTCTTGATAGCATCTTGCCACATCTGTTGCCCATTTTATAAAAACGAGCTTTGAATTTCTCTCGGAGTGAGCGATTTTTTGATTTAAAATAGCTAAAAGGGCATGTCTAAGCTTAGAGAGCTGGGCAAACTGTGATGGTGTGGGATTTTGTTTGTGTTGACGTTCCATACAGGTTATTTGGGAAGTAAGCGAGGCAATATCTGACATTCTAGATTTCTTTAAGCGGGAGCCATGGGAGATGAGAACTCCTCTGAGGACACTCTTCAGGGCCTCCCATTGTATTGAAGGTGACGTGGCGTCCAAAGAATGATCCTCCACAAAATTACATATGGTATCTTTTAAGTCCTTTAGACATATGTTATCCCGTAGGAGGATTTCATTTAGGCGCCACGTGAACCCGGACCTGGGATTATCTGACGCGATAAGAGAGAAGAATACAGGGGCATGGTCTGACCATAAAATATAGCCTATTTCGGCCTCTATCCCTCAGTCTAGCAAGGAGTGCGATATGAGAAAACTATCTATTCTGCTGTACTGAGAGTGAACAGGGGAGTAATACGTGTAATCTTTGGTGTCCGGATGGAGCAACCTCCATACGTCTACCAAGTGGAGGCGCGTCCCAATGATGGTGAAGGTGGCGTAGAGACGGCACAGACATGCACGATTTACCTGACGAGACGTCCAGGGGTGGTTGCATGGGTGGTTGCATGCGAGAATGATAGGACACGATCCTGCGAATTCCTCCAATTTCCTGCGGCATCCCGCTCCGAAGCTCCCCTGACCACTATTAGGAAAATATACATTAGCAAGAACAAGAATGTTATTGAGCCAGGATATCTGCAGAAAGAGATAACGACCTGATGGATCACTCAAGAGTCTTAAGAACCGTAGGTGTAAAGGATTTGTGGAAAGCGATGGATACCCCTTTAGATTTAGCTAATGGGTTGGTACAATGATACTAGACCGGATAGTATCCCGACTCACATTTTGGGGCAGCTTCAGTACGGAAATGAGCCTCCTGTAGCATTAAGACTAATACTTTATGTTTGTGAGACGAATAGGTAATTTGTCGTCGTTTTTCTGGCTGATTCAGACCTTTTACATTAAAAGAACAGCACTTTAGGGAACCCATGGATGGTGATATGAAGAAATACGTCTGTGCGCATGTAACCGGCAACCGCCTGTTGTGGGAAAAGGAAGGGAGGGAGAGGGAATGGAGAAAGTGGATAGAATAGGAAGGGTAAGAAGAAAAAGAAGCAACATAATGATACAATGCAATAAATGTGACATTAGCCTTCAAAAGTGCAACTTAAGGAAAGCTATCTGCTATCCTGCACTGGTGGGGGCAAGAGACAGCTCAACGGAGCACAGCCCCCCACCTACCCCTACACCGCACTACATATATATGGCAAATCAAATAACAATAGTAAACCACAGTGAGCTAAACCGCGAAGGCGAATCCCTTCTGCTAGTCGTTGTTTCAGGTATCTCTGGTTCCTGGGGATGGGCGTCTGCTGGTTCCCTCTCGTCGCACTCTCTGCCATCTGGACGGTGCATCCGGTAGCTGTGGATATCGGGGCCAGTCCGGTAAGGCAATCATGGGTAGATCAAAGGCGTCTAAAAATTTTTGAAGGTCTTCTAGGCGCCGAAATGAAGCAGATTTCCCGTCCTTGGTGGCTATTAGTTGGAATGGAAAGCCCCACCGGTACGAAATCTCCTTATCCCTCAGATGGGCCAGCAATGGTCGTAAGCCCCTTCGCTGTTGGAGTGTGCGTCTTGCTAAGTCCTGCATAAGCATGACCTGGGTGCCCATAAAGGAAATTTGGTTTCTTTGCTGTGCTGCTGACATGATGGCCTCTTTAATAGTAAAGAAATGGACTCTACAAATAACATCACGTGGTCTCATTTCCGATGCAGATGGTGGGGGAGCCAAAGCTCTATGGACCCGGTCAAGCTCAATTATATTGTCCTGGTCCTCTCCCAGAACTTGGTTAAACAGCTGTTGGACAGTGGAGTTTAAGTCCAGTGCAGAGACTGATTCAGGCAGGCCCCGTATGCGGATATTGTTCCGCCTGTTGCGGTTCTCCAGATCTTCCTGGCCATATAGCAATTCATCAATTTTGGCAGCATGTGATGCCAGGGCCTGCCTGTGTGCCTTTAGTTCTTCCAGCACCTCTTCTACCTCCTCTGTTCTGGCTGTGAACTCAGCTTTCAAGGAGTTAAGTTCTTGTTTGTAGGAGCTTTCAATCCTGTGTGCAAAGTGCTCCAGGTCTTTCTTTGTGGGCAGAAGCCTCATCTGAGCGCTGATGTCTGCCATGGTGCAGTCAGCAGGCAGACTCCTACCCTCCTCCTCCTCGTCGCTGGATTCCCCTCTCTGTCTTAATTGGGAGTGCTCCTCCTCACCTCTCTCCCTTTGTGAGGCTCCAGCGTGGTGAGAGGCCGGCGCCATGTTTGGAGCTGGGCTGCCAGCCTGAGATGAGGCTGCAGAGCGAAGGAAGCGATCCAGAGGACCCTGCTCACCGAGATCATCAGCTCCAGCACCTCCGGTTTGTTTTCTGGGTTTTCCCATGCTTGTGTGCCGCTGTGGTGCTGTATAATGGCAGTGTTGAGGGCTTAATGGCGGGGAGCTGCAGAGACGCGCGTCCTACTCTGCCATCGGCTAGCGACGCCCCTCTTGATTTGCTTTTTACAGATGTTATTTAATGCTTCATCACTACCTACTTGCATTAATTCCCTAAATGCTTTCTTTTTGTCACTTATTGCAACTCTTACCGCTTTCTTTAGCCATAGTGGTTTCCTCCTATTTCTAGCATGCTTATTCCCATAGGGTATATATTGTGCACAGGTCCTATTCAGGATGCTAATAAACGTCTCCCATTTGCTTTGTGTACTTTTATGTCTCAGGACATTGTCCCAGTTTATTGCACTAAGATCATCTCTCAACCGTTGGAAATTTGCCTTCCTGAAGTTTAGTGTCCTTGTAGGCCCTTTACTACACATCTTAGTAAAGGATACTTGAAAACTTATTATGTTATGATCACTATTACCCAAGTGACCTCCAACCCATATATTTGATATGCAGTCTGGCCTGTTGGTTAATATTAGGTCCAGCAGTGCCCCCCTTCTTGTTAGGTCCTGAACCAGTTGTGAAAGGTAATTGTCTCTCATAGTTTTCAAAAACCTATTACCTTTGCTAGAACTGCAGGTTTCTGTTCCCCAATGTATTTCAGGGTAGTTGAAGTCTCCCATAATAATGACTTCTCCCTGAGTCGCTGATTCATCTATTTGCTTTATGAGGATAGTCTCCTCCACTTCCATTATTGTTGGGGACTTATAACAAACCCCTATCAGTAATTTATTATTTTTTCCCCCTCCCCTTATCTCCACCCACAGGGACTTTACATTTCCATTAGATTCACCTATATTATCACGCAGGATGGGTTTTAAGGATGATTTTACGTATAAACATACACCGCCTCCTCGCTTATTTGTACGGTCATTTCTGAACAGACTATAGCCCTGTAAATTAACAGCCCAGTCATGGCTCTCATCCAGCCATGTCTCCAATATCCCCACCATGTCAATTATTTTCCAACAAAATCATTCTAATTCCTCCATTTTGTTGGTGAGGCTTCTGGCAGTGTACATGCACTTTATGCGTTTCTTTACCTCTATTCCTTCCTACTATATTGACTGTTCTAACCCCACCCCGCATGCCACCCCCAATTTTATTACTTGTGCCCAGGTTACTATTTACACTTGGACAGCTCCCATCACCTCTTCTGCGATGTGACGTCATCAGTCAGCGCATACCAGCAAGTGCGCACTAGCTTACAAGAAGTGGATCCCCGGTGACTAGAACAGACGAGAGGGAGGTATGTGGTGGTGTTTTTCAATATGTGTAAGGGCTCAAACTGAATATAGGGAGCCACGCGGGGGTTCATACTATATATAGGTGGTTTTATGAGGGCATATACTGTATATAAAGGGCAATGTGGGGGATTATACTATATCTAGAAAGTTTTTTGAGGGCTCATACCATGTGTGTGTGTGTGTGTGTGTGTGTGTATATGTGTGTGTGTGTGTGTGTGTGTGTGTGTGTGTGTGTATATATAAATTGGGAAAACTTTTAAAGTGTTCCCAAGTGCAGTTGTAAAAACCATGAAGTGCTACAAACTGGCTCACATGAGGACCGCCCCAGGAAAGGAAGACCAAGAGTCACTTCTGCTGCGGAGGATAAGTTCATCCGAGTCACCAGCCTCAGAAATCGCAGGTTAACAGCAGCTCAGATTAGAGACCAGGTCAATGACACACAGAGTTCAAGCAGCAGACACATCTCTACAACAACTGTGCAGAAGGCCTTCATGGTAAAAGAGCTGCTAGGAAACCACGGCTAAGAACACAAGGAATGGACATTAGACCAGTGGAAATCTGTGCTTTGGTCTGATGAGTCCGAATTTGAGATCTTTGGTTCCAACCACCGTGTCTTTGTGCGATGCAGAAAAGGTGAATGAATGGACTCTACATGCCTGGTTCCCACCGCGAAGCATGGAGGAGCTGTGATGATGTGGGGGTGCTTTGCTGGTGACACTGTTGGGGATTTATTCAAAATTGAAGGCATACTGAACCAGTATGGCTGCCACAGCATCTTGCAGCGGCATGCTATTCCATCCGATTTGCGTTTAGTTGGATCATTTCTTTTTCAAAAGGACAATGATCCTAAACACACCTCCAGGCTGTGTAAGGGCTTTTTGTCCAAGAAGGAGAGTGATGGAGTGCAACGCCAAATGACCTGGCCTCCACAGTCACCAGACCTGAACCCAATCGAGATGGGGTGAGTTGGACCGCAGAGACAAGGCAAAAGGGCCAACAAGTGCCAAGCATCTCTGGGAACTCCTTCAAGACTGTTGTAAGACCATTTCCGGTGACTACCTCTTGAAGCTCATCAAGAGAATGCCAAGAGTGTGCAAGGCAGTAATCAAAGCAAAAGGTGGCTACTTTGAAGAACCTAGAATATAAGACATATTTTCAGTTGTTTCACACTTTTTTGTTAAGTATATAATTCCACATGTACATATTCTATATTCATAAAATAACCTATAAAGAGGCACCCCTCCTCAAATGTCTAGGAGAAAAAATGCCACAAACCAGTCCAGATGCTAATAATTTATTATATAAAGTTCAATTACACAACAGTACTATACAAATTACACCCAGTGATAAAGTAGGAAAACAGGGATAAGGGAACTAAAAACAAAGCATCATGCAAGGAACAAAAGGGGTATACTGGACCAGGATTCACAGTTTGGTTGCATACAAGGAACTTATACAATTTGGACTAAAGTGCAGCTAGTGTCAATCAGTATCGTTCAATAAACAAAATAACATTGTACCTGGGCGCTATGAGGTAACTTGACATCAATTGTGTCCATCATACTATACTTAGGGTGAGTATATTATTTAGTAAAGATATCCGTCCCACCAGGTCTACTACATAGCAGGCCTGAACTACACTGGTAATTAGCCAGAAGCCCAAACTGATATATCAAACACCATAACAGCATACACTGATGTAACTATCTGTTCATACCTTGTGACATGTTGAATCCAAGAGTACAGCACACCCCAGCTTCGACACGTGCTTCTCCGTCAGGCTTCGTCAGGAACCTCCTGGGAACCTGCACTGCACATTTCAAGTATCCTCTGAAGCTTAGGAGCGGGCACTATATAACTCCCCTCCTCCCCTCTCCCTCCAGGAGATTATACTGTAAGTGGGAGACAGAGGCAAATGTCTGACCCAGAGGTCTCCTAAAGACCACGCTGAGATTTACAACAGATAAGTACCCTTTCAACTCCTCTTGTGACCAGCATTGTATGGAAACACTATCATTCCCCTTCCTTCGCCACCTCATCAGCTTCTACCACCAGGGAAAGACGCATACAAAGATATCTAACGGACTCTACTAATTTATCCACCAGGGTGGCTGCTGCAGATACCCAAATCAATGTGCATGCAAAAGGTCCTAGCACTATTTTCCTAGCTGGGCCTACTCTCCCCTATCCACCTCAATTGCTCAGTGGTCACAATCTCATGGGGTTGCTACAACCATTAGCCCAGTAATTCCACATCCTGTACCATCTACAATGCTGGATGAGCTTGAAGACCTTCACATCTGCGTGGCGGAGATAACGACTAAGACTGATATGGAGGGCTATATATCTCGGGTGGAGAATCTATGCAGGGCAGCGATACAGAGCCTCACTACATCTATCTCTCAAGTCACAGAAAGCGTGGATCTCTTGGAATCCTGCACCCTGGCACATAATGAATGACAGTCAGAACAAAAGTGATTATTAGACCTCCATTGTTAACAAATATCTCATTTTTAATCTCATGGAGGATTCAGAGAATAGAGGCTGCTGTAATAATATAAGAGCGTGCGGTCTCCTGGAGGCTACAGGCCCGACAGATTTGGTCCCCACTCTCCAGGGCCTCTTTAATAATCTACTAGACAGACCGTCAGACACCGTGATCTTGTTTGACAGAGCCCATCGTGCCCTCTGTCCGCGATCCGTGGACCCCAACAATCCTAGAGACGTAATTTGTCCTCTCCACTTGTACCACCTTAAGGAGGATATTATGCGACAGGCGCATCTTAAGGGACCCATAGACTTTACAGAGCCGAAATTCATTTATTAGCAGATCTCTCCCGAGCAACCCTGTCTAAGCGCAGAGCCTTATGTTCAGTACTGGAGACCGTAAGGGAGAGAGACATCATGTATTCTTGGGGATACCCCTTCCAACTTCAAGTTAGGAACCAACAGGGAACTTTTATCCTTCGGGATCCCCAAGGCCTGTGCCTATCTGAGATTGCTTTTCCAGACTGGCACTCCAACTCATTTCTGCCTACGCAGATAGGAGATGACCATCATCGATCAGCCCTGCCCCAGAGATCTCAGAGGAGGGGCTCAATAAGTCCTCATCCAGTAGAATAGCTGGGGTTATTGTGTCACTGACTGCTTTGCAAGCCGCTACCATGAATGCTGACTACCCCCTCATGACAACCCCCACCCTTGCTGGAACTTAACTACGACAGTTGAGGGGAACTTTCCAATTGGTCGCCCTATGTGTAATGGGGGTATGAAGGTTGGGAGACTATATATGCCTTGATCTTGAGTTATTAGGAGGGAGGAGAATCAAAAAATTCAAAGTTAACCCGGCGTCCATTGTAAATGTATGAGAAAGGTGTCATTAGTACTGAATAACTCCCTTATACCTCTTCCTTTATATCCTATCCCTTACTCTACTCCTTCCTGAACCCCACCTGTTTTCCCTCTCCTCCCTTCCTCAGTACTTATGCATTCAATATGGTTATGTAAAAGGGGACTGTTCTCTATGGTGTAATGTGATGCCCTGTGTGTATAACAGATTGATATGTAGCTTTCTCAAATTTTCTCCTGAAGTTTGCCTGTTATTTGTTCACTTTCTCTTTACCTTGTGTCTAGCACACTTTTACTCCGGTCTAGCATAGATTTAACAAAACAATAAGTTTATTTCCATTTATTAGTTGTATTACAGGCTGTTGCCGAGCCAGGATAGGCCCTGGAAGCCATTAAGGGCTCCATTGTTAGGCTCACTCTCCGAATAGGGAAACCTGTGGTTTAGGTTCTACTAGTTTGTGTCTGACTACTACCTAGGGTTCTTGCGTCCCCGACTTAAGATCGAGGACTTTGCCTACACTCTCATTAGGCTACTACTCTACTTTGTTTCTCCTACTCTGTGTTCATACTTCTTTTTCTTCTTTCTCTATTACATTACCTTTTTATTCCACTCATAGCCTCCCCCTTTGATATCCACCCTAATTCCTTCTCCCCACTAACCTTGGCCTTCCACCCAGCAGCGGACTGTCCTCCCCCCGTCACGGACCTTATCATGGACTCCTTGAGGTTGGCTTCACTGAATGTGTGGGGTTTTAATATCCCACAGAAACGCACACAGATTTTACATGGGTTCCACAAAATGGGAGTACAAATCCTCTTACTGCAAGAGACGCACTTTAAATTAGATAATTTCCCCGAGGTGAGGAACCGCCACTTATCCACCTGGTTCCACGCTCCTAACCCAAGTGCGAGATCTAAAGGGGTGAGCATTGCCATCCACAAAACCCTAACCCATCCACTATTGGAAGTAGAGGTTGATGAACATGGCAGATATATCCTGTTGAAATTGCGTATTCTTGACCAGACCTATACCATTGCTAATTTTTACCTCCCAAATAAAAGGCAGTTTGAAACATGCAAGCGGTACCTGAGGAAAATAGAGGAGTTCATGCAGGGTCATCTGATTATTGGTGGTGATTTTAATCTTCCACTGGATGCACAGCTGGACACGTCGGCGGGTAAGTCCATAATCTCTCCTAATCAAATTCACTCTCTTAATCTCTCTACCGCCAAAGGGCTGTGGATGTTTGGCTAATGCTCCATCCATCTGATAGGAACTATACCCGTTTTTCTGCGGCCAACTCGTCATACAGTCGGATAGACTATTTTTTGATCAGTAACCAGTTACTAAACTGGAATTCCACTGCTTCCATCGGTTCCATAACCTGGTCCCATCATGCTCCCGTTCTTTTGACTTTCCATCCCCCTAATACTACATCCCGCTCTTGGCAGTGGAGGCTGAACCCTAACTTCCTTTCTGACAGTGATACCACATTCAATCAGTGGGATCGACTATCTCAAATTTTTTACCTGAACACAGGGATGACACGATCTCTCTTCCAATTCAATGGGAGGCCCTTAAATTATTAGGGGAGTTTTCATCAGAGAAGGAGCTAGACTTAAAAGAAAAAACTCAGCCTGTATCGAGGACCTTCTGTCGCAGATAAAATCATTGGAGCAGACTCACAAAATTACCTCCTCACAGGGCACACTCCTTCAACTGAACAAATCTAAAATAGATCTAAAAAAATATTTAGACTAGGGGTATGCTAGGTTTAGGGAATGCTCTTCTCACCATTTCCTTTATGAATTTGCGGATAAATGTGGTGGCCCTCTCATCAGATATTTACACCCAAATATCTCTAGCACTTTTATCCCTATGGCGAGAAGTAATGGAGATAAACTCAAATATCACCCTAAACACATAGCTGAGGCATTTAAAAAAATATTATGAATCTCTCTATAACATTCAAGACTCCCCACAAAACTATTGTGACGCAAAAATCAAGGAACATATAAGCCTTATTTATCTTACCCACGATTCCAGAAGAGATAGTTGGGGAATTGGATACCCCCTTAACCTTGGAAGAGGTTGCGAGATTATTAAGTCGACTTCACCTAATAAGAGCCCAGGACCAGATGGTTTACTGACAAATTTTATCAAAACTTTGTGTCTACGCTAGCACCCTTTTTGACCAAAGTATTTAACACAATCTTGGCAGATCATCCTTTTCCCAGGCAATCATTGGAAGCCATAATTACAGTCATCCTTAAACCGGGTAAAAATTTGGAATTATGCTAGTGTTACCGGCCAATTTCTCTGATGAATATAGACGTGAAGTTTTTTGCCAAGCTGTTGGCCCTAGACCAGGCTCTTCTCTGCCTCAGCTGATAAACAATGACCAAGTGGGTTTCGTCCCCCATAGGGAAGCGAGAGATAACACAATCAAATCTCCCATATTCAACAAGTTAAGATCCCTGCGTGCGTTTTGTCGGTCAATGCAGAGAAGGCCTTTGATAGGGTCAATGAAGGTTTCTTGAGAGAACCATGGAACAAATTAAATTGGGCCATCTTTCAGAGGCAAAGTCATGGCATTGTACTCGGACCTCTCTGCTAGAGTCTGCTGCAATGGTATCCTGTCTGAACCTTTCTGTATAAGAACTAGTACGAGACAAGGATGCCCCTCTTCGTGAACGCTTTGCGGCTAAACCCAGATATTCATGGGATAAGAGTGGGAGATAAAAGCTATAAATTGGCCCTCTATGCTGACGATCTCCTGATCTATATCAGGCACCCTGAGATTTTCCTACCATCCATCCTTAGAGAGTTTGACTTATACGGACATGTGAGCAACTTTAAGGTTAATCTGGCGAAATCTGAAATTTTAGATGTTGGTCTCCTGAATGATCACAAGATACATCTCCAGGAAGCATTTCCCTTTAGATGGTGCTCATCCTCAATTACTTATTTGGGGATACATTTGACAGACGACCTCTCCTTACTCTATAACCTAAATTATAAACCCCTTCTCAGAAATATTACTACAGCTCTGGGGTCGTTTGACTGTTGAGCGTTGTCATGGTTTAGGAGAATCAATGTCCTGAAGCTCGACATATTACCTAAAATGCTTTACCTGTTCAGGCGGTCCCGATTGCTCTTTCCCGCTCCTTATTTAGGCAGTTGAGGCGACTGTCTGAAATTCATATGTAGAAATCAGAGACTGAGGTTGGCTTATAGAATTTTGACCCGACCCAAGAGAGAAGGGGGAACGGGTCTTCCGAATTTTCAGCTCTATCATTTCGCGGCCCTGCTTAGTAGACTTATAGACTGGTTTCATGGGGCTGGATTGAAGCAGTGGGTTCTATTGGAACACAAAATTACTGATTGGAGTCTGACATCCCTTCCCTGGATTGCGAAAACCAAACATCCACATGCCCTTACCCTCTCCATCCTCACTAGGGATCTCTTGCAGACCTGGGATGCGTTGAATAAACAGCATCACTTATCAGACCTTTGGGGACCTATGACACCCCTATTCGATAACCCAGACTTCCCACTGGCGGTCCAGTCTAGCCACTTCCTGATCTGGTCATCAGCACAGAGACCCAGAGTTTGCCAGGTGTTGTTGGGAGCCTCCTCAATGCCCCTATTGGCTGAGTATACCTCTCTTTTCCCAGAACACCGCATTCTGGGGTATGAATACCTTCAAGCCAGATCCTTTGTTTTACTCTTCTGGTACCGTAGCAGACCTCATTAAAGACTGCTCTTGCTTTGAGTCGTTGTTGTTGCAAGACTCGGCCCTGACTCATACAGTGTCACAGATTTACTCCATCTTTACATTAGCTGATGGACTCCGATCTCTGTGGTTTGTCAGGGAGTGGGAGCGAGGCCTTGGTTCCGAGATTTCGACACTAGATTGGTGCAAGTCATTCTCATCTATTCATAGAATGCCTTTGGCGTGCAAAATGCAGACTTACTTTAAACTTGTTTCTCAATGGTATAGGGGCCACACAAAATCAACAGAATTTTCACAAATAACCCTGACACATGCTGGAGATGCGAAAGCTCGGTGAAATCTGTCTTGCACATCTGGTGGGAATGTCCCCTGATACT
The DNA here is from genome assembly GCA_033576535.1 of Allobates femoralis. Classification (NCBI taxonomy): domain Eukaryota; kingdom Metazoa; phylum Chordata; class Amphibia; order Anura; family Aromobatidae; genus Allobates; species Allobates femoralis. Next base: position 478,424,336 of record JARQOC010000004.1, read on the forward strand.
ACGCCTTTGGCGCAAAGTATTTGACCTCTACAAAGTGATCACGGGCGAAGATGTGCAGTGCACTCCTCAGATTGGGCTCCTCTCCATACTCCCGGGCTCTTTCAGAGAAATAAAATCGGGTTTGCTGAGACGCTACATAGCTACGGCTCGATCAATTATACCAAAGAAATGTTGAACTACTGTACCTCCATCTATCCTTGATTGGTCCAGGGAAATGGACTATCTGCAGGATGGAGAAATTATCTGTTCATTTTGAGGTTCAGACTGACAAATATTACCATTCATGGCAGTCTTGGCTATTATTTCGAGAATCCATCGATTACGCAGCGGCCCTGATTCTTTAGGCCTCGCTATGTTATAGTACAGATAGACCAGGTGGCTTTCCGTGGCAGGGAGGGCTCTTGCTTTACCCCCCCCCCCCCCTCCTGACGGAAGCCTCTCTTGGAAATGTACTTATAGGAGATGCTAACTTATCTTCACTGATCGTTAACCGACTAGGCGATATTCACCCTCCTTACACCTCCAGATCCCCATCCCCCCCCCCTTTCCCCCTTCCTTATTCCTATGCTCCATCCTGATACTTTTTCTACTCTTTTCTCTTTTTCTTTAAGAAACATTTCTTTGTTTTGTTTACTCTGAATCATTAACAATCAGATTCTTTCTCATTTAGTTGTATGACTCGAGTTAAATGATAATTTGCACTACACAGGGATATTTCTTTCTTGACCAAGGGAAGCGCATTAATATTAATAATAATAATAATCTTTATTCATATAGCGCCAACATATTCCACAGGGCTTCACAATTCAACGTTCATGTTTAAACAATCATAAGAAACAGTTATTAGAAAATACAATACAATGCAAAAAAAAAACCAGTACAATATAGTACAAAGCATAATACTATACAATAATGAGAGCAAAATAATGACAGCCCTGCTCATAAGAGCTTACAATCTAACAATGAGGTGGGGGTGACACAAAGTATAGGTGCTCATTTACAATGATGGTATGGTCAATTTGAGGAGATGGAGAACAGATAGGAGCAGTATAAGTGGCCACCAAACATTATTTGTGTTGCATTTCAGACTGGTGGAGCGGATAGGCTTTGTCTAGATGACTGACTAGGGATCATGATAGGCCGCCCTAAAAAGATGTGTTTTTAGGGATCGCCTGAAACTATGCAAGTTGTGGATACGCCTAATTTCTTGGGGTAGAGCATTCCAGAGAATTGGTGCAGCTCGGGAGAAGTCTTGGAGCCGAGAGTGGGAGGTTCGGATTAATGCAGAAGTTAGTCTGAAGTCACTTCCAGAGCAAAGAGAACGGGTGGGGTGATAGACAGAGATGAGGGAGGAGATGTAGGGAAGTGATGCACTGTGAAGGGCTTTGTGGGTGAGAACAAGCTGTTTAAATTGGATCCTATAGAGTATGGGCAGCCAGTGCAATGACTGACAGAGCAGAAGCGTCCGAGTAATGATTAGCTAAATAGGTGATCCTGGCTGCTGCATTAAGGATGGACTGGAAAAGGGAGAGTCTAGTGCGGGGGAGACCAATTAAAAGAGAATTAGAATAGTCAAAGCGGGAGTGAATCAGGGCCACAGTGAGGGTTTTTGTGGTTTCCAAGGTGAGAAAAGGGCGAATTCTAGAGATGTTCTTCAGGTGCAAGCAGCAAGAGCGGGCGACAGATTGTATATGTGGGATGAAGGAAAGATCAGAGTCCGACATAACACCAAGACAGCGAGCCTGCTGACTAGGCGTTATTGTGGTGCCTCCCACAGAGAGAGGTCATATTTAGGGAGGTTAGTGGAGGGCGGGAGTAGAAGTAGTTCAGTTTTGGAAAGGTTGAGTTTCAGATAGAGAGCGGACATGATATTGGAAACTGCGGTTAGACAGTCATTGGTGTTCTTTATTAAAGCAGGAATAAGGTCAGGGGAAGAAATGTATAGTTGTGTGTCATCAGCATAAAGATGGTACTGAAAGCCAAATCTGCTGATGGTCTGTCCAATCGGGGCCATGTAGAGAGAGAATAGGTCCAAGGACTGAACCCTGAGGGACCCCAATAGTGAGAGGAAGAGGGGAGGAAGTGGAGCCAGCGAATGATACACTGAAAGAACGGTTAGAAAGATAGGAAGAGAACCAGGAGAGAGCAGTGTCCTTGATGCTGATGGAGTGCAGCATTGAGAGTAGGAGATGGTGGTCAACAGTGTCAAAGGCTGCAGAGAGATCAAGGAGGATAAGCAGAGTGTGGTCACCATTATGTTTTGCTGTCAGAAGGTAGTTGGTCACTTTGGTGAGAGCAGTTTCTGTAGAATGTAGGGGGCAGAAACCAGACTGTAATGGGTCTAGAAGAGAGTGAGGCGGGAGTAGACGAGGGTCTCCAGGAGTTTAGCGATGAAGGGGAGATTGGGGACTGGTCTGTAGTTGTTTGGGCAAGATGGGTCAAGAGACGTTTTCTTTAATAATGGAGTAATGATCGAGGGTTTGAAGGAGGATGGGGGAAGATGAAAGAAGAGAGGGAGAGATTGAAGATTTTGGTTAGGTGAGTGGTAACCACTGGAGAGAGAGACTGGAGTAGGTGTGAGGGGATGGGGTCAGCAGTGCATGTGGTCGGACGAGAGGAAGAGAGGAGCCTGGAAACTTCTTCTGTGACTGGGTCGAATGTGGAGAGTGAGCCAGAGGAAATGTGGGGAGAGGTAGGGCTAACAGCAATTGGAGGTTGGGAGTTGATTTCCTGACAGATGTTTCCTATTTTCTCTGTGAAGTAGAAAGCCAGATCATCAGAACAGAGGTCAGTGATAGGGGCATGCACTTTAGGACTGAGGAGAGAATGAAAGGTGTCAAAGAGTTTTTTTTTAGGTTGCTGGATAGTGAGGAGATCAGGGAGGTAAAGTAGCTTTGAGTGGGTGAAGGGCAGTGATGTAAATTCTCAGCATAAATTTTATAGTGAATGAAGTTTTCTGGTGTGCAAGTTTTCCCCCATAGACACTCAGCACTTCTACAGCATCGCTGGAGGAATCGAGTTTGCGATGTGAGCAAGGGCTGTTTCACTCTGTGCTTGAAGGTTCAGAAGGTGAGGGGCGCTACTTGGTCCAGGGAGCTTCTGAGAGAGTAATTTAAGTGATTTACTGCCAGATTGGGACAGAAGAATGAGGAGATTGGGGACAGTGATGAGTGTAGAGAGTCTGTGAGTGCATGAGGGTTAATGGTCTGTAGATTTCTGAATGTGTGATAGGTTGAACTGTGCTGGGGTGGGCGAGGGTTTGTGAGCATGAAGGAGAGAATGTTGTGGTCAGAGAGGGGAAGAGGTGAATTATCTAAGGAGGAGGTTGAGCAGAGCCGGACAAAGATCAGGTCAAGGGTGTACCATCCTTGTGTGTGTCTGACTTTGAGAGCTGTGAGAGGCCAAGAGATTTGGTTAGAGATAGGAGCTGGGATGCAGATGGGGCTGTTTATGGGGTAAAGTCTCCCAGAATAAAAGTTGGTAATTCTGAGGACATGAAATGCGGCAGCCACGCGGAGAAATGGTTGAGGAACTGGGTGGTTGACCCTGGGGGGCGGTATACCACCGCTACTCTTAGGGGGAGAGGACGGAAGAGCCTTATTGTGTGGACCTCAAAAGAGGGGAATGACCTGGAAAGTACATTGTGGAGACAGGCGTAAGCTAACCCCACCACCATGTCTGTTCCAAGGTCTCAGGGAATGAGAGAAATGTAAGCCACCATAAGATATAGCGGCAGGGGACACGGTGTCTGAATCCTGGATCCAGGTTTCAGTGAGGGCGAGCAGATTAAGGGAGTTAGTGAGAAAGTAGTTATGAATGAATGGAAGCTTATTGCATACAGACCATGGATTCCAGAGAGCACAATTAAAAGAGGGAGATGAAGGTGTGCAAGTAATATTGATAAGGTTAGTGGGGTTTCTATGTGTGGTGGGAGAGGGGTTGAAGCTAGTGAAGGGTGGACCAGGATTTGGAGAGATATCACCTGACAGGAGCAGCAGGTGAATATGTTGGTCTGAGATTGTTCAGTACGTTATAGAGAGTATGGGAGCTCAATAAAGTAGAGGGAAGGAGAGAGGAACTTATCTGGATGAGGGGTGATGGAATGGGGATGGGGCGGTAAAGGTGAATGGCAAAGGCACATAGAGGAGGATAGCCATTGAAGTAAAGGACATGGTAAAAGGAGAAAGGAAAAAAATAAATGAAAGAGTGGCTTACCTGACTCTCGCCCTGACTAACTGCCATGAAGTAACTGCAAGCCACTTAGCATTCAATGCCACATTGCATGAGATGCCACACGTGCAATCCCCCTACACGTGTACTCCTTAAGACTGCACTAAATTTGTAGGACACACTACAGAATCAGGTGAGGGGGATTCTGGGAAGTGCAGCTACTCAAAACAGCAGGGGAGACATAGATGATGAAAGGCCACAGATCAGACATTAGGCAAAGCTGGCTCCACACTATCACACCTCCAACAAGATAACAGTTACAGAGCTGCAGCACAGACTGGCTCACACAAGCAGAACGGAGCTGGACTGCTGACATCTGACACTCCAGGGAGCAGTGAGGAGCCTTTGCCTCAGGTCAGGACCTGCTATTTGAGAAGTCACTGGAGGGTAAGTGAAAGACCGCTCCTACAGAGATAACGGCGACTCAGGAAAGTTAACTCTCACTGGCACACATAACACAGTGTAAGTGCTATCAGGAGACATTCCCACTCAGAGGACGGTTATTAACAAACTTGGCCACACATCCAGCAGCAACAGGGCTGAGATACAGAGCTATGACCAAATAGACTGTGCCTGGATAAGTGGAGGGGAGAGAGACTCCCTCAAAGCTGCTCGATACTGCAATTTTGCAAGAGACTAACATCATCCCTTACAATCTCCTGGCCCTACAACACCTTGGCCCATACAGGACCCGGTCTCTCTGATCTTAGAGTATATTCTAGTGGCTGGCACCATAAACTATCTTTGTAGGGACACTTGATCTGCTGTAACCCGCTGCAATTTGGTTAACACTGTTGTGCAGTCAGTAGCTGCTCCCACTACAGAATTTCCTACTCCTCACTGACCCTCACCCTTACTTGTAGGACTGCAGCGTCACTGCCTCACAACTCCTGCAGCATTCAGACTTTTCAGTTCTATTGTTGACCCCTGCAGTGCTAGACGCCACCTGGGCCTGTAGTGCTATATCTTCTGGATCTCCACACGTGCTTTATTCCTCTATTTCTCTGATACTATGGATACATAACGTCATGTGAAGTATCGTGTATACTCAGTAGAAGCTAATGGGTTACAAGAATTCCATAAGAATTAACTCCTGGGTGCGTGTCCTGACGCTGTAGCATGCAGGACGCATAATCAGGGAGCTCCGCTGGAGGCGACTATTGTCCGGTCCTTTTAACGGCGCATAACAGCCCAAATTGTCTCCCTTTCGGTGCCAACAGCCTCCCCAGACTGTCAGGATGCCTAGGACCGGCTCACGAAGCCGTGGTCCGTCGCAGAGGGTCACAGATTTCTTCCCCTCGGAGCGCCAGGCAGCACCAGCTTCAACAGCCAAGATGGCGCCGGTTGCGGTGGCAGTTTCCCGCTCTCCTCGAGCTCCCCGTTACCCAGGTGAGCCAGCGGGGAGATCTCCTCAAAGCAGGGAGGAAAACACGGCTGCCATAACATATGACTCCCTCCAGGGCCTCCTAGATAACCTCCGCCGCTCCATCCAAGATGATGTCAGAGGCATTGTGGGTGAGCTGAGGGCGGATATGGTGGCAGTAGGGGAACGCACCAGCCACCTGGAACAGAAAATGGTGGAGTTTGCGGGAGCGCACAATGAGTTGGCAGATAGCTTTCACGATATGGATGTAGACATTCGAGCTATGCGTGCCACCATGTGGGACTTGGAAGATAAACTGCGCCGAGGAAACCTGAAGGTTAGGGGAATTGCGGAGGTGGAGGGAGAGGAGTCTCTGCTGGAGGTTATTCAACCCTTCTTTCACCTCATTCTCCCTACAGCGGCGCCTGGAGACTTAGCTACTGAAAAGATATATTGTCTCCCACGATCGCCCCGCATTGGCAAAGAGATGCCCAGGGATGACTTGGTACAACTGGTGCACCCTAAGATGAGAGACATTCTACTACAGACTTTGCGGAGGAATCCGGTTACTAAGGCTCCTTATGATGCATGGTCCCTCTACCCTGACTTATCTCCGGGCACCTTGGAGAGACGCAGCGACTTTGCCCCTCTTTGTGCCATCTTGAGGGAGCGAGGTGTTCAATATGCCTGGGGATCGCCAGTAAGTGTCTCGTTTCGTTATAAAGGCTCGAGGCACTCCTTCTCCTCGCCATCGGAATGGAACTTGATGGGATCACAGAAGTCCCCCTCCTCCGCTAATGCCAGTCCATCGGCTCGTCGTGACGCAGAAGGCACCCCGAGACGACAGGAGCCTATAAAGTGACTGCTTACCCCGAGGCTGTTCTCCTCTGGCGGATTCTGATCTCCCTGAACGGGCATCCCAGTTAACCTTGGTCTTTGCTTGGGTTTCGTCGGCTGCCCTGTAGTTTATTCCCTGGCTTCCCTACTTTGTCCCCTCCTGATGACATCATAGGGTATTGGATTGCTGGGAATTATTCTTGTTACCCCCTTGCTCAGATTTTAATGAGCTTACACTGTCAATATTCTTGTGATTGTTAGTCCTTTCATTCCTATTCTTCTCCCCCCCACCTCCTCTCTTCCTCTTTAGGGTAAGTGCACACTTACCCAGCGGTTTGCTCGGCAGCAGCTGGCGGAACCCGCCAGGAAGCTCCGGCGCCGTCCACCGGCTTCCTGGCGGGTATGTGCGGCGGGAGCCGGGCGGTAGCCGGCGGATGCACAGCGTGTTCTCGGCGGCGAATCTGCAGCGGCTGGAAGCAGCACATGATTCTGCTTGCAGCCGCTGCAGAACCGCCGTTTTTTAGAACATGCTCATTCTTTGCTAACCCGCTGGGAAACCTGCGGGTTAGCAACGGATGACGCTGTGTAACCGCCGGTGTGTGCACTGCCTTGGGCGGTGTACATTAGTTTTAATGTTAATCCAAACGCCGGTTTGGATTAACATAAATTTAAATAAAACTAATGTAAACAAAACAGCGGTTTACACAGGTAAACCGCCGAAAACCCGCCCAGTGCGCACATAGCCTTACCACTGTCACAATACTTTATTCTAGTTGTTTCTGAGTCTTTCCCCCCCCTTTTTTCTTCCCCTTTTGCTTGGCCATTACATTTCTCCGCATACCCCTTCTCTCTTCTTTATCTTTCCCACCTTTCCCTTTCTCTCCTTCTTTCCCCCCTTTTCGTATCTTTACCCCTTTCCTCCTTTTCTTTTTTATTTTCTTTGCTTTTAATTTGGGCGAGTTGGGTTGGCTGACCAGGCGCCCAGCATGAGTTTTAAGATTGTGTCTCTTAATGTTAGGGGATTGAATCCCCCTGTAATGAGGTCCTTTCTGTGGCGGGAGGCGGCTAGATCCCGGGCTGATATTCTCTGTGTTCAAGAGACACACTTACTGGCGGATGACAATAAGAGATTAAGTCATCCTAGATACCCTCACATCTTTTTCTCCAACAATGTGGTTAAAAAAGCGGGAGTTTGTTTGATGATTAACTCTTCTTTGCAATTTACATGCAAGAGAGTAGTGGCGGACTCGGCAGGTAGATATATCCTCCTAATGTGTGAAATTTCTGGTATTGCTTACACGATCGCCACTGTCTATGCTCCAAACTTGGCTCAGATGGGGTTCCTGAGGTCGTTATTTAACAAATTAAGGGGGAGTCCGAGGGGAGGGTGATTCTCTGTGGTGACTTTAATGTCGTGATGGAGTCCCGGCTTGATACCTCCTCCCCCTCGACCCGCCTCAAGGGTGGCCTTCTTCCTCTCTCCCGGGAGTACCGCCTCCACGACATCTGGTGCTATCTCCATGCTGGAGAAAGAGACTACACCTTCCATTCTGGCCCACACGGATCCTACTCCAGGATTTACTTTTTTCTGGTTGATGACGGATCCCTGGAGGTGTGCCGAAAAGCTGAGGTTGGTCTTACCACTTGGTCAGATCATGCGCCGATGTCGTTGGAGGTGGCTCTGGGGTGTGGGAGAGAGAGGCCACGGAGGTGGCGTCTGGGTCCAGACCTCCTCTTGGACCAACATTTGCTGGAGACAATTGATACAGAAATCCAGTCCTATTTTGAGCTGAATGACAATGGAGACGTCTCAGATGAGACCCTCTGGGCCTCACATAGGGCGGTCATGAGGGGATTACTCCTTCAAAAAGCCTCTCAGCGTAAGAAGGCTAGAGATGCTCAGAGACGGGACTGGATTGATCAGATCCAGAAACTTGAAACAATAAATAAGGCTAACCCCTCTCCTGCTCTACTAACAAAGATCTCGGAATTACGAGTACAATTACGCTTCCTTCTTCTCCGCCAATATGAGATAGGCCTCCGGAAGATTAGAACGGATTATTACGCAATGGGAGACAGGGCGGGTAGATTGCTTGCCAGACGTCTTAAAAAAAGGTCGATTCAATCCTCAACTACTGCTATGCGGGACTCCAGGGGAAAGACGGTGAGGGATCCGAGAGAGATGGTAGAGGTCTTTGCTTCTTATTATTCTAGACTATATAATCTAAATTTAGACCCACTTACTCCTCAGCCTTCCCCAGAGATGATTGACGAATATTTGGCAAAGATTCAGCTTCAAACAGTCTCTGAGGACTCCCTCGAGGGGTCACAGAAGATATGTGCGAGAGGCGTGGAGCTGTTGGGCGACGCACCCCTTGGCTATCTCTTTCCCTCAATGATGGATTGTGCTGGGTGTCCTGGTTGGTCTGCCCTGCCCTCCCCCTGACTTTACTGGACCTTTTGTCTACCTGTATCTTCTATTCTTCCTCTTTCTACCCTGTCCTTGCTTCTCATAGCTTTTCTCTCTCCCAATTCAAAGTTCCTCTCTTTCCCTTTCTTTTCCCGATCTATATTTCTGTCTTATTCCTTCCCCTAGCCCTTTGTTTTTCCCCCTTCCCTTTTACGATGTGGGAAATAGTCATATACTGGTGAGTAAAGAATATAATGCATGCAGATGGCATAGCACAGTTTACAATAAATGCAGAGCTCCAATATTACCATTAGTCTATGTGAGTCAGGCTGATAATACATTGCTGATAGTAGCGGCATGGCCCGGTCAATCCTATGTGGCCTTTGGTTTATGTCAGTCTACTTCCCCTGTAATTTCTTTTGTGTTATAATATTGCATACCCTGTGACCTGTATCAATATGTGAAAAAAGATTTTTGAAGAAAAAAAATACATGGAAGGCTATGAGGAAACCTTTTATTCTTGATAGAGTACTATTTGAGGGCTGTGTGGGGGGCCCATTATACAGTTTGAAGATTTGTAAGGGCCATTATTATATTGTATTTATTTACAGTCCATTATACTGTATGGAGGGCTATGTGTGGGTCACAATTAGGGATCATACTGTGCCTGGGTAGTTGAGGGAGGTACAGTAGAGCCATCATACTGTGCATATGGAGGAATTCACTAGGGGGCGATTATACAATGTTTGTGGGGCACGTTTGTTGGCATCATATTTTATGGGGCAATGCAAGGAGAATCTAAGGGCTGCAATAGGAGAATTACTTTGTAAGGGCTGCAAAGTTGTGATATGTGACCCAGCCAAAAATTTTTCTTGGAGGCACTCACCATTTAGCAGTTGCAGCAAGATCTAATTTATTAAAGTTCAGTCAAAGGAACATCTTTAATCATGACGAGATGCGGGGAGAGGGAGTGTGGGGTCGGTGGATGACGGCGAGCCGTTTCACTGTTACTACAGCTTCAACGGGTCCAATAGCATCCTCTGTCATTACCCTCTTACATAGGGGAATGTCTCAAGTTGTCAACGCCTTCAATTAAACAGTGCAATTAAAAACACGAACAATGTACTATAATGTGCCATATAGAACATAAAGACAAAAATAAAAATAAAAACACAGTTGTTTATGCAAGGAAAATCATTACCACGGTAACTCATATACTTCAGTCCCAGGAATGTTAGTAAGTGCATGCCCTTGTTTATTCGCTGCTGATGATTGTTGCGGCTGACATAGTGGAACAAGACCAAATCGATCAAATTGATAGCGTGGCAAATGCCCAACTCCTGCATTAACATTATGTTCCATGCAGGAGTTAAATAGAGATACATGAGCAAATAGTAAAACAAACTCCCGGAAAATGATATGTATCACCCAGGATCCCATTAGGTAAGAGAAAAACAAAGAATATAGGTGTCAGGGTGATAAGACCCTAAATGACTCCTAGAGTATCTATATTGATGTTGTTTTTTGTGTAAATATTTTTCTCTCTCTATGGGTATTCAATTTTGAAAAAGCCAGAAGTAATTTAAACAAATTTTTGTATACAATACTAGTCCCATAGTGCAGCCGAAGCAAAAAACAGGGTGGGAGGAATAAACAATCACTCTAAAGACTTACTTTTTTTTCCCCGTGTGTGTGTGTAATATTACCTCCTAAATACAATCTCTCTTCCGTTCTTGTCGCTTACACATGAAGAACATCTCTAGAGTCCGCCCCTTTCTCACCATGGAAACAACTAAAACCCTCACCGTGGCCTTAATCCACTCCAGCCTTGATTATTGCAATTCTCTATTAATCGGCCTCCCCCTCTCTAAACTTTCCCCTCTACAGTCCATCCTTAATGCAGCAGCCAGGATCACCTACCTGGTCAATTGTTACTCAGATGCCTCCGCTCTGTGCCAGTCATTGCATTGGCTGCCTATACATTGCAGGATAATGTTCAAATTGCTTGTTCTCACCCACAAAGCTCTTCACAATGCAGCGCCCCCCTACATCTCCTTCCTCATCTCTGTCTATCACCCCACCCGCTCTCTACGTTCTACAAATGACCTTCGACTAACATCTGCACTAATCCGATCCTCCCACTCCCGGCTCCAAGACTTCTCCCGAGCTGCACCAATTCTCTGGAATGCTCTACCCCAAGAAATCAGGACCATCCACAACTTGCATAGCTGCAGACGCTTGCTAAAAACACATCTTTTCAAGGCGGCCGTCCATGCTCCCTAACACAATTCCTTTGTACTGTACATAGCTCATTCACTATCTCTCTCGACATAACTCTTCTTCAAATTCCATCAAACCCAAAAGGTCTACACAGATTGTCCAGTGACCATTTTCTCAAAATGGCTGGACCATCAGCGTTATAAGCCCCTGTACTTTGTATAACCCCTATCTCGTTGTAGATTGTAAGTTCTTGAGCAGGGTCACCCTTAATTTCTTGTTTTATCTATTGTATTGTATTTTTTACATTGATTTTATGCTTATTGTATTCTTTCCTATTATTGTACTGTCTTCTTTCTCTACTGGAATTACTGTATTGTGTACTTTCTTACTGCATTATACTGTGTATTTTCATCTATTACCCACTGTATTGTAAAGCCCTGCAGAATATGTTGGAGCTATATAAATAAAGATTTATTATTATTATTATTATTATTAAGATTTAACTTTATGCCTTAACCTTCCAAATTTGGGATTTTTGTTATGTGCTGTTTACAAAAGCTACAGTTTTTACATTAGAAGTTGCCCACTGGACGTTTTAAATCCAACCAAGTTTTGGGTTTATTGTCAGATTTTATTCTATTTGACACTAGGATCTCTCTCAAGCTTTTACATCTTTTGTATGTCACCATTGGAGTGCCCACTCCTATCATGTTCAGTTCTCTATCTGATTCAACAATGTGTCAATGGTTCCATACAATCTTTCTGATTTTATCAAACATCAGTCCAAACTTAAAAGCGAAAGTGAACAGCTTGGTTTGGCTTACTTCTTTACCCGTGTTTATCCTACTCTCGTTCCTTTTATCGCGTATCTCATTATGACCCTTCATTGCTTTTTCTTTCTTCTTCTATAAGGGTTGCGGGATATCCTCTATTGAGGAAAGCTTTTTCTAGCTTCTCAGTTTGTTCTTTTAGGGACCCTTCTTCATTATTTATCCTTTTTAGTCTTAGAAACTGACTATAAGGTAATGATTTTTTGTATGAAAGGAATGAGCGCTTTTTTAGTGGAGGAGTGTATTGGTTGCAGTTGGTTTAGTAAAAACTGATCTTTTGATTTTATCGTTTTGAATCTGAATTTTTACATCTAAAAATTCCATTTCATCACCCCCAAAAACAGATGTGAATTTCATACTGTACCGATTTTCATCGTTAAGGAATTTAACAAATGAGTTAAATGCATTTTCTGTATCTTCCCCACATGATAAAAATATCGTCCACGAAGTGTAAATATCTTTTGATGTTTACAGTGTTGGCCAAAAGTATTGACACCCCTGCAATTCTGTCAGATAATACTTAGTTTCTTCCTGAAAATGATTGCAATTACAAATTCTTTGGTATTATTATCTTCATTTAATTTGTCTTCAATGAAAAAAAAAAAACACAAAAAGAATTGTCCTAAAGCCAAATTGGATATGATTCCACACCAAACATAAAAAAGGGGGTGGACAAAAGTATTGGCACTGTTAGAAAAATCATGTGATGCTTCTCTAATTTGTGTAATTAACAGCACCTGTGGCACCTAACAGGTGTTGGCAATAACAATCACACTTGCAGCCAGTTGACATGTATTAAAGTTGACTCAAACTCTGTCCTGTGTCCTTGTGTGTACCACATTGAGCATAGAGAAAAGAAAGTGTCATCAAGAAGTATAAAGCCCATGGCACTGTGGCTAACCTCCCAAGATGTGGACAGAAAAGAAAAATTGACAAGAGATTTCAACGCAAGATTGTGCGGATGGTGGATAAAGAACCTCGACTAACATCCAAAGAAGTTCAAGCTGCCCTGCAGTCCGAGGGTACAACAGTGTCAACCCGTACTATCCGTCGGCGTCTGAATGAAAAGGGACTGTATGGTTCCTACCCAGGAAGACCCCACTTCTTACCCCAAGACATAAAAAAGCCAGGCTGGAGTTTGCCAAAACTTACCTGAGAAAGCCTAAAATGTTTTGGAAGAATGTTCTCTCTTTTTGGGCAAAGGCATCAACATGGAGTTTACAGGAGAAAAAAAAGGCACTCAAAGAAAAGAACACGGTCCCTACAGTCAAACATGGTGGAGGTTCCCTGATGTTTTGGGGTTGCTTTGCTGCCTCTGGCACTGGACTGCTTGACCGTGTGCATGGCATTATGAAGTCTGAAGGCTACCAACAAATTTTGCAGCATAATGTAGGGCCCAGTGTGAGAAAGCTGGGTCTCCCTCAGAGGTCATGGGTCTTCCAGCAGAACAATGACCCAAAACACACTTCAAAAAGCACTAGAAAATGGTTTGAGAGAAAGCACTGGACACTTCTAAGGTGGCTAGCAATGAGTCCAGACTTAAATCCCATAGAACACCTGTGGAGAGATCTAAAAATGGCAGTTTGGAGAAGGCACCCTTCAAATATCAGGGACCTGGAGCAGTTTGCCAAAGAAGAATGGTCTAAAATTCCAGCAGAGCATTGTAAAAGTCAAATAGTGTCTTCAAAGACTGTGAGGTCAGCAAGACTAGGGATAGAGGAGAAAAGAGAAGGCGCAGATCTAAGTGCAGTGTATTAGTAGCACCAGTTGCTCTTAGGTATTGTGCTCACCTTTCTGGTGTCTTGTGCAGTTCGCATATAATCCTACAGAGGGATATTTCCTGGATCTCCAGGATTTTATCTGATGAAGGCTTGTTATATGTTAAGCCGAAACACGTAATAAAAGAAGAAATTATTTTGGAATAATTTGCCATCCCTGTGATCACTCTGGTAGCGCTTGAATTCAATCCAGAATTTTTTTTTTTTTCCTGCATTAGAGCATTGTAAGAAACTCATTGATGGTTACCGGAAGCGGTTGATCGCAGTTATTTTGGCTAAAGGTTGTGCAACCAAGTATTAGGCTGAGGGTGCCAATACTTTTGTCCGGCCCATTTTTGGAGTTTTGTGTGAAGTGATCAATGTTTTGCTTTTTGCTTCATTCTCTTTTGTGTTTTTTTCATTGAAGACAAATTAAATGGAGATAATAATACCAAAGAATTTGTGATTGCAATCATTTTCAGGAAGAAACTGAGTATTATCTGACAGAATTGCAGGGGTGTCAATACTTTTGGCCAACACTGTATTAGGAAAGGATTAGAAGTGGAATAGATAGTATGATCAAGGAAAAGATTCGCAAGGGTACACGCAACCGGAGTGCCCATTGCAACTCCTACTTTCTGCAAGAACCAGCTGTCTATGAAGGAAAAAAAATTGTCTGTAAGAATGAACTTGAGGGCCTCACACACGAACTCCACAATACCGACCTCTTGATTTTCAACAGTTAAAATATCACTCATAACGTCTATGGCCTGTTCCTGTGGAATTTGCGTGTATAGCTCTCAACATCAATTGATGTTAAGTTCAAGCCGTCCCTCCAATCGATTTCATCCAGACACTGCACAAAATCATTTGTATCCTTCACGTAAGCCAGTGCTTTTTTTTTTTTAGGAGCGGTCTGAGTAGCCAGTCAACAAATTGGCTTAAAGGTTCTGTCAGGTGAGTGGCTTAGCAATGGAGCCGAACAGACGTGTTGCCTGAGAGCTCTGCTGCAGCAGGTGGCTTTCTTGCCCAGAACCCGGTCCCAGAGCGGTGCCCACGAGCTCCCTGCATCCCCGGAGCCCTCTGATCTCCGGGGGCTCCTTGCTGAAGATCACGGAGGCCGCAGGAGCGACATTCTGGCTCTAATGCCTGCAGCATCTATGAGCTGGAGCTGTGCTAAGATGGCTGCGGCTCAGTAAGAAGAAGGTACCGCCCCTTCCTCTCCCCTCTTCACCTCCACTGTCCTGTCTGCTCTGCCTGCCGGGATTAAGTGAGCCTGAGAAACACTCCTGCACGTAGTGATAACACTGCCTGTTTACATACTACTTCCCTCCCTGGGAGACCCCATTCAGCCATACTGACATCAGGACTGTTGCACAGGGAAAAGCTGAGGTGACTGCACGAGGTGACAAGCTGGAGCCACACCACCTCCCTCCTTGCGCAGGGAGCTCCAGATAACTAGTGTTTACGATTCTCTGTTATCTGCTATCCCCTGCCCTCATCCCACCTCCTCATATACAGTATCAGCAGCTGCCTTAAGGGAACTTGTACCATATCCTCAGACTGCTCCTGTTTGAACTGCAGATCCAGGGATGGTGTATAGACAGTCCGCGCTGCTTGAAATAATCAGTC
Organism: Allobates femoralis; assembly: GCA_033576535.1. Lineage (NCBI taxonomy): Eukaryota > Metazoa > Chordata > Amphibia > Anura > Aromobatidae > Allobates > Allobates femoralis. The sequence goes on from JARQOC010000004.1 coordinate 478,439,615, forward strand.
ACAAGACTTTAGGTAAAAGACCCCCCTTCTTTATTTCCACCTACGCGTTTCAGTGCCACTCCGGACACCGTCATCAGGGTGAACTTGAGACACTTAGACCTGATAACACTAAGCTATGGGCGCAAAGCCCAGGAATCAGTCCTCATCTCCTACCAGGGATAGAGCTACACGGGGCAGGGAGCAGAGCATACAAAAATTTCTGACTGAGTACTCATCTCAGGGGTCTTCACAACAGCGGAGGGGAGACACGTCCTCACAGGAGACCCCTAATCCCACTACAGATTCTCAACAGGCAGGAGGAAGTGCCGCACTATCAGCTATGGAGGGGGGAGCCTGGCGCCAAACAGAGTGACTTCTTCGCCGGATACCATGCTTGATGAAATAAAAGACCTTCAGTCCCGTATGTGTAATATACCAACTAAAGCGGACATGGAGGGCTATATATTCCGCCTTGAATCGCTGTGCAGAGCAGAGATACAAAATCTCAGCTCTGAAGTGTCTCAGGTTACGGAACGTGTTGCGGTTCTAGAGACCACCACGACGGCGCAAGCCGCATCACAACAGACTTTTCAGGCGACATTGGACCAACACTCAGAACAGGTGGCCCACTTGTTTTACTTAATGGAAGACTCCGAAAACCGAGACCGCAGGCACAATATCAGAGTCCGTGGTCTTCCAGTGGCAACCAGCCCAGCGGATCTCGCACGGACTCTTCAGGGCCTCTTCAATTCAATCTTGGACAGGCCTCTAGACACGGGTAGAATCTTTGATAGAGTACATCGAGCGCTCCGCCCTAAGGCTACGGATCCTACTAACCCAGGTGACGTGATCTGCAGGCCGCACCAGTATCGCTTTAAAGATGAGATTATGAGAAGTGCCCATTTGAAAGGCCCTATTGACTTTGATGGGGCTGAGATTCACCTCCTAGCAGATCTCTCTAGAGCTACACTGGCTAAGCGCCGTGCCCTCAGACCCCTACTGGACCTGCTACGTGACAGCGATATAACATACTCCTGTGGCTTTCCTTTTCAGCTCCAGGTTAGAAACCAGCAGGGGCTCTTCCTTCTTTGAGATTTGAAAGACATGCCGGCCTTTACAAGCGGCCTGGGCCTGCCGGACATTGAACTTCCTGATTGGCCACGTAATCCTTTTCTCCAGCGAGATGGGGGACCTCAGATGCGTCCATACCTACCTCAGATGTCACGTCGCAGAGGTTCCATCAGAGATGGCCTGATCAAGCAATGACTTTTCAACCGGACTGGAGCTTGGTCAGTTTTTGATGGTTTCATCACATGGGGAATCGTGCGGTCTCCCACCCGATATGACTCTTAGCATCTACAGGATGTTATTAAATATTCATTTTCGGGGCCTTGTCTCTTATACTGGGAGTACAGCCAGACTTTTGCATACCTATACAATTGTTGTGTTGATAAGTTTAGGTGGGGGGTTGCTTTGCTTTGAGGGGGAGGGGAGGGGTTAGGAGGGGAACTGAGGGATGAGGGGCATGTTCTTACTCATAACGTTATTGGGAATAGCAATGGGCCGACCTATGGCTCTTATTAGATTGTGCTATTAGAGGGTCTGGCGGACGGGTGGGACTGCCTCCTGTTTGATTGCTCTGTTCGGTTTTATTGTTATTCTTTACCCCCATTAGGGAGACTTGATATTCAAGTCGGTTGGACTCGCCTCATTGGCGTTTTTTCCCAACTGGTTGTCGCCAACTTAGGCTTGGTGACCTGCCTACTCCTTAGTAGGCTTTCTAATTTTCTATTCTTTCTTCTCTTCTGTTCTTCTTACTTTGCCATTTCACTCTACTCTTAATCCCGTCCCTGTCTCCCCTTCTGCCCCACTCCCTTTAGGTGTACATTGCCTCTTGTTGGAGGTTGGAGCTTCAGTATTGGATTCCCCTTTTCTCTGGTGTGACAGTAGACATGGCCCCGCTGAAATTAGCCTCGTTGAATGCGAGAGGGTTTAATGTGCCACAAAAACGTGCGCAGATATTATATGGCATGCATAAAATGGGGGTCAACATTCTTCTACTGCAGGAGACCCACCTGAAGACTGGCCATTTCCCTCCCATCTCCAACCGATATTATACGTCATGGTATCATGCCTCTAATCATGAGTCGAGGTCTAAAGGTGTTAGCATAGCGATACATAAATCAGTAGCATATACGGTGCAAGAGATTGAGGCAGATGAACAAGGTAGATTATTTACTACTCCGGCTTCTTATTGATAACCACGTCCTCACATCAGCTACCATTTATCTTCCTAACAAGGGCCAGACAGCGATGGGCGTCCGAATTCTACAATGACTAGAAGAATTCTCGAGAGGGAAGCTGATCCTTGGAGGGGACATTAACCTGGTAATGGACGCAAAACTTGATGCTTCCTCAGGTAAGTCGGGCACATCGCTCAAACAATTGAGGTCCCTTAAATGTACGTTGTACGCCTGCAGGTTGGTGGATGTATGGCGTATCCTACACCCACTGAGAAGGATTACACACACTTCTCACCGCTTCACTCCTCCTATAGCCGCATCGATCACTTCTTCACACATCACCAGCTCTTGGATTGGCACCCCATGGCTGAAATGGGTTCAATGACGCTATCGGATCATGCACCGATATTCCTGACAATTACTCCGCCAGATTCACCGAGACAGAGGTGGCAGTGGAGACTTAATCCCAACCTTCTGACCGACAAAGACACCACCGATAGGGTTGACCAGACTATAGCGGACTTCATACGAATACATGCGACTGACGAGACCCCACTCCCCACTCAGTGGGAAGCCTTAAAATGTGTCGTGAGAGGCGTACTTATTAGGGAAGGAGCGAGACTGAAAAAAGAAAGATCGGCGCTGATTGAGGGCGTGCTGACCGACATCCACTCCCTTGAGCAGGAACACAAGAGGGATTCTAGACCTGACACGTTATTGACACTAACCACGAAACGGGACGAATTGCGGAAGCTTCTAGATCAAAGTTACGCTTTATTTAGAGAACGTACTTCCCGTTTCATGTATGAGTTTGCAGACAAATGTGGTGGGCCTCTCGCCAGGCGTATACACCCTAGAATCCGCAATCAATTTATTCCAACGATCCGGGAGCACGCAAACGGTCTGGTGCACCATCCTGACGCGATAGTGCAGACCTTCAGAGTACTATCAGAGAGTACTATATGGACCTTTACAACATCAGGGGCCATCCTCGGTCTGCTGACACGGGGACGTCACGTGTAGACGCCTCAGATTATGTACACAAAACAGCCTTGCCCACCCTTCCCCTGCGATAGTGGAGGAGTTGGAGAGCCCATTCTCCCAGGAAGAGGTCTCGCAGACAATAGCATCAACCCCAGGGAATAAAAGTCCCGGACCAGACTGTTTCACAGCCCGGTTTTATCAGACTTTTTCCCTTGCAATTGCTGCCTTTCCTGACCAGGGTGTTCAACGATGTGTCTCAGGGGCACCCCTTCCCTAGACAGTCATTGGAAGCAATGATTGCGGTCATCCCTAAGCCTGGGAAGGACCTGGAGATCTGCTCGAGTTATCGGCAGATCTCGCTGATTAACGTTGATCTTAAACTATTCTCTAAGATCTTGGCAAACAGACTATCGCCTTTTCTGCATCCGTTGATAGACGGTGATCAAGTGGGTTTTGTTCCGCAAAGAGAGGCACAGGACAACACCCTTAAATCTGTCCTGATGATCTCTCTCATCCATAAAAAAAAGCTCCCTGCTTGTTTTCTGTCGACCGATGCGGAGAAGGCGTTCGACAGAGTCGACTGGTCCTTTTTGCAGAAGACACTGGAGCAGATCAATATAGGTCCCCGATTTATTCAAAAGATTATGGCCTTATACACAGACCCATCGGCTAGGGTCCGTTGTAATAGGACCCTTTCGGACCCGTTTTTCATCCGCAACGGCACTAGGCAGGGGTGCCCCCTCTCGCCTCTTTTGTATGCACTGGTCATGGAACATCTAGCAACACCACTGCGGTCAAACCCTGATGTGTGGGGGATAGAGGAGGGTAAGAAGCACTACAAACTAGCACTTTACGCAGACGATCTGTTACTATATGTTTCTAACCCCGAGGTCTCTCTTCCCTCCATCTTACGGGAGTTTGATTTATATGGTTGTGTGCGTAACTTCATAGTCAATCTCACCAAGTCTGAGATTTTAAACATCAGTCTCCCTGCAGACAGGGTGGACAGGCTCAGGGCTTCTTTCCCATTCAACTACACTACGATGCTGCAGAGGGTTCAGAAGGATTTAGGAGACTATGGACGTAAGGGATTGTCTTGGTTCAACCGATTGCGGTTCCCAGAGCATTTTTTAAATCACTGAGGTCACTTTGCAGATATTTTGTTTGGGGCACTTCTAAACCACGTCTGGCCCATGACATACTGACTCAAACTAAAGAAAACGGTGGGATGGGTCTGCCCAATTTCCGCCTATATCATGCAGCGGCCTCTCTGGCAAGGATTGTGGACTGGTTCCATGGGACCTCTTCTCGACAATGGGTGACTCTGGAGGAGACTATTCTGGAATAGCCACTGACAGCACTGCCGTGGATCTCGAAAAATAAGCGTCCACCTAGTGTGCTCCTGTCTATATTGACGAGTGATACGTTGCGGCTGTGGGACAGAGTGAAGGAGTGTGCGGAACGAACTTCGTCCCCCGGACCAATGACCCCATTGCTTGGCAACCTCGACTTCCCTCCGAAACTGTCTTACGGCAGTGCGGACCATAATCCCGAGGAAGTGGAAATCTCGACCCTCTCCGACTATCCTTGAATGGGTGAAGGAGATGGACTTCCTATGCAGGATGGAAAGACTCTCGGCACACACTGGTGTCCTGACCTCCAAATTCTATTGTACATGGACGGGTTGGATAATGTTTAAATAAACCCCTGAATTTACTGAGCTCTTGTTATAGTACTCCATCGAGCTGACTAACAATATATTTTATCCGAAACCTGACCGTAACCTGACATCTCAGATTAATGCTCCCAAACTGCCATTCTCCTGTTACACCTTATCCCCACCCCTTCCCTTTCTGGTCTCTTTTCTTCTTTCTCTATTCTTTCTCTCCTATACTCTTCTTTGTGTGCGTTGGACCTCTCTCTAATAGGTCCCTTTACAAGTTCCTCAGGCCTTTATAGTTGGGAAGCTACTCGTTCCTTGTCCTGGTAACGGGATCAAAGGTTGATACGTGTATAGAGCGACAAGAAGATGTGAACGTATGATCGTTCCCGTCTGTTAACTTCTTTTTGAGAAATACTTTTTATTCGGCGTATTTGACAAGCTAGTATTGATACCAGCCATGGACTTCCCCTGTTAATTCACTGTTTTGACTAACTGCAACTGGTCTATGAGATGATATAACGACTCTTCATTATTGAATGTTACTGTTTATGTGTTATATACCAATAAAAAAGATTTGTTGAAAAAAAGGTTCTGTCAGTGACCCTATTCCGGCAACTATGGGGCGTCTGGGGGGCTTTTCAAGACACTTGTGCACTTTGGGCAGATGGTACCAATGTGCTCCTGTCGGAAATTCTTGAAACAATTTTTCAGCAGATTTTTAAGTTAGTGTGCCATTATTTACAAATTTCCTCAGCAAACTTTTTAAACTGGTTTTAAATTCATTAGTAGGATCATTTGGTAACTTCAAATAGGTACCATGTTCGCCTAGTTGTCTATTTGCTTCAGTTATGTAATCATTTTTTTTTTTATATATTTAATTTTTATTAACTTATAAAGCCATTTTACAACATGACAGAATATCTAGAATATCTACTTTACAATGACAGTCATTAGTTCTCCAGCAATAATCATATAAAAGGAAAAACAGGTGAAAAGATAACCAAGTCCCTATGCCCACCTTCCTCCCTTCCCCCCTCTGCCATTTAGTCATATGTGTTTACTGGTCTGAGCCATATTCTTGGATAAGGTTCTGTGGACGAGGCGGAAGTAAGAGTCCCTCCACCTCTCGTCCACAACGTGTTCCCTCAACTGTTTCCAACCCGATAATATTTTAGACTTTGTCAGGGTCATGAAGTTGTTCCTTCCATCTGTGGAATAGTTTGTCACTATTTTCAGGGAGCAATCTGTGTCTTATAGAGGCATATATAGAGGAGATGTTGGTGATGGAGGGTTCTAATGCTAGTAAAGTATCCCACACATTATTAAATGTATTCTGCTTCAATGGACCTCAAAGCCGTCATGATGTGGTTGCGGATCTGGAGGTATTGAAGAGTGTGAGACTCCGGCAACCCAAATCTGGTCTGTAATTCCACCCAGGTTGCCCACCTTGGCTCAGTAGTGTGAAACAAATCTTTGACTCTCTCAATTCCCCTCTCCTCCCATACCCTGAACAATTTATTCTCCCTTCCCATGGGGAAGGCCGGGTGTCTCCACAGTTCTACGTGTTTGGAGATCTTCCATGATAGGTTAAATTTTATGCGGACTGCCTTCCACGAGGCTATGGTATCCCTGAAGACAGAGGCTGTCCTCAGAAGGGGCGGCAGTGATGGGCCAGGGGCGTGAAGCGACGAAATCAAACTCCAGGGGCGGCACAGTTCACTCTCCAAAGGGAAGTCGGAATACCTACTCGTCCCCCTCATCCAGTCAAGGATATGTCTGGTCAAGCACGTTAGGTTATAATCGCGGATATTGGGGAAATTAAGGCCCCCTCCCCTTGTGGGTAGCATAAGTGTGGTCAATCTGATCCTCGGTTTCCTGCCCTTCCAGATGAATCTGGTGAATAAAGTATTAAGTCTCCGGACATCAAGGTGCCTTAGTAGTAGAGGAAGGGTTTGGAGAGGATACAGCAATCTGGCGAAAGGGATCATTTTTACCAGGTGGCACCGCCCAAGTAGAGTCAACGGGAGACCCTCCCATCTTTTTAGTTCGTTTTCAATTTTAGTTATTAGAGGGTTGTAGTTTAATTGATATGTGAGACTTCCCGATCTAGCTATATTGATTCCCAAATACTTCACGTGTGTCTTTGCTATTGGGATGCCATGGAGCAGCCGGGGAGAGCCCGATCCTCCAGTGCACCGGATTCCGTCTCCTTCCTGTAAAAATAGGATCTCAGATTTGGACTTGTTTAACTTAAATCCCGAGAATCTCCCGAACTCCTCCAAGCATCCCAGGACCCCCGGTAAATCCCTCTGCACATTTCCAAAATACAGCGCTATGTCGTCTGCAAATAAGCTAACTCGCAACATCTTACGCCCCATCTTGATACCCTCAAAAAGCATATCTGAGGCCAACCTTCTTGCCAACGGTTCCAATGCCAGGTTAAAGAGAAGTGGGGACAGCGGGCATCCCTGGCGAGTGTCCCTACCCAACGAAAAGACATCAGATAGAAAGCCTGGAGTGCTGATCCTCGCCCTGGGATTGGTGTAAAGGCATCCCAAAAATGTTCGCGCTGGTCCTATCAGACCTATGTGATCTAGAACCAGGTCCAGCCACGGCCACCTGACATTATCAAAAGCTTTTTCAGCGTCTAGGGTGACCATGGCCGGACCCAGTCCCCCCCCCCCTCTCCATTCTCCCAGCAACATCCACCGCCAGCAACGCCTTCCTAACGTTGCTAGTTGCCGAACGACCCTTGATAAAACCTGACTGATGTTCCCCTATTATATCTGGCAAGATCCTAGCCAAGCGATTCGCCAGAATTTTAGAGGTCAATTTTCAAATCTATATTAATGAGAGATATCGGCCTATAAGTTGCCGGATTTTCCATATTCTTATCCCCCTTCGGCAGTAGTGTTATGTGGGCTAGGTTCATCTGGTCTGAAATTGGGGTTTCCTCTCTCACTCCATTGAAAACTCCTGCTAGACAGGGGGCCACCTGGTCTTTTAGAGCCCTGTAGAAGCCTCCGCTGAAGCCGTCTGGACCTGGTGCTTTATTGGGGTTAAGGGTTTTAATAGTCTCTATCACCTCGCTAAGTTCGAATTTGGCATTTAACATTCCCAGGTCTTCATCCGAGATCTTATGCATATTTGCCTCGTTCAGCCATTTTTGCCCACCACCCCCCTCCTTCCCCGGGGTCTTGTATAGATTTGCGTAGAATTTTTGAAGAATGCCTGTTATTTTTTTGGGGTCTGAAGTCAACGTCCCATCTATATCTGTCAAGGCGGCTATGGTCGCCTTAGGGCGCTGTCCGCGGGCCATATTCGCCAGCAGTCTCCCGGCCTTGTCACCATGACGATACAATTTGGATTCCCACTCTGTTCTGTTCATATCATCTTTCATCTTAGTCCATTTGTCAAAGCTATTTTTATGTTGAATCCATTGTGCCTTATTATTCTGAGTTGGTTGGTCTTTAAATGCTACATATGCTGCTCTGGCTTTGTCACTGTATTTTATGTACATAGTAGATATTCTTTTTTTCAGGGTGGTGGTTTAAGCCAATATCTTGCCCCTTAATACTGCCTTGGCTGTCTCCCAAAATAGCACTGCGTCATCTCTGTGGGCCGCGTTATCTGAGGCGTAGACTGACCACCACTCTCCCAGAAGTTTGTTGAAATCTGAGTCTTTCTGTAAAAATGTGGGGAACCGTCACAAGTAATCTGTGCCTCTAGGGCAGAGGTCCCCAATGTCAGTCCTCGAGGGCCGAACAGTGCAGGTTTTCGGATTTCCTTACTATTCACAGGTGTGAATCATTGCCTGCTGTGCTAATCTAAGGGAATCCTGAAAACTGCACTGGTTCGGCCTCGAGACTGACATTGGACCTGCTCTAGGGTATCTGTCCAACAGTTCCAATCTCACAGGGCTATGATCTGAGATCACCAAATCTTGAACATTAACGTGTTTCGTCTTATGGATGATCTAGTCTCCCACCAAGAATAGATCAATTCTTGACCAGGCCCCGTGAGGGTGGGAGTAGTGTGTGTAATCCCTCCCCAGCGGGTTCCTCAGTCTCCAAATGTCCCTCAACCCTGTTGTCTTTCCAAAGATTTGTAAAGTATAGTCCTCTGGCCTCTCCCGTCCCCTTGTTGCTTCTGGAAGACTCCTACCCTGTTCTGAAACTCTATCTTCCCCCCTGGTCATGGTGGTGTTGAAATCGCCTCCCAGGACGAGAAAACGATGGTCGTGGGCGAGTAGTTTCTCCTGTATAGCTGAAAAGAAGGGCCTCCAGTCTGAGTTTGGGGCATAAATATTATGTATGTGAAACGTCATGCCTGAGATGTCTAGAGTCACACTGGCATGCCTCCCCTCTTCGTCATGATCGCTAGAGATCAATCTGTACGATAAGGATTTATGGATTAGAATGGTCACTCCCACCTTCCGTCCCCTGGCACCTGATCCAAATACCGCCCCCACCCACATCTTATGCATACGATGGAATTTATTTTGGCTAAGGTGTGTCTCCTGTAGAAGTACTATGTCACCCCTCAACTTCTTTAGGTGTCGCAGAACCCTGCTCCGTTTGCCCGGTGACCTTAGACCTTTCACATTCCATGTTAGAATGTTAACCATAGGTTATGTATCAGGCTCTGTAGATGGCGATTCCCGTGCTTAACATATGCAAATTGACAAATGGCATTAAATATTAACCCCAACATAACTTTCCAAAAGGTAACTAAACAGTTGTCAATCCTCCCTTTCCCCTCCCCTCCCCCAATATACTTAAATGAAGTTTGCATTGATATGTGATTCTAAGCCTCTTTTTGGGGTCCAACGAAGGAGACATGGTCTCCCTCGTCATCAAATGTGGACAATTTGCTTCCTTTTTTCTGGTGCTTAACCTCTCTCCTCTGCCCCTCTCCACGGCCTGATGTACGTGTTGTAAGGACGTCATCTCGACATTAGATTTGGGAGATGATGTGCCGGTAGGCTCTGTAAGGAAGGAAGAGAGCAGAAGAAGAGAGCAAGAACAGAGGGAAGAAGAAAGAGAGAAAAAAAAACAAAAAAAAAAAAACGTTTTTCTTTATGTACATAATAAATATTATGTCTTCCCACAGCCTGATCCCATCACTAGTCTTAGGTACCATAAAGTTTATAACTTGCCGTAGTGCCGCAGGGTCATGAACGATCCCATCTCCTGACAAAGACTTGCTATGGTGTTGTAGCTGTTCACTGTGATGCGGCTGTAATGTGTGCTCTCACCTCCAGTTATCCAACGTCTTCCAGATCCCCTGGTTTCCTTGTGCCGACGCTGCTCAGCTACAGAATTCTCTATCCGCCAGCGGGGGCACGATCCAGACCGGATCCCCCGTCCACCACTCTCAATGCGGCAGCGCAAGCTCTCTGAGGGTGAAGCGACCCCCCCACCGCTCAACAGGAGACCCAGGCCAGTCAGCCCCGGGTGAGTGATCAAAGCGGGGATTCAGTTGTAGGAGGACTGGGCTGCTCCCTCCCGCTCTCCAACACCATCGTCTCCTGTGGAGCCTCCAACCTTCGGTCGCCGGTGTCCGGGCTGTGCATCACCCTCAGTCTCGGCAGGGGATGTGTCTCAGCTTCCTCCCTCGTGGCGTGTCGGCAATCGTCCTCGTGCCTTTTGCGAGCTCTCTTGATCCAGCCCGCCGGTCACCCCCTCTCGATACTGTGGGACACTATAAGTGTTCCCCCACAGTTCCAGCTGCTTAGGCGCCGATTTTTTGCGGTTTGTTGCGGGTTTTTGGCCGCAGAGTGACGGAGCTCTTCACTCTCGTGGCATCCGCACCGGGGCCGGAACCGGAACCGGAAGTCTATGTAATCATTTTTATACATCAACACTACTCCTCCACCTTTATCGGCCTTTTTTATCAGTATGTCATCCCAACTTTTTATGATTTTAATAGCTTCCAAATCAGCACTTGATAAATTCTTGCTTGGAGTGAGATATTTTAAAGACTCAATGTCTCTACATACAAGTTCCTCAAAGAGGTCAATATTATTCCCAGGGGATACGAGTGGTAAATAGGTTGATTTTACTCCTTCAAAAATTTTTGTGATTTTTGGTCCGGATTTTCAAGAGCCATAATCCCCTCTCCAGAAATTTCCAGAAGGGACAATGCATCGTTTCTGACTTAACTCAGGGACGGGGCATTGCTGAAAAAGTCAAGAGACACTACACGGACCAATTTATTTGTGCTGGTGCCGGAAATCTCAGGTTTATTTTTATTTTTTTGACTAGCAAAGTGCTTAAATAAATTAATCTTTCTAATACTCTTAAACAAATCTTCTCTAAACTCTGTAAAGTCGAAAGGTTCTTCGATACAAAAGTTTAGTCCTTTTCTCAGGACTGATTCCATAGTTGTCGTCAGTCTTATCTGTCAGATTGAAATTTGGACTGGTTCTTTTATGTCGTCAGTTAATTTCACCATGTTACAATCTTGCATTTTCCCTTCAGAATTCCACTTGTTCCTGCATCTTCCTCTTCTGATCCTCTTCCTAAAAATACAGAATTCCCCATACTAGAACTTCTTTTGGGAGAGGGAGGTTCTTCCATGCTACTCAATTCGTTCTCTGTATCTGGGTCACTGATGTATACAGTTTTGCTAGATTTTTTCGGGGGTTTTTTTTAGACATTGATGGTGATTTAGGAAACTTTGGTGTTTTTGGAGTCCCAGGAGTTGGGGTCTGATGATTCGTCTTCTTTTTTTGGTGTCGTGCCCAGTTTAAAATTCCAACTGAACACGATTCCATTTGCATAGTCTTCTTTATCTCTAATACATTTTTCTTTCTTTTTAGCTTTAATATCAATTTGTAATGGGATATGTTTTTCATCACGTTTATTCAAGAAATGTGTCCATTCTTGTTTATTCATGTGTTTTGATTCTAATTCATTCCTTAGTTTTATCAGTTCAGATGTTACATTATCTAGTTCTTTTTCATTTTGTTTTAACACAAGCTTTAAAGGTTGTTCTGAACATCTGGTTTGAATATTTTCCCATTCTTTTATAAATTCTGAATCGTTCTTAGAGAAAGACACTGGTTTAATTATCCTCAGTCCCCTTAGGACTCTGTTACATCCCACATAACTTTTTTTTCAATGATTTTTATGTTCACTCCTAGTGCAGGATGCATTGTCCCTCTGCTGCTGGACTGATTGACATAACTTAAACACCACATCCAATGCCGCCTGCCGATGCATACAGGCGTCCAGACATGTTTCTCCCAAGGGGCCTTCCCGCGCCCACATCCTTTGCTCAACCCAATTGGAGGCCCCTGCTATTGGCTCTGAACAGCCCCTTGTGTACTTTTGTGCTTGGCTAAGTGTTTCGGGAGAAGGTGTGGTCTGTTGGGGAAGTGCCATTTTACCAGCTTAGTTCGGTGGTGGCTTGTTGATGCTCAGACTGCAGGTCGTGTGGCTCCTCCAAGGCGTCATGGCGGGATCACGTTCCTACAGCTCTGGAGGACCTGTAGTTGACCCCGGGGGTGGATTTGCCACCCCGTGCCTACGATCGCTGTGATTGGCGGTTGAACGTCAACCTGCCAATTACAGCGATTGTAATATTTCACCAATGACATTTGGTGAAATATTGTAATCCAGCCGATGCTGCGGTAGCAAAGCCGTTGGCTGGAGCAATGTGATCTCTGTGCCACCCCCCCGAATCTAATTGGAGCTAGCGTCCATGTGACGCTATCTCTCCAATCAGTTGTGGAGGAGCAGGGTGATGTGTGGTGCCCTGAGCCCTCCCTCCTAAGCCTCATCCGGTCGATGAACTGGAGGCTGAAGAGGGAGGTGCCCAACGAGCTGCCACTCTTCGGTGATGGCCCCCTGCCCACCGATTACTCCCTGCGATTCCACTGCCACCGGCTTCTGCAGCCCCCCCCCCCGTGCCATCCGATCACCCCGTGTCTGCCGCTGCACAGGTGGCAGGCATCGGGTGACAGGGGATGATTGGATGGCACAGGGGATGCTGCAGAAGCCGGCAGCAGCACAATTGCAGGGTACAGGGGGTGTGGAACGGCAGCCAGTGCTTTTATGCCAGCGCCATACTGAGGTATCTCAGCCGCAATACATATACAACAAGCAGCAGCCGCTGGCGTCTGATTGGCCACTGCTTGTCATACATGTACTGCAGCTGAGTCACCTCAGTACGGCGACGGCATAAATGCATTGCCTGCAGATCACTCCCCGCTCCCACCCTCAGTACGGTGCCCGAAATGGAGCTGTGAGAGTGTGTGTGTGATGAGGCTGAATGATGGGGGCTGCATATGAGGGGCTGAATGATGGGGGCTTCATATGGGGATGATGGAGGCTGCATATAGGGGCTGCGTATGGAGATGATGGGGGCTGCATATGGGGGGCTGGAAGATGAAGACTGCATATGGGGATGATGGGGGCTTCATATGGGGGGCTGCATATGGGGGGCTGGGGGCTACATATAGGGATGACGGGGGCTGCATATGGGAACGATGAGGGCTGGATGATGGGGGTTGGAAGAAGGGGCTGCATATGGGGATGATGGAGGCTGCATATGGGGATGATGGAAGATGCATACGGGGGGCTGCATATGGGGATGATGATGGTTGGATGATGGAGGCTACATATGTGGATGATGGGGGCAGCATATGGAGATGATAGGGGCTGGATGATAGGGTTTGGATGATGGGCGCTGCATATTGGGATGAAGGGGGTTGCATATGGGGATGATGTGGGCATGATGGGGGCTGCATATGGGGAGGTGGATGCTGGGGGCTGCATATGGGGATGATGGGGCTACATATGGGGATAATGGAGGCTGGATATGAGGATGACGAGGGCTGCATATGAGGATGCTGGGAGCTGCATATGGGGGCTGGATGATGGGGACTGCATATGGGGATGATGGGGGCTACATATGGGGATGATGGGGGATGCATGTGGGGATGCATGTGGGGGGGTTGGATAATGGAGGTTGCATATGAGGGGGCTGGATGATGGGGGCTGCATATGGGAATGATGAGGGGTCTGGATGATGCGGACTGCATATGGGGGGGGCTGGATGATGGGGGCTGCATGTGGAGATGAGGGGAATTGCATATTGGGGATCATGGAAAAATTAGACATCCCCTGAAAATAAGACCGGGAGAAAAAATTAATATAAGACCATCTTATTTTCAGGGTGACAGGGTAGGGAAATTTCTTGGGGGTCTGTTTTTCAAAATGAGGTTACTTGTGAGGGTTTTCCACTGTTTAGGCACATCAGGGGCTCTCCAAATACTACATGGTATCCGCTAAGGATTGCAACTAATTTTCCATTCAAAAAGTCAAATGGAGCTCCCTTCCCTTCCGAGTCCTGCCGTCCACCCAAATAGTGGTTTTCTGCCATATATGAGGTATCGGTCTACTCAGCAGAAATTGCCCAACACATTTTAGGATCCATTTTATCCTATTGCCCATGTGAAAATGAAATAAATTGAAGCTGAAAGAACATTTTTGTGAAGAAAGAAAAAAAAAGTTTTTTCATTTTTACGGATCAAAGTGCAAAGCACCTGGGGGTTCAAAATGCTCAATATGCATCTAGATAAGTTGGAGAGCCCCTCCCTGTGTGCCTGTACATTGGAGCTCCCCCACAAGTTCCCCCCTTTTGGAAACTAGGACACCCAAGGAAAATATCTAGATGCATAGTGAGCACTTTGAACAACTAGGTGCTTCACAAATTGATCCGCAATAAGGAAAAAGGAATTTTTTTCTTCACACAAATTTTCTTTTTTAATTTTTATGGATCAATTTGTGAAGCACCTGGGGATTTAAAGTGCTCACTATGCATCTAAACTCCTTGGGGGGTCTAGTTTCGAAAATGGGGTCACTTGTGGGGAGCTCCAATGTTTAGGCAAACAGGGGCTTTCCATACGCGACATGGTATCTGCTAACGATTGGAGCTAATTTTCCATTCAAAAAGTGAAATGGCGCTCCTTCCTTTCCCAGTCCTGGTGTATGCCCAAACAATGATTTTCCACCACATATTAGGTATCGGCATATTCAGCAAAAATTGAACAACAAATTTTAGGGTCCTTTTTGTGCTTTTACTTTTGTGAAAATGCAATAATTGAGGCTAAAATAACATTTTTGCTGGAAAAATTAAAATGTCCATTTTTTCCTAACATGTTGCTTTAGTTCCTGTGAAGCACCTGAAGGGTTAATAATCTTCTTGAATGTAGTTTTGAGTAGCTTGAGGGGTGCAGTTTTTGGAATGGTGTCACTTTTGGGTGTTTTCTGTCATGTACACCCCTCAAAGGAACTTCAAATGTGATGTGGTCCCTAAAAAAAATGGTTCTGTAAATATTGCTAGAAAAATGAAAAATTGCTGATGATGAACTTTCAACCCTTCTAACTTCCAAACAAAAAAAAAAGTGGTTTCCAAAATTGTGCTGATATAGAGTAGGAAATGTTTATTTATTTGGTGTCGCATAACTCTCTGGCTTAACAGAATAAAAATTCAAAATTTGAAAATTGCTAAATTTTCGCCAAATTTCCCATTTTTTTCCCAAATAAATGCAAAAATTATCGACTTAAATTTAACAGTAACATAAAGCCCAACATGTCATGAAAAAACAGTCTCAGAATCACTAAGATCCATTGTAGCATTCCAGAGTTATTACCTCATAAAGGGACACTTGGTCAGAATTGCAAATAATGGCCAGGCCTGTAAGGCTGGGTGGTGAAGGGGTTAATGATCCTTATTGTTGATTTTTCTGTGTGGTTCTTGTAAGCGCGTGTGACATCCTTGTGTTTAGACACCTTTTTTTTTCTATTCCTATAAATTAAAATGTACACTATCATGCTCATTCCTCAGGATGGATATAAATCTGTACGAACCATATTTGATTCTACCTATTTTTAAAAAAATTACTGTAGGGGACGCAGTTTTGCAGTTCGCCTCAGGCAGCACAGAGGCTAGGTTCACCCCTGTATGTGGACTATTCATTAAAAGCACGAGTTGGAGCATTAACCTTCTTTCAGACCTATGAAAGGGGAAAATGTGCTATACATGTAAATAGGCCCCATTGGAAAGCAAGCTGGCTGTTATCTTAAAGCAGTTCCATACATATATTAGATTGTATGTAGGTCACTAATTGACTCTGGAGCTCACAATTCTTGATGTATTGTTAAGGTCACTTCACACACTAGGATATAGGTGAACGAGATCGTTAGCTATGTCACGTGACCGCGATCCTTCAGACATCGTTAGTGCGTTGTCAGATGCAAGGATATCGTTAACGTTCTTAAATTTGGCAACGCACCAGCTATTTGAAGAAGAACGTTTGAACGATTTTACAAAGTGGCAGGAATAGGAGAAATATGAATGACATTGTTCAAAAAGGTGTCACACTGAACGATGTTGCGGCTTCCCAGGACGTCAATTGGACAACAAACGACAGATTTGAGCTCAGATCACAAATTTTGGATAAACGTTCCAACGATTTTTCCTTCCTACATCGTTCGTTCACTCGCAAGAACGCACAAACGATATCGTTAGAACGATCACTAATTCGTGACGTTTCAACGATATCCTAGCATGTGAAGTGGCTTGAAAGTTAATTGAACGATGGATTTGAGGTCAGGATCTCAAATTTTGGATGAACGTTCCAACGATTTTTCCTTCCTACATCGTTGTTCACACGCAACGATGCACAAACGATATCGTTTGAATGATCACAAATTTGTGACGTTTCAACAATATCGTTAATGAGATCCTAGCGTGTGACGGTACTATTACAGAGACAAAGTTATGCATCCTTTTGTCACCTATTAAAGATTGAGGGGTCCAGTACTGCTATTGCTCAGGGGTGCCAAGTTATCAGCCCATGGAACTGTAACCAAAAAAACTCATCCTGTAAAAATACAGCTAGCATGTCGTTTGTCTCTTATTCCAGCATATGAGGAGAAACCTTTACAATAATAGTCCAGAGTGTTAGCATAATATTTCTGCTTCAAAATCCATTAGATATTATTACAATTCTACTATTTTAGTATCTATGGAGCCATATTCTTTGGAAGCACATGCATTATGAAATATTTTTTTTACAAATACAATGTTACCTCGGTTTTCAAATAATATTGTACACCGGAGCTAGCAAAGTGAAAGTGGAAAAGTGTGCTGCTGCCAAGATCCTAGGGGGTGCCACGTCTAACCCACCTAACAAATTAGTATTAAGCGTCAATATCAGCGCTAGACATTTAGGACCAATGGCATGGAAAGAAATTACTTTGTCTTTATATATAAAACTGTATAAAATGTATTTATGACATCAGTATAAAATCTTTAAAATATCTAATATTGAGAAAATTAATTTATAATTAATCTGTATCCTTCTGTAGGGACGGAGACACTTGTTCATCTGCCCCTCGTTGGGATGTAGGATGCTAGTTCGAGTGGCTCCTAAAAAAATACAATCTCTAGTAAGGATATGCAGATATGCTGATATGCTAACGTGTGCTCAATCCGCTTATGCTCTCACCTATGTACAGAGTAACTGTGTAGAGATGTTCCATTATGGAGTCTTGTATGTTCTCATCTAAAAGCCTAAGGGCCCTTTCACATCAGCGTTTTTTTAAATTTGCGGCAGATGCGGTGAAAAAACCGCATCTGCCGCAACTGCCGCATAACGGTTCCACTTGCGGCACGGTTGCGGTTTTTTCCATAGGAAGTATAGGGGGACTTGCGGCAGATGCGGCAAGTGCGGTATTGCACTTGCGGCAGGTGCGGCAGAGAAAAAAACCGCGGCTTACTGCGGTTTTTTTCTCTGCCGCACCTGCCGCAAGTGCAATACCGCACTTGCCGCATCTGCCGCAAGTCCCCCTATACTTCCTATGGAAAAAACCGCAACCGTGCCGCAAGTGGAACCGTTATGCGGCAGTTGCGGCAGATGCGGTTTTTTCACCGCATCTGCCGCAAATTTAAAAAACGCTGATGTGAAAGGGCCCTTAGAGATAACTTCCCAGTGGAAAACAGGTATCATATTTGGAAGTATCTAAAAAATACACATTGCTTAATGAATATTATCCTTAGTCTGGTATGTTCATGCAATGAGGTGTATTAGTTGTGTCTCACCTTTCGTATGTTCCAACAGGTGAAACTACCAATGCTGATAGATGGTTTCAGGTGAGCAGGTGGTCTTGGTTTTGTAGAAGAATGTTGTTTGTAAATAATGAGATAATCAGAATCTTGTAGTTCAACTCGTATTTGTATGGATATCAAGTAATTATGTAAAGGCACGGTTTCTTACCCTCTCGTTAGTAGGACATGTATGTAGGTGGGAGATGGATAGCAGCTTAAGTGAAGGGGAAACCTAGTATCTGTAATTATATTAAAGTACAAAAAGATCCCTATCAGCCAGGATATTTGTGAGAAATACTTGTTTTTAATCACAAAGAGATACAAATGCCAAATGATCAATAGTGGCAAAGGTGGAATACTATGTTACTCTGTAGGAGTAAACTAAGGTTTTCTAATTACAATGGTACTCCTATAATTATCAGCTGTATAAAATCAGTATTATAGATGAGAATAGATGGTGCACTGTACCATTGTACACTGTTCCCTGAGGAAGGAGCTCGGGAGGAGGCTCCGAAACGCGTAGGAAAATAAAGGCTGTAGCTGTACCAGACATTCCCGTGTCTGTGTTTCTTTGGTCTCGGAGCAGCAGCGCGGACACCGAATCACTTTGTCCAAGAATCTACATCACGACCACGGTCACCGTTGAGAGTGCGGTCCCTGCAGCAGCTGCTTGTATGCTATTCTACCAGTTGTGGGTTTCACAACTGCTAAAGGTGAGCAATTCCACATCGACAAGTGAAAGTGTTTAATTGAGATAAGACCCTATATGCGCATTCTTTCTTTCACAAATATAACAGTTTGATAGTGAACGTGACCTGCCCCAGGGCAAGGGTACTCAGATCCCGGGTGTTAGTTATGGGAGCTGTCAATGGTAGCCGATGCCCGGGCTGTGGCCCTGGTGGTCGCTTAAAAAAGGGTTTAGTGAAATAAAAGTTAATTTGTGACGCCATCTGCAGTGTCTGGTGATGGCACTAGCGCTGCCAGCAGAACACCGGAGATGATGGGTAGGCAGCCGGATTATATCACTCCCCACAGGTGGAGCGGAGTCCCCAGGGCAGTGTAGTAACTGTTGTCGTAATATAAATAAACACAGGAGGTCTTCTTGCTCTACATGGGTATTTACTGGTGTCTTCTCAAGCAGTTCACAAAGTACATAGTCGCGGGAAGCTGGCCGGGTAGTCACCAAAGGATGCATAGTCTCCCTGAGGCCCCAATGATGTTCCTTTAGGTTTCTTCCTCTATCCTTCACTCTCACTGCGCTCTCCTTACTACCGTGCACTGTCCTACATGAAGCCCTCTTACTACCAGGCCCAAACCCTGGACGGAGATCCTGGTGGGGACGTGCATTGGACTGGATCATGTATATATGAAGTCCTGCGACCCTCCGGTTTGGCAGCTCAGAGCTGAACTTTCCTGCACCGCACTCAGAGCCGGTTCTCCTCTTTGGACTCGGTTACCTCCCAGACTGGCTATCTGTACAATCCAGCACAAGGCTTGCACAAGCCAGGGATCCCCCTTCTGTCTGGATTGCCTTCCTTTACTGGCACCCTCCACTGCGAGCCTCGCAGGGTCCTCTCTCCTCGACTTCCCCCATGGTTCTTCTCTGTCTGTTCTTCCTGCTCTTTTTACTACACTTTAGCTCCTCTCACCAGGACCGGTTACACTGGTAACAGGTTTAGCCAATTGGTCCCCTAGCTCTAAGTGTATGAATGCGAGGATGAGGGCCTCAGGTTTAACATTACAAAGCATTCACTGATCTCAGGGAGACCAGTCCAAGAAAACACTGCGGGCAGCTGGCTAAAGCGCTCACCACAGTGAATTCCTAGGCGCATTGCCTCCTGGGTATTATGAATATGCAAATAGAGTCTGTGGAGCCTCAGTTAGGAGTCTCAAACACAGGACTAGCCAGATATCCCTCCAGGGAAGGACCCAGCCAAGGTCCTTCCCTGGAGGGATATCTAGCTAGTCCTGTGTTTGAGACTCCTAACCGAGGCTCCACAGACGCTATTTGCATATTCAGGTTTAACATTATCATCCTCTGGTGACCGGGATACCACACACGCTATTCTGGGTGTAGGACCCCTTTAGTGGAGCACTGACCAGTGGGGTGCCACAAACGTGCTTTGCCATGTATTAAGAAGTGGATGCTGTATGTGTACATTCAACATGATATATTGTAAAGTGAATAAAGGATCCTCTTGTGTTGTAGTGAATGTTTTACTTGCTGGTATGTTAATGGGAGGGTGATAAACCCTTCCTCCTATGCTCATATCTCATTATGGGGGTCATTGTTTAATCACATATGTTTATTCTCTTATTGATATTCTTACTTCTGTGCCACTTAGTGTGCTATGTGTGTCAGCATACGCTATGTATGTTTACCTGTATGCTGCCTTTGACCATTTAATCTAATGCTTACCATCAGTGAGTGTGATCTCATGTGTGACCCATTCCCTTATTCCTGTGAAAAATCGAATAGTTCAAAATCTTGATTGAGGCCTTTAGGCGCCATTGTATCCAAATCGAAGATCCACTTAGACTCATGTTGGGACATCTTCGCAATAAGATTGCCCCCTCTTTTGTCCTTTCGGACTGTTTGTATGGCAAAGAATGTTAGGCCTTTACTGCCCGCATTATGTGTGTCCTTGAAATGTTTCGACAGGGGGTGCCCGGGAAATCCTTTATTGATATTCCGTGATTCTCGTTCATAGACTTCTTTTGGTTCTCCCCATATACCGTATTTTTCGGACTGTAAGACGCACTTTTGTTCCGCCAAACTGTGGGGGAAAGTGGGGGTGCGTCTTATAGCCCGAATGTATGGAGTGTGGGGGCAGGGGAGGTGGGGGCAGCTCTGGAGTGGTGCCGGGGGGGCTGGAGCGGGCTGCAGACAGAGCGGGAGATCTCCTGCTCCCGCTCATTTAATATGCACTGCCGCTGTCCATCACTGTGGTGCTGAAACTGCACCAGGGTGATGGACTGGGGGAGCAGCACATATTAAACTGTCTGTGCCCCCCCTGTGATGGCACATGCTCCCCCCCATGTTAAATATGGCCCCCCTTGCTGCTGCCAATAATAAAATAACAACCACATTACTCACCTTTTCCAGCGATGTCCTGGCTCCCTCCATGCAGCTACACTCCTCCACTTCCTGGTTCTTCTCTGTGAAGCCGGTCATGTGATCGGCTCAGCAGTCTCATCATCTCTGTGCACCCGATCATATTACTGGCATTACAGAGAAGTGGAGGAGTGCAGCTGCATGGAGGGAGCCAGGACATCGCTGGAAAAGGTGAGTAATGTGATTGTTATTTTTTATATTATTATAGGCAGCAGCATGGGGGGCCATATTTAACATGGGGGGGGGGGCATGTGCCAGCCCTGGGGGACTTGTGCTAGCCCTGGGGGGCATGTGCCAGCGCTGGAGGGCGTGTGCCAGCGCTGGAGGGCGTGTGCCAGCCCTGGGGGGCTGTGCCAGCCCTGGAGGCGTGTGCCAGCCCTGGGGGACGGGTCCCCGCCCTGGGGGACGTGAACCAGACCTGGGGGACGTGTACCAGCATTGGTAGGCATGTACCAGACCTCGGAGACATGTGCCAGCCCTGAGGGACGCGTGCCAGCCCTGGGGGACGTGTGCCAGCCCTGGGGGACGTGTGCCAGCCCTGGGGGGGCGTGTGCCAGCCCTGGGGGGCGTGTGCCACCACTGGGGAGCGTGTGCCAGCCCTTGGGAACGTGTGCCAGCCCTTGGGGACGTGTGATGGCCCTGGACATGTGTGATGGCCCTGGGGAATGTGTGCCGGCCCTGGGAAATGTGTGTCGGCCCTGGGGAATGTGTGCCAGCCCTGGGAAATGTGAGCCAGCACCGGGAAGCATGTGGCAGCCGTGAGGGACGTGTGCCAGCCCTGGGGGACTTGTGCCAGCCCTGGGGGACGTGTGCCAGCCCTGGGTGGACGTGTGCCAGCCCTGGGGGACGTGTGCCAGCCCTGGGGGACGTGTGCCAGCCCTGGGGGACGTGTGCCAGCCCTGGGGGACGTGTGCCAGCCCTGGGGGACGTGTGCCAGCCCTGGGGACGTGTGCCAGCCTGGGGGACGTGTGCCAGCCCTGGGGGACGTGTGCCAGCCCTGGGAGGCATGTGGCAGCCCTGGGGGATGTGTGCCAGCCCTGGGGGATGTGTGCTAGCCTTGGGGGGCGTGTGCCAACCCTGGGGGGGGGTGTACCATCACTTGGGGACGTGTGCCAGCTGTAACCAGAATAAGGGGGCCATATCTAGGATGTGGGGCTATATCCAAGGATGAGGGACCATGTACCAGGATGAGGGGGCTATGAGGGACATATACCCTATATGATTTGTAAGACGGACATTGACATTATAAGACGGACCCCATTTAACATTAAAAATTATTTTTTCCTCTTTTCCTTCACCAAATTTGGGGGTGCGTCTTATAATCGGGTGCGTCTTATAAAGCGAAAAATACGGTAAGTCTTCCCACAGGGGATCTGATGGCATACAGTCATGGCCAAAAGTATTGACACCCCTGCAATTCTGTCAGATAATACTCAGTTTCCTCCTGAAAATGACTGCAATCACAAATTCTTTGGTATTATTATCTTCATTTAATTTGTCTAAAATGAAAAAACACAAAAAGATTTGTCCTAAAACCAAATTGGATATAATTCCACACCAAACATAAAAAAGGGGGTGGACACAAGTATTGGCACCCTTAGAAAAATCATGTGATGCTTCTCTAATTTGTGTAATTAACAGCATCTATAACTTACCTGTGGCACCTAACAGGTGTTGGCAATAACTAAATCACACTTGCAGCCAGTTGACATGGATTAAAGTTGACTCAACCTCTGTCCTGTGTCCTTGTGTGTACCACATAGAGCATGGAGAAAAGAATGAACTGTCTGAGGACTTGAGAAACCAAATTGTGAGGAAGCATGAGCAATCTCAAGGCTACAAGTCCATCTCCAAAGACCTGAATGTTTCTGTGTCTACCGTGTGCAGTGTCATCAAGAACCTTAAAGCCCATGGCACTGTGGCTAACTTCCCTAGAT
The DNA here is from genome assembly GCA_033576535.1 of Allobates femoralis. Taxonomy (NCBI): domain Eukaryota; kingdom Metazoa; phylum Chordata; class Amphibia; order Anura; family Aromobatidae; genus Allobates; species Allobates femoralis. Next base: position 478,462,658 of record JARQOC010000004.1, read on the forward strand.
GTGGACGAAAAAGAAAAATTGATGAGAGATTTCAACGCAAGATTGTGCGGATGGTGGATAAAGAACCTCGACTAACATCCAAACAAGTTCAAGCTGCCCTGCAGACCAAGGGTAAAACAGTGTCAACCTGTACTATCCGACAGTGTCTGAATGAAAAGGGACTGTATAGTAGGAGACCCAGGAAGACCCCACGTCTTACCCCGAGACATAAAAATGCCAGGCTGGAGTTTGCCAAAACTTACCTGAGAAAGCCTAAAACGTTTTGGAAGAATGTTCTCTCTTTTTGGGCAAAGGCATCAACATAGAGTTTACAAGAGAAAAAAAAAGGCATTCAAAGAAAAGAACACGGTCCCTACAGTCAAACATGGGGGAGGTTCCCTGATGTTTTGGGGTTGCCTTGCTGCCTCTGGCACTGGACTGCTTGACCGTGTGAATTGCATTATGAAGTCTGAAGACTACCAACAAATTTTGCAGCATAATGTAGGGCCCAGTGTGAGAAAGCTGGGTCTCCCTCAGAGGTCATGGGTCTTCCAGCAGGACAATGACCCAAAACTCACTTCAAAAAGCACTAGAAAATGGTTTGAGAGAAAGCACTGAAGACTTTTAAGGTGGCCAGCAATGAGTCCAGACCTGAATCCCATAGAACACCTGTGGAAAGATCTAAAAATGGCATTTTGGAGAAGGCACCCTTCAAATATCAGAGAGCGGGAGCAGTTTGCAAAAGAAGAATGGTCTACAATTCCAGCAGAGCAGTGTAAGAAACTCATTGATGGTTACCGGAAGCGGTTGATCGAAGTTATTTTGGTTCAAGGTTGTGCAACCAAGTATTAGGCTGAGGGTGCCAATACTTTTGTCCGGCCCATTTTTGGAGTTTTGTGTGAAATGATCAATGTTTTGCTTTTTGCTTCATTCTCTTTTGTGTTTTTTCATTGAAGACAAATTAAATGAAGATAATAATACCAAAGAATTTGTGATTGCAATCATTTTCAGGAAGAAACTGAGTATTATCTGACAGAATTGCAGGGGTGTCAATACTTTTGGCCAACACTGTATTCTAGAATACCAGATGCGTTATAATCGGGCCACCATCTAGTAATATATAATTATAGGAGTACCATTGTAATTAGAAGACCTTAGTTTACTCTTACAGAGTATTCCACCTTTACCACTATAGATCATATGGTATTTACATCTCTTTGTGATTATAAACAAGTATTTCTCACAAATATCCTGGCTGATAGGGATCTTTTTGTACTTTAATATAATTACAGATACTACGTCACCCCTTCACTTTAGCTGCTATCCATCTCCCACCTACATACATGTCCTGCTAAGGAGAGGGTAAAAAACCGTGCCATTACATAATTACTTGATATCCATACAAATACGAGTTGAACTACAAGATTCTGATTATCCCATTATTTACAAACAACATTCTTCTACAAAACCATGACCACCTGCTCACCTGAAACCATCTATCAGCATTGGTAGTTTCACCTGTTGGAACATACGAAAGGTGAGACACAACTAATACACCTCATTGCATGAACATACCAGACTAAGGCGGCCGTCACACTCATCAATATCGTGAGCGATATTGTTAGCGATCACGTGCACGCGCGATCGCAAACGATATCGCTCACATCGCTGGTGAGCTGTCACACAGAAAGACTCACCAGCGATGTGGACCAGCGAGATCGCTGGTAACTATGGTACATAGATACCATCTCCCAGCATAGGCTCTGCCACTGGGAGATCGTTCATCGTGGTGTCATACACCACGATGAAGCAGATTGAACAAGCGTTTATCGCTTGATATGAGCTCCGGCTCTCATATCTGCGATGTCACGATCAAGCGATTTTACATTGTAAAATCGCTTGATTACACGCAGCGATGCACAAACGCAGATCACTTAAGCGATATCGTGCATTAAATTGAACCGTGTGACGGCCGCCTAAGGATAATATTCATTAAGCAATGTGTATTTTTTAGATACTTCCAAATACAACACCTGTTTTCCACTGGGAAGTTATCACTAAGGCTTCTAGATGAGAACATACAAGACTCCATAATGGAACATCTCTACACAGTTACTCTGTACATAGGTGAGAGCATAAGCGGATTGAGCACACGTTAGCATATCAGCATATCTGCATATCCTTACTAGAGATTGTATTTTTTTAGGAGCCACTCGAACTAGCATCCTACATCCCAACGAGGGGCAGATGAACAAGTGTCTCCATCCCTACAGAAGGATACAGATCAATCATAAATTGATTTTCTCAATATTAGATATTTTAATGATTTTATTTTGATTTTATACTGATGTCATAAATAAATTTTATTCAGTTTTATATACAAGACCCAGTAATTTTTTCCATGCCATTGGTGCTAAATGTTTAGCGCTGAACCCTACACATATATTGACGCTTAATACCTCGGTTTTCGTCGATAATCCATCCGAAAATTATTGACAAAAAACGAGGCAACGATTTCCATGGGAACCAATGTTTAATTAATTTTCAGTGTCTCGAACCAAAGACCTACAAAAAAAAACATTTCATAGTGAAAAAATATAGCGGTTAATGATAGAATCACTCAGAAATGACTGTAAAAGGAATATGAAACACTAATTTAAAGAAAAAAAAAAAAACATTAATTATGGCATTTTATTTTTAAAAAAGCTCTTTTTGGTGTATGGGAGACGTCAAGGAGTGGAGTGAGGGGTGTACATTTTATTTTTTTGAAGGGGAATCACATTTTTATGGCTAAATCAGTAGCGATGTACAGACAAAAAACTACGAAAACCGATGCATCAACGAAAACAGACGATTTTCATTGAAAAAAAAAATCAACAAAAACAGACGTTATCCGAAGTCAACAAAAACCGAGGTATCACTGTAGTCTGCCACTTTTCATTATTTGAAACGTGTTTGTAAGTTTTTTTTTCACTAATTATATATATAATAAAGTTGAGTGTGTATCAAGTCCCGCCCACTACACACAGCCATGCCCACTCCACATAGCCATGCCCACTTCACACAACCCCACCTATTTACTATAGCCACGCTTACTCCACGAAGATGAGTATGCATCAAGCCCCGCCCATTCCACATGACCACATCCATTCCACATGACCACACCCACTCTGCTTAGCCATGCCCTCTTCATAGCCCAGGTACACAAAACTAAGCCTCCTCTATAACTCCACCCACTTCACAGCCACATCTCCACAAAACCACGCCCACTTCATATATCTACCCCTTCACATAGAAAAAGCAAAAAAACGAAACAGCACAGTCACACACAGTCGGGTGCAAAGCCCTCCTACCACTTCACTGGTACTTATATAGATGAAAAAACGAAAGGCAGCACTTCCTTCAAAAAATCCATGTGGGTTTATTTGTCCTAGGACTGCAACGTTTCGGCGTACAGCCTTTCTCAAGCACATAGCCACATCCCCATTTATAGCGCTGTCTCCTTTATTGCCCGCTCCATTATCGTGATGTCACTATAAAATGTAGAATGCTAGCTTATAAAATTCTGTGTAATATCACTGCCTGATCATTCTTGTGTGTCCTACAGATACTAATGATCTATAAGAAAAAGAATGTGACTGAACGATTGTCGTCACACGCTAAGAAAAATGTGATATTATGCCTCAATGAGCAAGACTTACAGAAATGAGTACAGAAATGGAAGAAAGGGAAGCAAGAGCTGATTCCTCAACAGCTATGGAAGGAAGGGAAGCAAGACTTACAGAAATAAGTACAGAAATGGAAGAAAGAGGCAAGAGATGCTTCTTCAAGGGCCACTGACATACAGTCAGCTTATAACCAAGAACAGTTCAATACTATGCCTGGGCAACGCCAGACTCTACAGCTAGTATATACAGCTCTGGAAAAAATTAAGAGACCACTGCAAAATTTTCTAAAAATCACCATCTCTACATGTTTGACAGCCATTCCATTCCAGTTGAATTCCAATCAAAGTACATCTTATTCTACTTAATGTGCTTCTGATTAGGTGATCACCGGAACCAAATCCTATTTAATGTGGAAAAGTATAAAAAACACAGCTGTGGTCTTCACAATCCTCTTGCAATAGGACAAGCTGGATGGCAAAACAAGTGCTAGGAATAGCCCAAAAGTAATTTGAATGAAAAAATAACTTTTAACCATGCCAAAGGAGTTGAAAAGAAAAGTCTTAAATGAGGTCATCAATGAGAAGCAATGGAGAGCTAGGCTGAAGAATTTTCAGCTTTGCTTAACACCTGGTCGTCTACTGGTTAGAGGGAGACCTGGAGAGGCATACAAGCCACAGTGTCTTGCACCCACTGTGAAAATTGGTGGCAGATCGGTGATGATCTGGGGACGCTTCAGCAAGACTGGAATTGGGCAGGTTAATCTTTGTGAAGGAAGTATGAATCTAGCCACATACCGTGTTTCCCCGAAAATAAGACAGCGTCTAATATTAATTTTTGCTCCTAAAGGTGCGCCATGTCTTATTTTCGGGCAATATGTTATCAGGGACACACAAACACAGGGGCACACATGCGGACACACAAACACATGGGCACACACGGAGACACACAAACAGGGGCACACACACAGGGGCACGCACACGGACACACAAACACAGGGACATGCACACAGGAGCGCACACACACACAGAAAGGGACACTTCTCACCGGTCCCTGCTGCATTCCGGCGCCGCTCTCAGCTGCCCGCCGCTGTCCCGATGCTCGCCGCTGCAAGGGCGATGGCACCACTCATCAACTTGCCGCAGGTGCCGTAGGTGTACTGGCCCAGCCATTCACAGGCCAGGAGCCAACTGGGCAGCCAATGACAGGCCAGAAGCCGACGTCATGCAGCAAATGGCCTGTGATTGGCCGCTGGGCAGTTCCTGGCTTGTGATTGGCCAGGACAGTGGCGGGGGTTTGAAAAATAGAGCGGTGCCGCTCTACATGCATCTGCGGTACTGCTCACAACGACGGGCACTGGGACACGAGCGAGCGGGGGCCGGGCTGGAGGAGTCACAGCTGCATGCTGTGGTAAAATATTGTAAAATAGAGACATGCCTTATTTTCGGGGGGTGCCTTATATTTACAGGCACATTAAACCCCCTGGCATGCCTTACTTTCGGGGGCGCCCTATTTTTGGGGAAACACAGTACAAGGTTATCCTTGAAAAACACTTGCTTCCTTCTGCTGAGGCAATGTTCCCCAGCTCTGAGGACTAGTTTATCAAGCAGAACAATGCCCCATGCCAAACAGGTCAATCAATGTGTGGATGAAGGAGCACGACATCAAGATCCTGTCATGGTCAGCCCAATCTCTAGACCTCAACCCCATTGAAAACCTTTGGAATGTAATCAAGAGGAAGACAGATAGTCACAAGCCATCAAACAAAGAACTGCTTACATTTTTGTGCCAGGAGTGGTATAAGGTCACCCTAAAGCAGTGTGAAAAACTGGTGGAAAGCATGCTAAGACGCATGACAGCTGTGGTTAAAAATCATGGTTATTCCATCAAATATTGATTTCTGAACTCTTCCTGAGTTAAAACATTAGTGTTGTTGTTTCTAAATGAATATGAACTTGTTTTCTTTGCATTATTTGAGGTCTGATGTTTCTTTTTTTTATTATTTTGATGATTTTTAATTTGCTGTAAAGAAACACAACAGTTTTAGCTTTGAATTTTGGAGACATGTTGTCAGTAGTTTAAAAAATAACGGTACAATGTCTTTTACTCAAAAATATATACCTATAAGGCTACGTTCGTACATGGCGCCTTTTTAAGCGCTTTTTTTGTGCGTGCTTCTCAAAATGCGCAATGTGCCTTTTGTCTGCCAGCAAAGTGAATGGGAAATTCACTTTGCCAAACAGACACTGCGTAAAAATACGCAGCGCTTTTATAGGAAAAAGCGCCTGCGTAAAAGGAATTGACATGTCAATTCTTTATGCAGCAGCGCCGGCGGTTTTTCCTATAGAGGCGGGCGCTGCTTGATCTGATGTAACAGAGGGGGAGGAAGAATCCTGGTTCCTCCTTCCCCTGTGACCACCCCGATAAGATTTTGCAGTGTGTTAAAATACACTGCGAAATCAAAGGCAAATGTATTAAAAATAATAAAGATTGAATACTTACCCTCCGCCAGGAGCAGTCGCAGGTATTGACCTGCTAAGACTTGTGGTGATGTCAGACTGACGTTCCGGGCACTGATTGGCCGCTCGCGGTCATGTAATATGAGCGAGCGGCCAATCAGTGCCCGTGACGTCACTCTGACATCACGCAAGGCCCTGTTGATCTGGTACCTGCCTTTCTCTCCGCACCGGATTGCACAAACAGCCGCCAGAGGGTAAGTATTTGATTCTTTTTTATTTTACATACATTTGCCTTGACTTAATTCAGATTTTGCAGTATATATTAATACACTGCGAAATCTAATGGGGGCGGTCACACATGTCACAGAGGGGAGGAGGAACCAGGATTCTTCCTCCCCTCTGTGACATCACCTGCGCTTATGGGGAGAAGAAAGCACGGTGTGTGAAAGCACCCACGCATTTTTTTTTGCAAAAAATCGTGGCAAAAAGTGCGCGCAAAAAAGTGCAACAAAATATGCAAATGTGTGAACGTAGCCTAAAGAAAAAAATCAGAGAAACTGAAAATTTTGCAGTGTTCTTAATTTTTTCCAGAGCTGTATATAAAAAGGAGGAATATACCATAGTTTTCAGACTATAAGACACTATTTATCCCCAAAATTTTGGGGAAAAGTGGGTTGTGCATCTTATAGTCCATACATACAATGTGACTGTGGGGCTGTGCTAGGGGGAGCTGCGGATCTGGAGTATGCTGTGAGCAGGCTGCTGAGGCAGCAGGAAGTCACGTGCTCACACTCATTATCATCCTGCTGTCCATTACCTCAGTGCTGAAACTGCGCTGAGAGATGGGCAAATGGATGCAGTGCATATTAAATTAGAGGAAGTGTACCATCACTGGAAATGCCCCCCCCCCCATTGTGGTACATGGCCCTCTCATTTTGAATATGCCCCCCCCATCCTGGATATAGAAATAAACAATATAACTCACCCTCTGCCACTTGCCTCTGTCTCTCCCTGAACGCAGGAGAGCTCAGAACGTGAGTGCTGCAAGCAGGGTGAGTCGGAGACAAGCGTCAGAGGGTGAATTATATTGTTTGTCATTTTCTTGTGTGCGGTAACATGGGGGGCATATTCAAAATGAGAGGTACATGTACAATAATAGGGGGGGCAATATCCAGGATGGATGGGAAATGTACCCAGATGGTATGGGCTATATACCATCATTGGGGTCTATATCTCAGGATGGGGAGCCATATCCAGGATGGTGGATGCTGCATACCAGAATGGGGGGCTCTATCCCAGGATGAAGGGCTGTATTATTATTATTCATTATAGCACCATTTATTTCATGGCACTTTACATCTGAAAAAGGGCATACATAGACAAGTACAATAAACATGAGCAATACAAGGCACACACATGTACAGAATGAGAGAGGACCCTGCCCGCAAGGGCTCACAGTCTACAAGGGATAGGTTAGGATACACTAGAAGAGTTTAGAGCTGGTTGTGTGGTGGTTCAGTAGACTGAGGATTACTGCAGGTTGTAGGCTTTTCAAAGCAGTGAGTCTTCAGGTTCCTTTTGAAGGTTTCCACAGTAGGCGAGAGTCTGATGTGTTGGGGCAGCGAGTTGCAAAGTATAGTGGAAGCAAGGGAGAAATCTTGAATACGGTTGTGGGAAGAAGAGATAGGAGGGGAGTAGAGAAGGGGATCTTGAGAGGATCGGAGGTTGCGTGTAGGTATGTACCAGGAGATCATGTCACAGATGTATGGAAACAGGTTGTGGATAGCTTTGTATGTCATAGTTAGGGTTTTGAACTGAAGCCTCTGGACAATAGGAAGCCAGTGAAGGGATTGGCAGAGAGGAGAGGTTGGGGAGTTTAGGATAGATTGGAGTGGTGCAAGAGTGCTAGAGGAGAGCCCAGAGAATAGGAGGTTGCAATAGCCGGGTGATGCTTAGGGTGTGCACAAGTGTTTTTGCGGTTTCTTGGTCAAAAAATGTACGGAGGGGCGTGGCTTGGACATGGCGGGGAGCAGAGGCTGAACGCCAGAGCTCCTGCTCCTATATCACCGCCGGGCCGGAACAGCCGGTGTTAGACCTCGCAAACCTACACCTATGCCGGCTAAGAAGAAGGGCAATAGGCCTCAGCCCACACAGGAGCCGTGGTACCCCCGGTGGGGAGAATTTCCCATTATTTAAGGAGCGCAGCCCTGGAGAGTGAAATGGCGGCGGGTAAGATGGCGGCGGGAGCTCCTCAGGACGCGGCCGATCAAAGACCGCCTCAGGCTGCAGAATCAAATGGAGATACAATAGAAGCTCCCCCACAGCCTGGAGAGGCACAGAAAGACCGAGATAATCGCCAGAGCCCAGTAATGGATGCTCCTCTACCCCCTCCTCAGATGCCTGCTGCGCACAGTGTTTCTGCTATAGACATTTCTTCTGCCCCTGACAAAGATATGCTGTTCGACCAGGTCCAGGAAATGGGGGTCATTTATGAGGCCCAGGCACACAGTACCCAGATGATGTCCCAAGGGGGTAGAGATGGACCCCTGATAACTACAGTTCCTACACAAAAACTTCCCCAGGCTGACACAGGACCTGGAAATAATAATGGAGGCAACATTCACCAAGGACCTCCTAATTTAATGATGGGAATGAAACAGTTAACTCCACAGACAGTACAGAGAGAAGACATGAGGGGAACGACCATGCAATCACACGTGGCAATGGGATGTACAGGGGAAAGTCCAGAGGGATCCGCTCGACCTTTGGCAAGTACGCCACAACAGAACACACCATACGGTAGAGACCCCCTGCCCCCCAATCGGGTATTGTTGCCCAATACACCAGGAGGACAGGAGATTTGGGATGACCTCAGGTCACGAATACAGACTATTCCTACCAGGGAAGAAATGGAGGGCTTCATTGCACGAATGGAGGCGTCATTTAGGGCAGAGGCTTCTGAACTCAAAGGAGAAGTCAATAAACTCAGCCTGAGAGTGGCCTCTAATGAAACATCCTCCCAGAACATAGATGAGAGGCTGAGGATCCTAGAAGACACTGTATTTACACAAGCCTCTCAGGTTGAAAAAATGCTAGACTCCATTGAAGATCTGGAGAATTGGGAAAGGAGGAACAATATTCGGATCAGGGGCCTTCCCGAAAGTGTCGGTCCTAAAGAACTGGACTATACCCTTAAAACCATATTCAACTCAATAAGAGAAGTGTTAACTGATTCAATTCTGGAATTCGATAGGGAACATAGATCCCTGGGCCCTCCACCCCTGGAAAGGGATAGACCCGAGACGTGGTGTGCAGGATTCACAAATACAAAATTAAAGAGGCGATTTTTACTAAAGCTCGATCCAAAGGACAGGTTAAATACCAGGACTATTCTCTTCAACTTCTGGCAGACTTATCAAGGCACACCTTGCAAAAACGGAGGGCGTTTCGCCCCCTCATAGTGGTCCTAAGACAACAGGATATACCCTACACATGGGGCTTTCCGTTCCATCTCCAAGTAGGGAGAGATGGAGTGCTCCATTATGTCACTCATCCTAGGGGAGCACCGGAGTTTACAGAAGCGCTGGGAATCCCCACGGTCTCTATTTCCATGGAGGAGTGGCCGGGTAACACAATGGATGACAAGGGTATCGGGGCCGTTGAGAGGAAACAGAAGGAGGGGAAGGGGGGCTTCACGGAGAGGGAGGAATAGAGATTGGAGAAGGGGATCGTAATGGCTGAGGGTTCCTCCATATTATTTTGATTGTTATAGTTTCTATTATAGGAGATGCAGTGACGGTGGCCGCCGTGAAGGTTCACCATACCACCTAAGGACAAATGTGTAACAAAGGTCATTTGTTTTTTTCTTATTACTAGTACCTCTCTTAACCAATTTACAGTTATGATATGTAGGTTTGTGGTTTATAAGCCGACTCAGAAACTTTAATTGCACCCGATTGAAGACAGTAGTAACTTTATAAGATTCTGATACAAATAATTGGGAATTATATATTTTTATATTGCAATTCTTCTATGTTTATAATTGTGGCCTGGGGTGACGGGGACACCCCTTAAGTGGACAAGCTACACCTCACCGGGAGATAGTCACCTGTTTCAGGGAAAACTGGTCGAGTAGACCACCCCAAATCGCTATCCCAGATTACTCTGGGAAATTTCTTTCCATTCTATCCTTTTTGCTTCTCTCTTTTCCTTTTCTTGTTCCTTTCACTAATCTCCGTTAATCTTTTCTGGTCCTTTTACTCTTGGACCTCTCGACATACTTCTCTTGTCTCTCTCCCCTTCTGTTTTTTGTCTCTTTCACTCTTTCCCCTTTTCCCTAGTCTCTCTTCCTCGTTTCCTTTCCTTCGACCCCAGTGTTGACTATGTCAACTTTAAAAATCTGTTCTCTTAATGTAAGGGGATTCAACACCCCCCAGAAGAGGTCTCAGATTTTATATTCTGCTCATAAGCAGAAGTGTCAGATCCTGTTGCTGCAGGAGACTCACTTTAAATCAGGACATGTACCGAGTCTTCGTAACAGATAGTTTTCTGTTTGTCACCATAGTACCAACCCAGAAGCGAGAACAAAGGGTGTATCCATTGCGATGTGGGTCACTGCACCACGAAATTTTGGATACGTGCATAGACCTTCAAGGACGTTATATTTTTCTTAAGATGAGGATTGCTGGATTTTTACTAACTGTCGCTAATTGGTACTTGCCTAATAGGTTTCAAACAAAGACATGTAGGTTGTATTTACTACGGTTAGCGGACTTTGCTGAAGGCGATTTTTACTAAAGCTCGATCCAAAGGACAGGTTAAATACCAGGACTATTCTCTTCAACTTCTGGCAGACTTATCAAGGCACACCTTGCAAAAAACGGATGGCGTTTCGCCCCCCTCTTAGTGGTCCTAAGACAACAGGATATACCCTACACATGGGGCTTTCCGTTCCATCTCCAAGTAGGGAGAGATGGAGTGCTCCATTATGTCACTCATCCTAGGGGAGCACCGGAGTTTACAGAAGCGCTGGGAATCCCCACGGTCTCTATTTCCATGGAGGAGTGGCCGGGTAACACAATGGATGACAAGGGTATCGGGGCCGTTGAGAGGAAACAGAAGGAGGGGAAGGGGGGCTTCACGGAGAGGGAGGAATAGAGATTGGAGAAGGGGATCGTAATGGCTGAGGGTTCCTCCATATTATTTTGATTGTTATAGTTTCTATTATAGGAGATGCAGTGACGGTGGCCGCCGTGAAGGTTCACCATACCACCTAAGGACAAATGTGTAACAAAGGTCATTTGTTTTTTTCTTATTACTAGTACCTCTCTTAACCAATTTACAGTTATGATATGTAGGTTTGTGGTTTATAAGCCGACTCAGAAACTTTAATTGCACCCGATTGAAGACAGTAGTAACTTTATAAGATTCTGATACAAATAATTGGGAATTATATATTTTTATATTGCAATTCTTCTATGTTTATAATTGTGGCCTGGGGTGACGGGGACACCCCTTAAGTGGACAAGCTACACCTCACCGGGAGATAGTCACCTGTTTCAGGTTAAACTGGTCGAGTAGACCACCCCAAATCGCTATCCCAGATTACTCTGGGAAATTTCTTTCCATTCTATCCTTTTTGCTTCTCTCTTTTCCTTTTCTTGTTCCTTTCACTAATCTCCGTTAATCTTTTCTGGTCCTTTTACTCTTGGACCTCTCGACATACTTCTCTTGTCTCTCTCCCCTTCTGTTTTTTGTCTCTTTCACTCTTTCCCCTTTTCCCTAGTCTCTCTTCCTCGTTTCCTTTCCTTCGACCCCAGTGTTGACTATGTCAACTTTAAAAATCTGTTCTCTTAATGTAAGGGGATTCAACACCCCCCAGAAGAGGTCTCAGATTTTATATTCTGCTCATAAGCAGAAGTGTCAGATCCTGTTGCTGCAGGAGACTCACTTTAAATCAGGACATGTACCGAGTCTTCGTAACAGATAGTTTTCGGTTTGTCACCATAGTACCAACCCAGAAGCGAGAACAAAGGGTGTATCCATTGCGATGTGGGTCACTGAACCACGAAATTTTGGATACGTGCATAGACCTTCAAGGACGTTATATTTTTCTTAAGATGAGGATTGCTGGATCTTTACTAACTGTCGCTAATTGGTACTTGCCTAATAGGTTTCAAACAAAGACATGTAGGTTGTATTTACTACGGTTAGCGGACTTTGCTGAAGGATCAACCATTATCGGTGGGACCTCAATTTCACCCTGGACCCGGCAGCTGATTCATCCTCTGGTAAGCGATCTATTCCGAGCAAAAAACTTGTTTCCCTAAAAAGGTTCCTTCACACTCTGAGACTTATGGATATTTAGAGGATTTTGAATCCTCTGGGGAGGGATTTCACATATTTCTCCCCTATTCACAACTCTTACAGTAGAATAGATCTATTTTTTATTAGTCATAACTTACTATCTTGGAACCCGGAGGCGACTATAGGGGACATCTTACTTACAGACCATGCCCCCACTTTCCTGACCCTCACACTACCTGACACAAGCAACCGACCCTGGACCTGGAGGCTAAACGAACACCTATTGAAAGATGAATTATGTCTGGCTGAAGTGAGAGAGACTATACTGTCCTTTGATCGAGACCATGCCTTTGACCCCACACCTTCCCCCACTATGTGGGAAACTTTAAAATGTGTTCTGAGAGGGGTGTTTATAAAACATGGCGCCCGTCTGAAAAAAAAATAACGCAAAAATAGTAGAGGACCTCCTTACTCACATTCATGTATTGGAAACCTCACATAAACAGAATCTATCTAGCCTGACTTTATCGGATCTGACTTTAAAAAAGAAAGAACTTAAAGATTTACTGGATCAAAAGTGCCGTAGATATTCTGAGAAATCTAGGAGTTATTTTTACTCCAATTCAGACAAGTGTGGGCGTCCCTTGGCCAGACTGCTCCATCCTCAGTTAAACCCGACGTTTATCCAAACATCTCGACCAGAACGGGGGGGGAGGACATTTATGCAGACTAAAATATTAGAGGAATTTAGATCATATTACCTTGATCTTTACAATATTCAGGGGCATTTTTCAGACGCACAGCCCCCAGAACTGACCGACAGGATTAAGGGATATATAGAGAAAACAGCGATTCCAACGCTAACAAAGGAGACTATTACTTTATTAGAAGATATTACAGAAGAGGAACTGTCAAGGGCTATCCAATCTACCCCAGCAGGGAAATGTCCAGGTCCGGACGGATTTTTGCCCAACTTTTACAAAACACTTAAGACCCAGCTGGTACCTGCGATGTTGACGGCCTTTAATGATGTTTTGAGGGGTTCAGATTTCATGCCTCAATCCTTGGAAGCCCATATCAGTGTCATCCCCAAAACTGGGAAAGACCCATCTTCAGTTTCAAATTACAGACCGATTACTGAATGTGGATGTCAAACTTTATTCTAAAATTGTAGCTGATCGTCTAGCCCCGTTTCTCCCTTCCGTGATTAACTCGGACCAAGTGGGCTTTGTCAGAGGACGGGAGGCTACGGATAACACTATTAGGACCCTCCTCCTTATAGCTACGGCCAAAAGCAACTCGGCTCCGTTAGGCCTGATTTCTGTGGATGCTGAAAAGGCCTTTTGACAGAGTCCACTGGGGGTTTATGAGGGAGGCGCTGACTCCACTTGGCCTGGGTCCCTGGTTCTTGCACGGAATTATGTCCCTATACTCCTCCCCGTCTGCTAGGGTAAAGATTGGAGGTATCTTATCTTCCCCATTTAAAATAGCAAACGGAACTAGGCAGGGATGCCCGCTGTCACCCCTTCTTTACATTATTGTAATGGAACATTTGCCTACGGCACTCAGAGCCAATGTTGACATTCGCGGGATTGAGCTGGGTCAGAGTCACCACAAGACGGCATTATTTGCCGACGATCTTCTACTATATGTCTCACAGCCTCTGATCTCTATCCCTTCTATTCTGAAGGAATTCGAACAGTTCAGACAGTTGAGTAACTTTAAAGTCAACTGCTCTAAGACAGAGGCGCTCAACATTTCCCTACCTGGGGATTTGGTATCTCATTTGTCCAGACAGTTCCCGTTCAAATGGAAGGCAGAGGCCATTAAGTACTTAGGAGTTCTCATCCCAAGAGATCTTAGACAGCTGTTTAGATTAAATTACCAACCCCTACTGTCTACAATAGACGAAGCTTTTTCATCATATAGACAACTAAAGCTATCCTGGTTCGGGAGAATGAACGTCATCAAAATGGATGTCTTACCCCGACTCCTATATATTTTCCAAACAGTCCCCGTCCTTCCAGACAGGATGTTTTTTGCTACATTACAATCTCTTATTATCAAATTTACCTGGGGCGGGAAGAGATCTAGGTTACGGCTTAATATCCTATGCCTACCTAGATCTAAAGGAGGGGTCGGGTTGCCTAACATAAAGACATATTTTCTGGCTTCTTCACTCACCAGAGCTCTAGACTGGCACTATTGTTCATCATACAAGAAATGGGTAGAGGTGGAGCAGGATGGCCTGGGGATTCCACTGAAGCATTTGCTCTGGATTCCCCCGGGGAACGTAAAAGACATATCTCCCCTACCTGATATGACCAAGATCACTTTGAATGTATGGCATTCTGTAACAAGGACATTGTTTTCAGATGGCAGACTCAGTCCTCTCGCTTCCCTCTTCTCTAGTCCAGCTTTTATGCCTGGGTTCAGAAAACACAGATTTCTGTGTTGGCAGAGTGTGAATGACACCCGAATGGGACAGACCCTATCCGCGGGTAATTTACCCTCAATGGGGGAACTCCAATCTATAGCTACTACTAGGCCACTTAGGTGGTTTGAATTTTTCCAGTATAAATTGTTTTTATTCTCGGCTGATCATTCGTGCAGGGTGAGACTCACGCCAAACATATTGGAGAGAATGTTCCAACAGGATTCCCCTCCAAAGCGTAAAATATCAACTTTGTATCAAGCCTTAGGGTCCTTGAGAGATCTGGGTACCCTGTATTTCCAGAGTGCCTGGGAGAGGGATTTGGACAGGAACATTACAGATAGTGAGTGGCGAAAATGTTTTATATTTACCCACAAATTGGCCAATGCGTGTGTTGCACAAGAAAGGAGCTACAAGCTGCTTACCAGATGGTACCTATGTCCGACTGCCCTACACCGTATGTTCCCTGAAACCACAGATAGTTGTTGGTGCTGTGGGGAAGCATTAGGGATGATGCTTCACACTTGGTGGAGTTGCAATGAAATCAGCCGTTCTGGTCTAAGGTGTTCAGTACCTACACACAGATAACAGGTAAACAGGTAGAGTGCCGTCCTGAAATTGCTCTATTATCCATCATTCCAGGGCCTATTGGGCTTAACAAGAGAGATATACTCCGTTTCTGTGTTTCGGCCGCTCGCTCTCTAATTCCGAGATTCTGGAAAACTTCTCAAGTTCCGTCCCTGCTTGACTGGTTCAAGGAAATGCTTGATATATTTCGAATGGAGGCACTGGCGGCCTACGCTTCAGGTTCTCATGATAAATTTTCAGTGGTCTGGACTGAATGGATCCTCTTCCAGGATTCGGCTGAATTCAGGAGAACTTTCTCCGAGGTTGACACAGAAATATGATCTTTGGCTGACGTGGGGTCGAAGGAAACCTATTTCCTTATTCCTCTCTAGTTCTATTCCCTTCTCAACCTGCCCCCTATTACCCTAAAGAACAGGCCTACTTACTGTTCTATTATTTATATTTATCTTTTTTCTTTTACTTTCTTTCCACCCACTCTATAATATTTAATATTTTTGGGAACCACTTCTTAACCCACCCTCTCTCCGAGACCTGAGCATGGTGGGAAAGGAGTATTATACATAATGCCTTGAGAGACCATAATGAAGATGGGCTTATTTCTGGTGATCTGGACTTTCAGCAAGTCCTTTGAGGCTTAGACCTCACTGGTTACACCAAAAACAGTGATGGGATATTAAGTGTTAGCCAAACAAATACTCCTGACTTTTGGCCAAACTGATATAGGGGAGCTTGATGTCATAATAATTTTGACGAGGTCCCTAACCCCCTTACCACCGGTGCAACCCTTTGACAGGAGCAGGATTTGTTTATTTTTAGGCCCTGATCCATAAATAAGGGATTGGATAATCCTTTACTTGAAGAGAGTGTAATTATTTGTAGTTGACTATTGTACTATTCTCTTTTAGTAGATATTCTTTGTGTGTCGCCCTTACCTGTATTTTCTTGGCATATAACTATTGTATAACCTGTAATGTGTTTACAAAATCAATAAAAAGAGATTAACCATAAAAAATGTACAGATACCAGGACTGGGGGCCATATCAAGGATGGTGATTATATACCAGGATGGGGGGCAAATGTTTCCTGGACAGGGGTTAGGAAGGGGACATTACCCCCATAAATGTCAGCAGCACATCCCCCCCATAACAGTGGAATATAACCAAATTTTTTTGCTTACCGTATATACTCGTGTATAAGCCGACCCGTGTATAAGCCGACCCCCCTACTTTTGCCCCCAAAATCTGGGAAAACCTATTCACTCGTGTATAAGCCGAGGGTGGACCCCAGCACAGGTATACAGCCCCCAGCAGTGTGGTATACAGGCCTCCCCAGTGGTAGTATAGAGCCCCCAGCAGTGTAGTATACAGCAGCCACCCCAGTAGTACATACAGGCCCCAGCAGTGTTACAGCAGCCTTCCCAGTGGTATATACAGCAGCAGCCCCAGGGGTATATACAGCCCAGCCCCAGGGGTATATACAGCCCAGCCCCAGGGGTATATACAGCACCAGCCCCAGGGGTATATACAGCAGCAGCCCCAGGGGTATATACAGCCCCAGCCCCAGGGGTATATACAGCACCAGCCCCAGGGTATATACAGCCAGCCCCAGGGTATATACAGCACCAGCCCCAGGGGTATATACAGCACCAGCCCCAGGGGTATATACAGCCCAGCCCCAGGGGTATATACAGCCCAGCCCCAGGGGTATATACAGCACCAGCCCCAGGGGTATATACAGCACCAGCCCCAGGGGTATATACAGCACCAGCCCCAGGGGTATACAGGCCCCCCCATCAAGATCCAGGGCCCCCCCCCCTTGCTCGGCAAACCTGTAAAGTAAAATCATTATACTTATCACTGTCCTGTCGCCGCCGTCCCGCCGCTGCCGACACCGTGCTCCTCCGTCTTCATTCAGCGTCTTCCGGCTTCCTGTGGTCGGCGCAGACAATGACGTAATTGCCTGCGACCACAGGAAGCCGGAAGAAGACGGATGAAGCCGGGGATCGTGATGTCGGCAGCGGCGGGACGGCGGCGAGAGGACAGTGATAAGTATAATGATTTTACTTTACAGGTTTGCCGAGCAAGGGGGGGGGGCCCTGGATCTTGATGGGGGGCGGCCTGTATACTGATGGGGGTGGCGGGCGGGCGGTATACTCGCGTATAAGCCGAGGGGGGACTTTTCAGCCCAAATTTTGGGCTGAAAAACTCGGCTTATATGCGAGTATATACGGTAATTTGTTTTCTCTATTTTCCTCCTTTAAAATCTTGGTGTGTTTTATAGTCCGGCATGACTATAGTCTGAAAAATAAGGTAGTTTGGCAGTTTTGTTAAGCTTACTTTCATGAAAATATCACTTGATGGTGCCACGGCTCACCACTCTAGTAAATTATTCAAGGGGATTGTGTAGAGGAAAATGAAACTTCAGGAAGAAAACCAGCCAGACACATCTCAATAAATCCAGGAAATATAAATACCCTGGATGCTTTTTTTTTTTTTTTTTAACAATTGCCAACTGTCCTCTGGCTGCATTAGATACCATTGTTGGCCTTGACACCTCGATAAACACTGGCCCGAAAAGGTTGGCATTTCTACTATTCACTAGGCAGCATGCCCGATGCTTCAAAACTGTCCTGCAAGAACATGGTGGTAAAGACATCTAGGCCAACACAGGCTTCAGCTGTGACAGTGGGTAGAAACACAGAATTCCGGTAACTCATCATCAACAATAGTCTTAGGCTGGCTTCACACTACGTTTTTGTTCCTGTTCGTGGGATCCTGTTTTTAGCAGGACCCCACGAACAGGAACGGACAGATCCGGATTGGCAACTCCGGATGCCATTTCTGTGTCCGGGTCCAGGATCCGGACAAAGAAAGAGCAGGGAGAAGCGGAGTCTGACAAGTGCTGTCGGCGCTATTCACTTTCACATTAGCAATGTATCTTCATACACTGCTAAAATGAAATTAAATAAAGGAATGGTTAAAAATAAAAAATAATAAATTGTCACCTGTTCGAGTGTCCCGCGATGCATTCATCACCGACGACTTGAGGATCTGTGCCTCAGCTGACCAGTAAGGCAACCTGATCTAAAGATTTGACCTGATTTAAAGATTTAAACCACGCTGGTGCGGTAATGTGACTTAACAGCTGATCGGGTTGTCCTGCCCCTTCCTGGTCAACTGATGCACAGGTCCTCAAGTCGTCGGTGATGAATTCATCGCGGGACACTCGGCGGTCAGGTGAGAATGAATTTTTTTTATTTTTAACTATCCCTCAACTTCATTTCACTTTAAAGTGAAATTACACCCATGTACCACGGATACAAAGCAGTGCTCTTGTTCTGAGCATGCTCTGTACCCTGGAACCAGATCCGAGAAACGATTCTATTTTTTCCCGGATCCGACTCCATAGGCCCCCATATTAACTGTCCCGGACCAGACTCATTTCTGTCCGGTTTTGTCACCGGAGCCCAAAAACGGTGCAGACTTTGTTTTTGGAAGCGGGGAAAGACAGGACAGAAACGAATACGGGACCGAATACACAAAAGCGGATGGCCAAATATGGCCAACCCGGCATCATAGGGATGCAAAATGGGAGGCAAAAACGATCCTGTCCAGTTTGTTTCAAAAACTAACAGAACAGGATACCAAAAACCATAGCGTAAAGCCAGCCTTAGGTCAAGCACACACACACAGAGTATTTGCTGATTTTATTTTTTTTTACCTCAAAAAAGGAGTGGGTAGAAAATACAGAAGTGGTGATGTGTTTCTATTATACTTTTCCTCTGATTCCACTCCGGGTTCTGGCTACAAATACTGAGGTAATAAACTCACCAAATACTGAACGTGTGCACATGGCTTTTTAGGGGTATGTTCTCAAAGCCAAAGCCAATACAGACAGAGAATCAGAAGCTTCATCACAGAAAAATCTTGACTTGCTGTGGAGTGGTCTTTGAGATATTTTTCAGTTTATGTAATAGTTTTCTGATCCGAAAGTTGAGGTCCGAATACTGACTGGAGGTCACCAGACCTGAACTTGACAGGCTCATATAGTTCCATGGCAATTAAGTTCAGATCAGGAGACCAGCGGCTAGCCCATGCATCACAGTCCATACAGAAACATGTGAATAAGCCTTTCGATTTATTTACCAAGGACCATTCCCTCCTTTCACACACTTATCTCTGAAGGCCCTTTAAATAATAGTAAAATGAACAAACATTGAAATTCATCATTGTAGAACAGTTGTGATGTTGGAGAAAGAAAAAAACGCAAAAATGTTCAGCAATGCACAATGTCCTCAGTACTAACCTTGTGTTTCCGCTTTCCCTTGCTGGAAGGTTTTTCTGTCTGCTTTTGCATTTCTTTTTGATGTCTTTCTGTTGTAATCTTTTCCACCTTCGGTGGTTCAGTCTCTTTAAAAGGCCTCCCCGGTATCCGTGATAACAGGCTCAAGTCAATTTTAACAATAAGCGGGTATCTGTCCTCAGGATCACTTAAGGGTGAAAGAAGCTCTTTCTCTTCCATAGGAGAGAACAATCGTTGACGAAAAACGGTATCTTCCTCCTCAATGGAGGGTTTAGCTGGAGAAGTCCTATTACTCTCAGAATATTTGGGGGTTTGGGAGGAAGGTGGAAGGCTTTCATTTTCATCAGAATCAGAAGATGAGGTATCAGTGTCAACAAACTCCTTGGATTTTTGAGCAGGTTTACTAGAGTTCTTATTGTATTTTTTACGCTCCGTTGCAGGCCGAGATGTTGACTTGGGTTCTTTTTTGATACTGGGCTTTCTTGACCCTTTTGTAGCAGCTTTATGGCGGTTTGCAGGCAGATTGGTGGTGGTTTCTGCTGTTGTTACACTTTCAATTTTGAGTTCTCGCCGTGGAGCCTCAACAGTTGTTTTTTCAAGTTTTTTTGGTTGTTTTTTACCAACGTTTCTTCTCTGAGATGTACTTTCACCCTGAGCTGGAGACTTTTGCCTCCCCCGACTTCCCTCTGATCCTTTTTGGGCTGTCTTTAAATCTCTCACTTGGGTAGAGTTGTTAGACTCCTTTGGCCCACTTGCTTCGGTATGATTTGTTCCAGGTACCTGCTCTTGAATATCCTTTTTGTATCCTTGTGAGGATGGAATATTACTATCTACTGAAGATGCAGGCGACACTTTATGTGGATTAACTTTATTAAGCCAGTTGTCCAATTGCCATTTATTTGATGGTGGAGGCTCGGGCTTAAAAGGAAAGATATAAATGTAATCAGCGAAAAACTCCGTGGCAGAGTCCAGCAAAACAAGCAAAATAAAACAACCAGAAAAAAAAAATAACAACCAAACAGAAAACAGAAATAAAGCAAACAAGTCACTTTATGTAAATCACTATTTAAAGGGAACCTAACCCCACAAACTGACCCCCCCCCGCATCTTTAGACCTGTCCCTGCACCCACTCTTATCATTTCTAGCCATCCCTTTTGCAGAAAAAAATCGATTTTGTAAAGTAGAGAAAAGGTTATATTCACCTCCGTCCTGTGTGAGTTCTCTGTTTCTGAATTCGTCTCAATGGTCTGCCAGTCTGCTGCTCCCTTGTAATTATGCACGACCATTGAGACTAATTCAGAAACAGAGAACTCACACAGGATGGAGGTGAATATAACCTTTTCTCTACTTTACAAAATCGATTTTTTTCTGCAAAAGGGATGGCTAGAAATGATAAGAGGGGTGAAGGGACAGGTAGAAAGATGCGGGGGGGAGGGGGTCAGTTTGTGGGGTTAGGGTCCCTTTAACTCTAAATCCACATTCAAAGTCTTGCCCACAAAAATACAAATACTTGCAAATAAACAAGCCTAAAATGTTAATACATTGCAGGCAAAAAGCATAGAATAGATGAATAATATAAAGACCTCCAGTCCAGGGGTTCCCAAATCAGTAATTGATTTCAGCAAGTTTTAGCGTGACTCCATACAAAAATCAGAGCATTTACTGCAGAGTTTCCTCTCTACATTAGAATCCACTCTGCATATTTCTCTGTAGTGCCTTCTTGCTGAAATATAATCTTTGATAGCATTATGTTAATAAGGTCTTGCTCCCCGTGCTCCCGTCCTGTGCTTTGCCTAATTTAATCCTCCCTGTTCCCCACACACCTAGCTGTAAAAAATGAAATCTGCTCTTGCAGATATATAGAAACGTGTGTATTTGTGCGAGACCAAGTAAATACACATATAAGAGATATATATATATATATATATATATATATATATGTATAATATTATATATCATGCATGTATATACGAGTATGTACTTGCATGAGCATGTGCATATGCGAGTTTACCTATCATATTTTTTGGACTATAAGACACCCCAAGAGGAAAATAGGGGAAAAATAAGTAAAAAAAAAAACGTTGTTATAATTAAATGATATGGTGGGGGGAGGATCTGTTGCTGACACAGTTATGGGGGTAGTGTCCCCATCCTTGCCCTTTCCAGGTAATATATGTTCCCCATTCTGGTATATAGTCACTCATGCTGATATACAGTCCCCCCGCATTCTGGGATATAAGACCCTCCATCCTGGAACATTTCACCCCCTCATCCTAGGATATTGCATCCCACATTACTGTATATGCCTCCATCCTGGGATATTGTATCCCCCATCACTGTATATGCCCCCAATCCTGGGATACTGCACCCCCAATCCTGGGATACTGTATATGACCCCTTCCTGGAATATTGCAGCCCTCCCATTACTGGATATGACCCCCCTGCTGCAGCACACACTAAAATAATAAACTGTGTAACATGCCTGTCTGCCACTCCCCTCCATCTCACCCTCTGCAGCCGCATCAAGCTCTTCCTGTCTGTGGGACCCCAAGGCATCCTGTCACGTGACGGTGACGCGCAGCGATGACATCATTGTGCATTGCAGGTCACATGACAGGATGCCCCAGGGACGTTCAGATAGGAAGAGATCAATGCAGCTGCAGAGGGAGAGATGGAGGGGAGCGGCGGAAAGGTATGTTACACCGTTTATTATTTTAGCATGCGCTGCAGCAGGGGGCCGTATCCAGAAATGGAGGGCTGCAATATCCCAAGATGGGGGGCACATACAGTGATGGGGGGTGGTGGGAGGGTGGGATCAGCACATGTAATATGCACCGCCTCCAGCTCACCGCTAGCTTCAGCACTGAGAGATGGACATTGTGATGCAGTGCATAATACAGTAGGCTAATGAGCGGAGACATATGATCACAGGCTGCTTCTGCAGCCTGCTCCTGCCTCCTCCAGCCACTCCAGATCCGCACCCCTCCAGCACAACCCCACAGCCCTGTATATTCGAACAATAGGATGCACCACCATTTCCTCCCACAATTTTGGGAAAATAAGTGCGTGTTCTGTTCCGAAAAATACGGTATTTCTGTGTGTATGTTCATGGATGAGTCCATCACATAAGTAGTTGCAATCAAACAAAAAAAAAGACTAAAGGATGCAACCAGTGAACTAAAGACTAGAAATGTGCAATACCGCATGGAAAAACATGAAAGTTTGTTGAAAAAGTTGAGATACTTTGCAAAAAAAAACCGCCAAATTTATTTAAGCGCAATTACCATGCCACGGTGTACCTCTCAATCGGGTTCTATCCTAGACAACGCCTCTCTTTCTGTCAAAATTGACCTCTTATACATGGGTTGGAAGAAAATCTGCTAAATAATCTAAAACACCTAACGTAACTTGGAAGGAGAGTACAGAAAAAGGGTATAAATTCATATTGAAATAAATGATTGCCGATACTTTGTAAACTCTTAATTGGTGCAGAGCTAAAGGGAACCTGTCAGCTAGTTTCTGCACCCCAAGCTATCACTATCTGAACCTGCAGCTTCATAGTACTATTGTAAGCATTTTTGTCTAAGCTCATAGTGTAATATTAAAGTTGAAAAAAAAAAGCATTTATAAACTTACATTTTCTTATGTAAATGAGGCAGTGTCAACACCTTGGGGGACATAGACACTCTGATAGGTTAACAGTTAACTCAATGCCAACTTTTCTGTATAAATGACCTGTGTGATGTCCCGATCATGTGACCATAGTGGGCAGAGCTAAGCAAGCAAAAGCATTTGTGCTATGGAGACTTAGCTCCACCTATTAGTCACATGGTTATGACATCACACATGCAACATCTTCTGAAATGTTAACTATTAATCTGCCACATCATTTATGTCCCCCTCATTTAATGAAAGAAATACCCAAAATGGTGACAGAAATAATTTGTATTTGACAAAAGTAATAAGTAAAAAAAATGGCGGGGTTGGGGGCAGGGGGGGGTGGGGGCTGGCCGAACTTTGAATGGCACAGGCTGTTAGTGCAGGAACTCCAGCAAACATCAGCTTCAACTCGGCACAACAAGGTGAAATACTGCTCTGGGAAGCCCTAAATAAGTTTCTTGGTGACCTGAGGACACAGTGGTTCCAATGGTATGTGGCAAGTCAGCGAAAAGGAGCTCCACAAGGAAAGTGACTGCATATTTCTCCGGAGATCAGATACTGAATACAGCCTCCAAAATGGCTACACTTTCTCATGCCCCAGCTCTTTCTTCCTGCTCATTACAATAAAAAAACTTTGAAGTCCAGCACCAGAAGTTCTAAGTTCCAAAAAGATTTCTTTATTAATTTACAGCATAAAAAGCATGGAAAATCGAGGCTATGGTATAGTCTGATTAAGTGCAAGCTATCCCGGGCACTGGTTTACATGTTTCGTGGTTAAAATGCCTCTTAGTCATAACCATTTTTCTGGATGTATTAGGAATTCTCTGGAGCACAAAAGGAACAGGTGAGCTGGATTATAAACATTTAAACTGCTCATCACAATGTGGCTCACATGCAGCAGTCTCAGAAAGGGGGAGAGAAGCCCATAAGTGTGTAGTGAGAGGTATCTTAATACAACACGGGGCCAGATTAAAGAAAAACAGAGATCCAAGACCTCATGGCAAAATTGAGAGATCTTGAAACAAGACATAAACGTCATAACCTCCCTGACCTGAAGAGAGAGCTACTTGACGTTAGAGAGACGCTGCGCACTACCTTACTACACAAGGCAAAGGGTGTACTCTCCCGATGCCGCCGGCATCTCTATGAATATGGGAATAAGGCGGGTAGATCCCTGGCGAGGGCCTCCAGACTCCACAGAGCTGCCACGTATGTCCCTGAAATAACTCACCCAAACACCTCGCTGCGTTCAAAGTTCCCTCGAGACATAGTGGAGGCCTTTAAACACTACTACACTACCTTATACAACCTGGACACAACCAAGTCGACACTGGCCTTGACTGCACTTAAAGCCCGTATAAGAGAATACATTAAATACTCGACCTTGCCGAAGTTGGCAGACTCAGCAACGCAATCCTTAGAGGCGCCAATCACAGATCAGGAAATTGAGGATGCGTTGTCATCAACTAAATCAGGTAAAGCACCAGGCCCAGATGCGTCCACAGTTGGTTACTACAAAAAACTAAAAGGTCCCTTCTGCCGCACCTGAGATCTTTCTTTAACGCCATGTCGACAGCTGCACCACCACCAAAAGATGCACTACGAGCCACCATAGCGGTAATACATAAACCAGGGAAGGACCCTCTGCCTATGCTCAAGTTACCACCCGATATCCCTGCTAAATGTGGATGTCAAGCTCTTTGCTAAAATCCTGGCAGCAAGGCTCTCCCCATTCACACCAGGCATAATTCACCGAGATCAGACAGGATTTGTCATGGGGCGAGAGGCCAGGGACGACACCACTAAAGCTATAAATCGAATATATACGGCCAAGACCTCCAAAACCCCACTGATGTTACTATCTACAGACGCAGAAAAAGCGTTCGATCGCATACATTGGTCTTTTATCGAGGAGACACTGTCCCACATTGGTTTGGGAGCAAGGATGCTTGGCTGGGTGCTGTCCCTGTACTCTGTCCCATAGGCAAGAGTGCGGGTCAACGGCATCCTTTCTGAGTCATTTGACATTAATAATAGCATGCGTCAAGGATGTCCGTTGTCCCCACTGACTTTTATATTGACATTGGAGCCGTTACTAAGTCATATCAGGATGAATGGGGACATTTCTGTCTTACAGGTAAAATCGTGAGTCCACAAAATTGCGGCATATGCAGACGACTTCCTGTTTTTTTGTGACGAAACCTGGGGTTTCCCTTCCCAATTTACTGAAAGTATTAGAGATATATCACACTCTCTCTAACTTTAAAATGAACAGATCAATGTCGGAGGCCCTAAATGTGTCAATTCCTGATAGTGTATTGGATAGGTTACAGAGTGCCTTCACGTTTCACTAGCAAAAAAGAGAGGGGGGGGAAAGACAAAAGGCGCAATAGTGCCCTTATCACTAGACACTAGTTTGTGCTATGGTGAGAAATCAGATCCACTCACCTGATCCAGTTATGAGACCCACAACTGGTTTGAAGGCTTGTTAATAATATCCTGATGGCTGCTGCTGGACTTCCACTGGCCACACTCACTTGGAGATGCACAAGATGCTTGGGTAAGAAAAGTGTACAACAGTCCGCGCTGCCAGGATCACTCACTTCAATAAATGCACGAGCAGTAGTTGTTCAATCAAATCCCTGATGAAGGTGCCAGGAGGGCACTGAAACGCGTCGGAGAATAAAGAAGGATTTGATTGAACAACTACTGCTCGTGCATTTATTGAAGTGAGTGATCCTGGCAGCGCGGACTGTTGTACACTTTTCTTCCCCAAGCATCTTGTTCACGTTTCACTAGTCACCTAAAGCTCTTCGCTACCTGGGATTGCAAATAACTCCTGATATCCGAAATCTGTAGTGCAAATTTTCCCTATCTAATACGGTCAATTAAAGCGGACTGTGAGAGATGGCTTTTATCCACCTTCACATGGATGGGTAGATGTCAACTTTTCAAAATGACTATCCTCCCTAGGATATTATATTACCTACAGACTCTACCTAGACAGTCTATGGCCACCCGAAGATTGGGGCTACTCTTACGATGTGTGACCATACCCTGGTCAGATCTATAATTATACTACACAACTCCACCCTAAGTCCGATCCTTAGGCACCCTAACTTTAAACCTAGCATTGATGACCAGTATTCCAATGACGGATAGCATCAGGCCTAGATAGAATTGAGAACTAGGGCGATGGTGAAACTTGGCTAACCCTTGAACAACTCAACTCGATCACACACCCGACGGCGTTGGGTTTCTGGAGATGTGTGCAACTCGCACATTATCTCCGAAAATTACCGCCTAAGGGGACCTATCTACAGTCCAAGACATTATTTGAAACTTTGTGCTCCACCACAGCTGACTGTAGACATGCATTATCAAACACCTACGCGTGTTTGATCTCTCCCCTGAATCTCCCGACTCCCCAATTTATGCTACGATGGGCAGCAAATCTAGGTTTGGAATAGTCGACGGAGCAGAGATCGGCCATTTTTAAATTAGCACACTCTACCTCAATAAGTTCGAGACTGCAGGAGGCTAAATATAAATTACTGACGAGATGGTATAGAGTCCCAGTCCATCTGCACAGACTCTTTCCTTCTGTGGACCCGAGGTGTTGGAGGTGTGGTGGGGCGGACGGTACGCTGCTTCACATATTCTGGGAGTGCATAAAACTCAAACCGTTTTGGTCCGAGGTGACAGGGATCATACGGACAGTCAAGGAGTACACTGATGATCTGGGTCCGGATCTTTTCCTGCTGCATCACTGTGGGATTCCCTCACAAATATAAACATTCGCTGCTGAGATTCCTAGTTATGGCAGCGAGATCCTGCATCCCGATACTCTGGAAAAAGGACACGTGTCCTTCTGTCGCTATGTGGATAGAGAGGGTGAACGATCTTATGCATCTTGAGGACCTGACCTCCTCCTCAGTGCACGATACATACAAGAAATTCAGGAACACATGGTTTAGCTGGATGAGATTCCAACAATCTGATTTATAAACGACTCACAGAGGCTGCTGGTGGGCTTGTCCCGACCGGGAACGTTTGTGAATTTTTGCCATTGAGATCAGAGTACACATTTCTCCTCGGAGGCTCTGAAGGTTCCCTTGCTAAAATGGAAGATTCAGCCTATATATCTGAATGACAAAAGAGCTCCTCAGGCACAGAAAAAGAAAAAAATGGACCCATAATTGATTACTGCAGAGCCGTTCTCTGCTTCCTGCTTTCTACTTTTTGTCTGGTGCCTCTATGGTGATGTTCAAACCAGGCAAAGTTGCCCACAGAATGCCTTTTTTTTTTTCACTCTTTCAAACTATTGTTTCACTTTCTTCTTTACTGTTTGCTTGATTTTGGAACTGTAAGGGTACTGTCACACCTGGACACTCTGCTTGCGATTTCACAGGCAAAGCAGGGGCATGGCCTATCGCTGGTGACAGCGTCTGTGCGCCGCCTAGTGCAAAGGGGCGATAATGAGGCGAAAAATCGCCTTAGTGGTCGCCTGGTTTCACAGCACTGCTCTGAAACCAGGCGAGCACTCTGGGGCGATATGTACACATCGCTCCATGTAACATGGCGATCGCTGATGTTACAGGCGATGGGAGCCATAGGCTCCCATGTTACAGGATCGCTGCTGGGTTTTGTGGACACCCCAGCAGCGATGTCGCCTGTAACATCGCCGGTGCGTCGCTGGAGGTATCGCCGCATGTAAACACGCGACGGCAGCAGGGCTCCAAAAACGTGTGCGCTCCCGTGCGTTGCCGGTGATATCTACGGTGATGTGGATAGGTGTGACGGTACCCTAAGGGGACTTCCTCTTATGATGAAGCAAAAATTTAGGTTTTGATAACCCTTCATTTGTTTATACAAGCAAATTTGTTCCCAATCCGTCCTCCCCATGTTTGTCACTCATTTAGGAGCAATGGTTTCACATAAAGCAGTATATACACCATATTCCAAATTATTATGTAAATTGGTTTCAAGTGTCATAGAGGTTTTTTTTTCAATGAAACCCATTGATGGTATTGGGTCTCAGGGTTCTTTGGATCACTGAAATTAATCTCAGATACCTGTGATAATTAGTTTGGCAGGTGAGCCCAATAAAAGGAAAACTGGGTGTTCCACAATATTAAGCAGGCCACAGTGTTCAAGTAACATGGGAAAGAAAGAGGATCTCTCTGCTGCCGTAAAGCAACAAATAGTGCAATGCCTTGGACAAGGGATGAAAACATTAGATATTGCAAGAAAACTTAAGCATGATCATCGTACTGTGATGAGATTTGTGGCTGATTATGAGCACAGACGTGTTCGTGTAGATAAAGGCATAATGAGGAAGGTTTCTGCCAGGCAAGTTCATCGGAAAGCAGCTGCTAAAAAGGCCTTACAAACCAGCATACAGATATTTGAAGCTGCTGGTGCCTCTGGAGTCCCTGAACCTCAAGGTGTAGGATCCTTCAAATGATTGCTGTGGTGCATTAACCTACTATTCGGCCACCCCTAAACAGTGCTCACAAGCAGAAACTGTTGCAGTGGGCCCAGACATACATGAAGACTAATTTTCAAACAGTCCTTGTTTACTGATGAGCGCCAAGCAACCCTGGATGGTCCAGAGGGATGGAGTAGTGGATGGCCACCATGTCCCAACAAGGCTGCGACATCAGCAAAGAGGTGGAGAGTCATGTTTTGGGCTGGAATAATTGGGAAACAGCTGGTAGGCCCCTTTAAGGTTCCTGAAGGTGTGAAAATGTCCTCTACAAAGTTATAGAGTTTCTGACTGAGAACTTCCTTCCATGGTACAAAAAGCAAAAACGTGCCTTCAAAGCAAAACAATCTTCATGCATGACAATACACTATCTCATGCTGCAGAGAATACCTCTGTGTCAATGGCTGCTATGGGCATAAAAGGAGATAAACTCATGGTGTGGTCACCCTCTTCCCCTGACCTCAACCCTCTCCCTCTCACCTTTGGAGTATAATCAAGCAAAATATCTATGAGGGTGGGAGGCAGTTCACATCAAAACAGCAGCTCTGGGAGGCTATTCTGACATCATGCAAAGAAATACAAGCAGAAACTCTCCAGAAACTCACAACTTTAATGGATGCAACAATTGTGAAGGTGATATCAAAAAAGGGTTCCTATGTTAACATGTAACTTGACCTGTTAGGATGTTTTGGAGTTAAATAGCTTTTTATTTCAGTATATGCAAATTCAACAAATGAGCATTTTCAGTTCTTTCAAACATATCAAATTTTTTGAAACTCTACTGTGCCTAATAATTTGGAACAGTGCATTTAGAGGTTTTTTTTTATTTTGAAAATTATACTGTTATCATTGGGAGCTTTCTTCAATAAAATTCAATGTATTCTCTAACGGGTGATGACTTTTATTACACTGACTGTCACTTGCACGGACCATTTAGGAAAATCAGAGAAAACTAACATTTGCATAATTATTTGGAACATGGCGTAGTATTAACAATGCATATTAACCCCTTCCCGACCCTTGACGCAGCATACACGTCATGAAAACCAGTGCCTTCCCGACCCATGACGTGTATGTGTGGGATCTGGTTCCTGCACGTCGGGACGCCGTGATCGGTGAAATGCCTCCCGACCTGCAGGTACCAGAGGACCTGTAGTTTACCACGGGGAAGTGGCTAAAGTTGCAATAAATGCAGCATTTATCACTATTTATATAAAAAAAATCTGCCATCGTTTTCACTAAGGATTAAAAAAACTAATGCAGATATAGTGAAAACTCAGTAGAAAAATGCTGCCGAAAGCGCAGCGTTTATCCACAGACTGTGAAAAGGATGTGTGTGCTCTAGTCCTAATACTCACTTTATAGCAAGACAGTTACTTTATAGCAAGTGTACTGTAAATCATTTTTATTACCCATCTTCCTTACTTAATAGTAACTGTATTTTTCTTACAGAGCAATGGCTACTGCTTCTCAAGGAACAGCATTTTATAATATATACTGTTGTAATCCCTTTAAAAACTGGACACACAACAAGAAAAAATCTTAGGCCGGACCAAGATTGGATGGTTGATATAAATCCATCATTCAATGCAGGCATGAACATTTGTGACAGTTGTGTAAAGCAACTTGCAAAAGAGAAAAATACTCTGCAGGCAATACATTTTGAAGAACCTGTAACCTCCAACACAGAGGATTTTATAAATCCTGATTTAACAATAGAGTAGTTGAATAAATCACTTTCTAACATCTAAGATAATTAAGACCGGGAGCGTAAGTGCAGACAGAAGTAAGTGTGTGACTTGTGATTCAGTGACTTTTGATTCAGGGAGTTTGGAAGGGAAGACTTACTGAATTGCTGGTTGTATTTTATTAATACTTTGTATTTCTTTTTACTTATCATTTCTGTCTGGTGCAATCCCATTAGGAAATGAGCTCCATAATTGACAATGCCATCCAGTGTACATCTTGCCACATGTATGCAATCCTTGAACAGCCGGTCGAGGGTGCATACTGCTGTGTGAGATGTGAGTATGTTGTGCATTTGGAAGCCCAGATACTGGATTTAAATCAACAACTGGCAATGCTGAGATCCATAGACAATATGGAAAGGAGTCTGCTGCTCAATGAAGAGCTGCTCAATGGGATAGATGTGGGGGAGGATGGTAGCATGGAGCCGCAGAACAGTAAGGTAGCTAGCTGGGTGACAGTTAAAAGGCGGGGTAGAGGGAAGGGTGCCAGGGAGGCTAGCCCTGATCTGGCACACCCCAATAAATTTGCTATGTTGGCAGATGAGGGGGTGTGAGTTCAGGGATAGCACTGCTGCAGCAGGGCATGACCTCTGAAAGCCAGAGGAGTGTCTGCTCCAGTAAGGGGGAAAACAGGAGAGAAGGGCAGTGCCAGACAGGTGCTGGTAGTGGGGGACTCAATTATTAGGGGAATAGATAGGGCAATCTGTCACAAAGACAGGGATCGTCGAATAGTGTGCTGCCTACCTGGCGCTCGAGTCCGGCACATCGCTGATCAGGTTGACAGATTACTGGGAGGGGCTGGTGAGGACCCAGCGGTCAAGGTGCACATTGGCACAAATGACAAAGTTAGAGGTAGGTGGAAGGTCCATAAGGATAATTTCAGGGAATTAGGCTGCAAGCTTAAGGCAAGGACCTCCAAGGTAGTATCTCTGAAATACTGCCTGTACCACGTGCCACACCAGATAGGCAACGGGAGATTAGGGAGATAAATAAGTGGCTCACGAATTGGTGTAGGAAGGAGGGGTTTGGGTTCCTGGAGAACTGGGCCGACTTCTTTGTTGCCTACAGGTTCTATGCTAGGGACGGGCTGCACCTCAATGGGGAGGGTGCAGCTGTGCGGGGGGAGAAAATGGCTAGAAGGTTGGAGTGTTTAAACTAGGGATTGGGGGGGATGGTATTCATTGTACAGGAGGGGAAGATAGTGTACATAGTAACCTGGGCACAAGAAATAAAATTGGGGGTGGCATGGGGGGTGGGGTTAGAACAGTCAATATAGTAGGTAGGAAGAGAGGTAAAGAGAGATGCATAAAGCGCATGTACACTAATGCCAGAAGCCTCACCAACAAAATGGGAGGAATTAGAATTGATTTTGTTGGTAAATAATTATGACATGTTGGGGATATCGGAGACATGACTGAAGAGAGCCATGACTGGGCTGTTAATTTACAGGGCTATAGTCTGTTCAAAAATGACCGTACAAATAAGCGAGGGGGAGGTGTCTGTTTATATGAAAAATCATCCTTAAAACCCATCCTGCGTGAAAATATAGGTGAATCTAATGGAAATGTAGAGTCTCTGCGGGTGGAGATAAGGGGAGGGGGAAAAAACAACAAATTACTGATAGGGGTTTGTTTAAGTCCCCAACAATAAAGGAAATGGAGGAGAATATCCTCATAAAGCAAATAGATGAAGCAGCCACTCAGGGAGAAGTCATTATTATGGGGGACTTTAACTACCCTGAAATTCATTGGGGAACAGAAACCTGCAGTTCCACCAAAGGTAATAGGTTTTTGACAACTATGAGAGACAATTACCTTTCACAACTGGTTCAGGACCCAACAAGAAGGGGGGGCACTGCTGGACCTAATATTAACCAACAGGCCAGACCGCATATCAAATATACGGGTTGGAGGTCACTTGGGTAATAGTGATAACAAAATAATAAGTTTTGAAATATCCTTTATTAAGATGTGTAGTAGAGGGGCTACAAGGACACTAAACTTCAGGAAGGCAAATTTCCAACGGTTGAAAGACGATCTTAGTGCAATAAACTGGGACAATGTCCTGAGACATGGGAATAAGCATGCTAGAAATGCTAGAAACCACTAAGGCTAAATAAGGCTGTAAGGGTGCCGTTACACGGGCGATATCGCCGTCCATTCCAGAGGCGACGTGGGGGCGTGGCCCATCGTCGGCGTCATCGCCCCTACGTCGCCTCATGCAAAGGGGTGATGTAGCCGATGCCTGGAGGTCGCCTGGTTTCAGAGCAGTGCTCTGAAACCAGGCGACCATCATGGGGCGATGTGCACACATCGCCCCATGTAACTGGGCGCCGGCGACCTGTCAGGCAAGGGGAGCTATAGGCTCCCATTGTCCTGCATCGCCGCTGTGGTTTCCAGACACCCCGGCGGCGATGCCGCCTGACAGATCGCCGGCGTGGGGCTGGAGGAGTCGCCCAGTCTGAACGGGGGACGGCGACGCTGGCGGGGGTGGCATGAGCGTGCGACATCGTCGCTGACATCCCCAGCCCCGTCGCCCCGTGTAACGGCACCCTAAGGGGCACAATAAGTGACAAAAAGAAAGCATTTAGGGAATTAAAGCAAGTAGGTAGTTATGAGGCATTAAATAAATACAGAACATTAAATAACATTTGTAAAAAGCAAATCAAGGCAGCACAGATTGAGACAGAGAGACTCATTGCCAGAGAAAGTAAAAATAATCCCAAAATATTTTTTTAACTACATTAATAGTAAGAAACTAAAAAATGATTGCGTTGGCCCCTTTAAAAATAGTCTGGGTGAAATGGTGGATGAGGATGAGAAAAAAGCCAATATGCTAAATTATTTTTTTCAACAGTATTTACACAAGAAAATCCCATGACAGACAATATGATCAGTGATAACAAAAACTCTCAATTAAATGTCACCTGCTTAACCAAGCAGGAAGTACGGCATCGTCTAAAACTCACTACAATTGACAAATCCCCGGGCCCGGATGGGACACACCCCAGAGTGCTGCAGGAATTTAGATAGACCATTATTTTTAATATTTAAAGATTCCATAATAACAGGGTCTGTACCACAGGACTGGCGTATAGCTAATGTGGTGCCAATATTCAAAGAGGGGACAAAAACTGAACTTGGAAATTATAGGCCAGTAAGCTTAACCTCTACTGTGGGTAAAATCCTAGAGGGTTTTCTAAGAGATGCTATACTGGAGTATCTGAAGTAAAATAACCTCACGACCCAATATCAACATGGGTTTACAAGGGACCGTTCCTGTCAAACTAACCTGATAAGCTTCTATGAAGAAGTAAGTTCTTTACTGGACCAAAGAAATGCAGTGGATGTGAGCAAATGAGAGCAATGAGATATATAATGAATATAGAATATAATGAGAGCAATGGGGATAGGGGAAAATATGTGTAAGTGGGTTAAGAACTGGCTTAGTGATAGGAAACAAAGGGTGGTCATTAATGGAACACACTCAGAATGGGACACAGTTAACAGTGGGGTACCACAGGGGTCAGTGTTGGGCCCGCTTCTTTTTAATATATTTATTAATGACCTTGTAGGGGGCATACAGAGTACAATCTCAATATTTGCAGATGACACTAAACTCTGCAGGGTAATCAATACAGAGGAGGACAATTTTATATTACAGGAGGATTTATGTAAACTAGAAGCTTGGGCTGATAAATGGCAAATGAGCTTTAATGGGGATAAATGTAAGGTCATGTACTTGGGCAGAGGAAACAAAAGGTATAATTATGTGCTTAATTGTAAAACACTGGGCAAAACCGTCACTGAAAAAGACCTGGGTGTATGGGTAGATGACAAACTCACATTTAGTGGCCAGTGTCAGGCAGCTGCTGCAAAGGCAAATAAAATAATGGGATGCATTAAAAGAGGCATAGATGCTCATGAGGAGAACATAATCTTACCTCTATACAAGTCACTAGTGCGACCACACTTAGAATACTGTGTACAATTCTGGTCTCCAGTGTATAAGAAAGACATAGCTGAACTAGAGCGGGTCGAGAGAAGAGCGACAAAAGTCATTAGAGGACTGAGGGGTCTGCAATACCAAGACAGGTTATTAAACTTGGGGTTATTTAGCTTGGAAAAACTTAGGGGTGATCTTATAATAATGTATAAACATATGAGGGGACAGTACAGAGACCTCTCTACTCTTAGGCCTGAGATGGGGACAAGGGGGCATCCTCTACGTCTGGAGGTAAGAAGGTTTAAACATAATCACAGACGTGGATTCTTTACTGTAAGAGCAGTGAGACTATGAAACTCTCTGCCCCATGCTGTTGTAATGAGTGACTCACTACTAACATTTAAGAAGGGCCTGGATGCCTTTCTTGAAAACTATAATATTACCAGTTATATATACTAGATTCTTTGATAGGGTGTTGATCCAGGGAATTAGTCTGATTGCCATATCTGGAGTCAGGAAGGAATTTTTTTCCCCCAATGTGGAGCTAGTGTTGCCAACTTGTTAACATCTATGTGTCGCATCAGCAAGGGGATAGTTTGTAGTGGATCTAGTATGCGAGCAAAACTGACCATTTTAAGTAGGTGGCATCTACCCAGAAGGGACAGAGGCAGTTTCCCCCATCTTTATAGCTCCATTTCTATCTTTTCTATGAGTGGAGCATAGTTTAAAGTGTAGATTTGTCCCAGTGTCCTACCTAGATGTACCCCTAGATATTTTATTGACGTGGTAGCCTTTGGTATACCTGCTATATTGTTACTTATTTCCCATCGTCTCTCTCCCTTCAAAACCAGGATCTCGCACTTCGACCTATTTAATCGGAATCCCGAAAATACGCCAAATTGTTAGATTTTTTTTTTAATAGCTGATTAAGATCCCTTTGTGGATTATTCATAAATAGGATTATGTCGTCCGCAAACAAGGCAGATTTGATTAGCTTTATTCCAATGGCTATGCCTTCGTATGCACTATGTTCATTGAGGTATCTTGCCAATGGCTCGATGGCCACATTGAACAACAGTGGTGACAGTGGACATCCTTGGCGAGTCCCTTTATGTAGTGAAAAGGTGTCAGACAGAAACCCCGGAGTGCACACCCTGGCTTTCGGGTTAGAGTAAAGAATACCAACAAATTCTCTAAATGAGCCTACCAGTCCTATTTTGTCCAAAACAAGTTCCAGCCATGGCCACTTCACGTTGTCAAATGCTTTTTCTGCATCTAATGTGACTATGGCTGGTTTCTCGTCAGTGCCCAGCTTTCTTTCCCTTATTGCATCGATCACCAACATTGCTTTTCTTATATTAGTGACCGCCGACCTCCCTTTGACAAAGCCTGATTGGTGTGCTGAGATTAATTTCGGTAAACACCATGCCAATCTATCCGCCATAATCTTGGTTAGCAATTTAAGATCTTGATTGATCAGGGAAATGGGTCTATAACCTGCTGGGTCTTCCAGATCTTTCCCTTCTTTTGGTAACAATTTAATGTAGGCTGTGTTCATGTTTTCTGACAGGTGTTCCCCCTGGAGGAAATTATTGTACAAATCAGTTAAAGTTGGTGTGATTTGCTCCCTCAGGGCCCAGTGCCTTGCCTGACCCCAAGTTTTTTATAGCCCTCTGCACTTCTTCCGTTATGGTCCTATTTAACTCCATCAAGTCCTCCTCTGTTAATGACGTAAGCTTTATGTCCGCCAACCACTTTTCTCCTCCCCTCTCTGGTACCTTCGTATCAGTATACAACTTAGCATAATAGTTACCTAGTGTCTGGTTGATATCCCTAGGGTTAGTTGTTCTTTCCTCTCCTCTAGTTTTCAGTGATACTATCCAGGAGCCAATACGTCTGCCTCTTGCTAAATTGGCTAATAACCGTCCCGCTTTATCCCCAAATCTGTGTAGTTCCACCTCCATATATCCTCTAACTATTTGTTCCCTCTTTTCTGCCCAATCATCGAATTCAGCTTTGGCTCTCAGCCAAATTTGTTTATCAGTCTCCAAGGAGGAGTATTTAAAATTTGAGTAGGCTGTCCTGACCCTTTCGCTAGTTATCGCATACTGTTCTTTGATTTGTTTTTTTAACTTTGAAGTACCATATATACTCGTGTATAAGCCGAGTTTTTCAGCCCAAAAATTGGGCTGAAAAGTCCCCCCTCGGCTTATACACGAGTCACTATACAGGGTGAGTGGGGTGGGGGCTGTCTCGGGCTGGGGAGGCAGGAGGAGGCGGTGGGGATACTGTATATTGAGCGGCCCGTCACGTGGGCCCGCTCATTACATATGCACTGCATCCCCCTGTCAATCAGCGCCAGGGGGAGCAGTGCATATCGGTAGATAATGCCCCCCAAACTGCTGGCACACGTCCCCCCCTGTTGTAAGGCCCCCCTGCTGAATACTTACCATCCCTGGTCTTCAGCAGCACCTCCGCGCCGGTCCTCTGTGCTCCAGTCCTCCGTGGTCCCGTCCTCTGTGCTCCGTTCCCCAGCTGTATCATGTGACCAACCGGGTCGCAGAAGCGATGACGTCATCGCTTCTGCGACGCGCGGGGACCCCGGATGCAGCCGTGGACGGCAGCACAGAGGACGGGACCAAGGTGGACCGGAGCACAGAGGACCGGCGCGGAGGTGCTGCTGAAGACCAGGGATGGTAAGTAATCAGCAGGGGGGGCCTTACAACAGGGGGGACGTGTGCCAGCATTTGTGTGGAGTCTGTGGGGCTGCAATACCACTGGGGCTGCTGTATACACCACTGGGGCTGCAATACCACTGGGGCTGCTGTATATAGGGGCTGCAATACCACTGGGGCTGCAATACCACTGGGGCTGCTGTATATAGGGGCTGCAATACCACTGGGGCTGCAATACTACTGGGGCTGCTGTATATAGGGGCTGCTGTATACACCACTGGGGCTGCTGTATATAGGGGCTGCAATACCACTGGGGCTGCTGTATATAGGGGCTGCTGTATACACCACTGGGGCTGCAATACCACTGGGGCTGCTGTATATAGGGGCTGCAATACCACTGGGGCTGCAATACCACTGGGGCGGATGTATATAGGGGCTGCTGTATACACCACTGGGGCTGCAATACCACTGGGGCTGCTGTATATACCACTGGGGGCTGCTGTATATACCAATGGGGCTGCTGTATATACCACTGGGAGCTGCTGTATATACCACTGGGGGCTGCTGTATATCATACTGCTGGGGGCTGTATACCTGTGCTGGGGTCCACCCTCGGCTTATACACGAGTCAATAGATTTTCCCAGGTTTTGGGGGCAAAAGTAGGGGGTCGGCTTATACACGGGTCGGCTTATACACGAGTATATACGGTATGTGCAATGATGTGTCCTCTCAATACCGCCTTAGCTGTTTCCCAGTATAAAAGTGGATTCTGTCTATGTTCTCCATTATTGAGAGAGAAATCCAACCACCATTCTTTCATTTGTTTCTCAAATTTTCCCCCTTCAACAGGTATGTTGGGAACCTCCATATGTACTCCATACCTCTCGGGTATATGTCCGAGAGCTCTAGTGACACTGGGCTATGATCTGATACCACCATATTTTCTATCACAGCCCGATTGACCCTTTGGAACATTCTCTCAGTCGTGAAGAACATATCTAATCTGGACCACGTACCGTGTGGGTGTGAATAGTAAGTATATTCCCTTTCCAATGGGTGTAATGCACGCCATGCGTCCTTCAAGTGTGATTGTGACATGATAGTCTCCAAGATGCCTCCCTTTACCCTAGGTTCAGCCCCTCCATGATTGTCGTGCCTTTCTTTGAAATACGTGCATTTAGTTTGCTTGAGACAATACTGTATATTGTTTGCTTGTTCAGCAATGATTTATCCCATAGCGCCATCTGTTGACAATGTTCCCACATTACATTATGTTTACTGCATAGTCTAATTTTGGCCCCTCCATGCCTATGTAATCCCATGAGGCCGTGCTCTAGGCTCTGCCCCTTCTCCTCCAGAAGCCGTTACAGCCTCATACAAGCTGACATCCTGGTGTGCTGACCCTTCTCTCCCTAGATTTCAGCTTATCTGCATGTTTCCCTCAACATAGCACAGTCGGTGAGTTTAATATGCTACTGCCCACCTATATGTAACAATGTAATGTTTTGCACTTCATGTATACTTATGTTGTACTGAGAATTTCTATCTGTTTTTTATAGTTTTACACTTAACCCATTATTAAAAGTTGAAAAGGACCCCCAGCGTCCATGTCAATGCATTGATGGGAAAGAGTTTACCTGTCTGTCAACTCGTTCTTCAGGAGTACAGAGCGAGGGTGCCAGAACAATGATGCCTTGCTCTCATGTCCTTCTTTTGTCTATCCTCATCGTCCCTCAACACCTCATTAAAATCTCCCCCCATCACAATGTTAGTGTCTGTGTCTCCCAAAAGCTTTGTCTGCACTTCCTCAAAAAATGTTTTCTGGGCTGAATTTGGTGCATACACATTGTACAGATTAATTTGGAAATTTTGAGTTTGAATACGTAAGTCTAATAGCCGACCTTCCAGGTCTGAGTCTACAGATATTAATCTGTGTGCCAGGTGTTTATTGATCAATATGAGCACCCAAAGTAGGCATTTAAATACATAGGGGTACACTCTTATTGAGTTTGTATAAACACCATACATAACATTTCATATAGCTCTATCCCTTTAATATTTACACAGGGATCTCTCTCAAACTCCTAATAAGGATTTTCTCTTAGTGTGCTATGTAGACCAGCTGCCATAGCCACATTACCTGAAGTTGAATTCAAAGTTTGCAAAAAAAACAAATACCTGGTATATAGTGCTCCTATGGTGACCGCTTGTCCCCTGCTGCCTCTGTGTTCCCTGTTACACCGCCAACGCACGTTTCAAAGTTAACAACCTTCTTCCTCAGGGCGTTTTTTTAATGTTAAATGGGGTTCGTCTTATAATGTCAGCGTCGGTCTTAGAAATCATATAGGGTATATGTCCCTCTCAGCTCCCTCACCCTGGTACATGGTCCCTCATCCTGGGATATAGCCCCCCCATCCTAGATATGACCCCCGTATTCTGGTTATGGCTGGCACACGACCCCCAGGGCTGGCACACGTCTCCAAGGGTTGGCACACGTCCCCAAGGGCTGGCATACGCCATTCAGGGCTGGCACCCCCCCCCAGGGCTCTCACACATCCCCCAGGGCTGGCACATCCCCCAGGGGTCTCACAATTCCCCCAGGGCTGGCACATGCCCCCCAGGGCTCTCACATCCCCAGGGCTGGCACACGGCCCCCCTTGCTGCTGGGCACAAAATAACAAACAATTTCAACTAACCTCTCCGGCGCTTGCCTCAGTCTCAGTGCCTCTCTCCCTGACTGCCGCAATCTCCCTCTGTGGTCCCAGAGAAGCCGGTCATGTGATTGGGCCCACACTGATGACTGCAGTGCCGGTGATGTCATCAGTGTGCGCCTGATCACATGACCGGCCTATCTGGGACCTCGGAGGGAGATTGCGGCAGCCAGGGAGAGAGGCACTGAGACTGAGGCAAGCGCCGGAGAGGTAAGTTGTTTGTTATTTTGTGCCCAGCAGCATGGGGCACCATATCCAGGATGGGGGGACTGCAGGAGCATTTAATATGCCCTGCTCCCCTGTCCATACCCTGGCGCTAGCTTCAGCACCGAGGTGATGGATAGCGGCAGTGCAGTGCATATTAAAGTGATCCTAAACCCAGAAACCGACCCCCCCGTATCTTTAGACCTGTCCCTGCACCCCCTCTTATCATTTCTAGCCATCCCTTTTGCAGAAAAAAATCGATTTTGTAAAGTAAGAGAAAAAGTTATATTACTTTGTCCTGTGTGAGTTCTCCGTTTCTGTGCAAGCCGCAATGGGCGGGGCCTGTGTGCTGCTGCCTTGTAATTATGCACGCCCCTCTCTGCTTCTAAGAGCCTGGCCGCGTCATGAAAGGGGTGGGGCTAAATCGCGGCATGCTGGAGCCCCGCCCCATTTCATGACGCGGCCAGGCTCTTAGAAGCAGAGAGGGGCGTGCATAATTACAAGGCAGCAGCAGACAGGCACGCCTATTTGCGGCTTGCTCAGAAACAGAGAACTCACACAGGACAAAGTAATATAACTTTCTCTACTTTACAAAAGCGATTTTTTCTGCAAAAGGGATGGCTAGAAATGATAAGAGGGTGTGCAGGGACAGGTCTAAAGATGTGGGGGGGGGGTCAGTTTCTGGGTTTAGGATCACTTTAAATGAATTAATGAGCGGGGGTCAAGTGACCTCCCGCTGCCTCCTACAGCCCGCAGCCAGCCCACCCCAGCCCCTGGACACCACAGCTCCACTCCAGAGCTGCCCCCACCCTCCCCCTGCACCATACATTCGCTTTTTAAGACGCACCCCCCACTTTCCCCCAAAATTTGGGGGAACCAAAGTGTGTCTTAAAAAGCAAAAATACAGTATATCTTAAAAACAAGATTAAAAGAACTTACCATCAATGCCAAAGACAAAAACCAATACTGCACTTGCAGGACGCAGTCAGACCCCACTTGTGTAGCAAGCCCAGGTGCAGGCTGAAAAATCACCTCAGCCAAGGTATGGGAGACGACTTGCCATGCACACTAAGGGCCTGTATAGGGCACCATTCACACTGATACATATGGTGCAGAATGTCTGAAAGCTACCCAAAGGTTCTGCTGCCTGAGCCATGGGCCGCCAAGTACAATGTTTCTGCACCACTAGATGAATGGCGCCCCCTAGGTGCCCAACTACACCCTGAAATGAATAAAAAAGTGCAGAAAAGTTCTCTGTATGTTGAACAAAAAACTTTTATAGATGGGATATTGGTTGTTTTTTTGATACTGCTTTTTCTAGTAGTTTTTGTATACCGTATTTTCCGGTGTATAAGATTACTTTTGACACCCTGAAAATCTTCTCAAAAGTCAGGGGTCGTCTTATACGCCAGGTGCAGGGCTCCACCTACTGGCAAAAATACAGGGCGGCATCTGCAGGAGGCCCGCAGCCCACGACATGTGCACTGGGGCCGGCCGCTCTCTGCCTTAATTCTCCAGGAGGAGAGAGACAGGAACAGAGCGACACTTTTGCAGCCTCCAGCATCAAGGAACTGGATATCAATACAACCCCCTACTGCAGGTACAGGGTCTGTCACTACTGCTCCCCCCCCCCCTCCTTGTTGTGAGGAGAGGAGGGTGAGGGTTGTGCTTGTGACTATGGTGGGGTCAGTCATTGGCACTGCTCAGTTTTTCAATCACCAGAGTTGTATGGAGGAGGGGATTGTCTTCCTCTGAAAAGATCCCCTTCTTCCAACCCAGCTCTGATGATTGAAAACAAGGAGCAGATGAGGGAGAAGATCATGAATCACACTCCATCCCGGGATCCCTGCGACCAGGAGGAATGTGTGGTTATAAACACCCCTCTCCTCCCCCGCAGCAGTACAGTCCTGCAGACTGGAGGGGACAGCTCACAGTTTGTCACAGTTCAAATTTGCAGTATAAACACCCATATTCTGCTCAGACTGTCTCCTTTCACTGCTGAGGGTTTGTTACAGTGTGTCAGTATGGCCAACTCTCTGTGATCTCCACACTGACACATTGTTACAAACCTTCTGCTGTGATACTCCCCTGTCCAGTACAGGTTTCCATTCATTGACAGCTGGCAGAGCTCCTGGAAATAGTTGAAATGAGATTCTCTTGTAGTTAGTTACTCTTATTATTTTCTCTCGGTCATATTGACAGGAAAGTTCGTCCCATGTACCCCACCACTATTGACACGACCCTCTCTCCATGTCACCTACTCCCCTCCCCACGATTCTGGCACTTCCACCCCTCTCCATGTCACCTACCCCCTTACCATGATGCTGGCATGCCCACCCCTCTCCATGTCACCTATGCCCCTCACCACGATGTTGGCATGTCCACTCCTCTCCATGTCACCTACCACTTTCCTTACTACGCTGGTACAGCCACCCTTCCCCACAACGTTGGCACGTCCCCATCCCTGTGTCTCTTAAATCGCCCATTCTGGAGCTGGCATGTCCCCCCTCACCGTGTCACCTACACTTTCCACCCACCCCAGCACCGGCACATTACGCTCTCTGTGTTTATAGAATATGGTGGACTATGGAGGTGCATTATACTATATGGAGGACTATGGGGAGGTCATTATAATATATGGAGGACTACGGGGTGAATTATAATGTATAGAGGGCTATGGGGGTACATTTTAATATACAGAGGGATATGGGGGAGCATTATACTATATGGAGGACTATGGAGGTAGCATTATACTATATGGA
This sequence comes from Allobates femoralis, assembly GCA_033576535.1. Classification (NCBI taxonomy): domain Eukaryota; kingdom Metazoa; phylum Chordata; class Amphibia; order Anura; family Aromobatidae; genus Allobates; species Allobates femoralis. Next base: position 478,505,586 of record JARQOC010000004.1, read on the forward strand.
GGCCTATGGGGTTGCATTATATGAGGACGACTATGGGAGTGCATTATAATATATGGAAGATTATGGGGTGTATTATACTATATGAAGCACTATGATGGTGCATTATAATGGGTGACTATGGATGATGCATTATAATATATGGAGACAATTATACCATATGGAAGCTATTATAATATATGGAGGGCTCTGTGGGAGGATGAGAATACTTGAAGGGGTATGAGGAAGCCTTTATACTTTATGGAGGGCTGTGTGGTGGTCATAATACAGTGTGAAGAGATGTAGGGGCCATTATTCTACATGTGGGTCCATTATACTGTATGGAGGGCTGTGTGGGGTCGCAGTGGGGATCATACCGTAGAAGAGGGGTAGTTTTATACGGCGAGTATATTCCAAACACTATATTTTAACTGGAAAAGTTGGGGGTCGACTTATACGCCCAGTCGTCTTCTACGCCGGAAAATACGGTAATCAAGATTAAAAGAACCAATATTTATACATGTAACAATTTTCTATTATATCATTAAACAGGTAATTTATGAAGAATAGTACAGTAGTTAAATCCTCGTTCTATAAAATATGAACTACTCAAACAATTAATAGTACATTTTTAAAGGGATCCGGTCACCTCCAAAACGCCTCCTAAGCTACCAAAACATGTCCCTGCAGCATATTATCACTTATATGACACTCCTTTTGTCTCCTAAAAGCATCCTGTGAAAGTGCATAAAAACGTTTTAATACTTACTCATTAGTGATTATAATTAACAGGGGCTATATTTTTTAGCCCTTAGAGCATGTTGTTTTGCAGCCTGAATGATCCATCCTCTCTCTCTCTGTGCTGCTGTGATGTGGAGCTGAAGGCAGGACTAATGATTTGCATTCTGTGAGTGAAAGAGGGGGGGGGGGGGGGGAGGGCAAAGTCTACACAAGCAGAGCACACAGACAGAGAAAGGGTGGATCATTCAGGCTGCAAAACAACATGCTCTAAGGGCTAAAGAATATAGCCCCTGCTAATTATAATCACTAATGAGTAAGTATTAAAATGTTTTTATGCACTTTCACAGGATGCTTTTAGGAGACAAAAGGAGTGTCAGATTAGTGATAATATGCTGCAGGGACATGTTTTGGTAGCTTAGGAGGCGTTTTGGATGTGACAGGATCCCTTTAAAGTGGCCTTTTATCATCAATTTGTCCCTTTAAGTGGGTGAAATGTAATTTTGTCCATAAGCGCTTACTAGCAATGGCCATTTCCTTTTGTGTTAGAGTATGTACGGCCTGTTATGGTGTTCGGCTCCACCTGAGTTAATATCTGATTTTTTGTGCACTTTTAAAATGTCTGGTTTTCTTGGATACACAAAGGATGGCGCTGGACCAGAAGGATGCAAAAAAGTCAATTCTACTTCTTCATTTTCACAATCCTTGGAGAGTACAGTAGCATGAATTCAGCTGAAATGTTAACTATTAACCTGCCAGTCTATCTCCTCCAAGATGTAGATTCACATAAGAAAATGTAAGTGTATAAAATTTTGCGTTTGCGTTCGCATGGGTAAAATATTAACAAATATACTCTTGTGACATATCTGGTGAAAGCCAGGCAAAAATTTGCGCTTTTTTAAAAATGTAAAAATCTGTAAAAAATTAACTGATTAAGAAAAAAATTCAAAATTTTTAATTTGTAATTAAAGTTGTACTTCATATTGAAAAAAAAAAAAAAAAAAATCTAAAGACGTCAGGTTAAAATATATTTATCTTTAGATCACTTGATATGGGATGACCAATGACGCTCTAATAATTAAATATTTTAAAATATGATCCCATCGCGATCCCAACTTAATTTTGGTACAGATGTGGCTAAGAGCATAGCAGACGTGTGTTTTTGGGAATTTTTAAATTATACTTTTTTTGGGAAATGCGTTTTAAAATTTTGTGTTTGTGTTCACATGGGTAAAATATTAACAAATATCCTCTTGTAACATATCTGGTAAAAGCCACACTCCGACACACACACACACACACACCTTCCACTCTTCTTGCGCCCCCCTCCTCGCTCACCACTTCCACACTCATACCCCCACTCATATCTCCATCCACTCTGTCGGCCATACTTACCACCGGCCCTGCGTCTTCCCCTGCCTCCGGACCCGACCGCACTCCTCCGTTCCGGCCCTGCGTCTTCCTCCCCGACGCCTCCAGACGATCCTCCGTTCCGGCGACATGTTTATTCCAACATGGCGTCCGGGAACTCTCGCCGTCCGAAAAGTCTCGCGAGACTTCACGTACGCCATCTTGGAAAAAGTATGTCGTCGCCCCCGGAGGACTGGATCTAATATGGCGTCCGGGAAGTCTCGCGAGGCTTTTTGGACGGCGAGAGTTCCCGGACGCCATGTTGGAATAAACATGTCGCCGGAACGGAGGAGTTCGGTCGGTGGTGGAGGCACGGTGCTGACCACCGAGCCACTGCACAGTGCTGACCACCGAGCCACCGCACAGTGCTGACCACAAAGCCACGGCACTGCGCTGACCACCGAGCCTCCGTCCTGCGCTGACCACCGAGCCTCCGTCCTGCGCTGACCACCGAGCCTCCGTTCTGCGCGGACCACCGGCTCCATACTGCCCTGCCAGCTCCACCCTGCCCCTCTGCCTCCATCCTGCCCCCCTGCCTCCATCCTGCCCCCCCTGGCTCCATCCTGCCCCGCTCACCACCATCCTGCCCCCCCCGCCACCATCCTGCTCCTCCGGCTCCATCCTGTCCATCTCCAACCAATCCTGCTCCTCCGGCTCCATCCTGCCCCGCTCCCTCCATCCTCCCCGCTCCCTCCATCCTGCCCTCCTCCGCCTCCATCCTGACCTGCCCGCCGCCTCCATCCTGCCCCGCCCGCCGGCTCCATCCTGCCCCGCCTGTCATGTCCATCCTGCCCCGCTCCCAGCTTCATCCTGCCCACCTGCCTCCATCCTGCCCCCCTCAGCTCCATCCTGTCCACCTGACACAATCCTGCCCCCCCATAACCCTCCATCACCATCCTGCACCCCGGCAGTTAGCGGTCATGTGAACCGATCAGCTGATCGTTTTCCCAGGCAACGACAGTTCCTAAAGGCCTGTAGAACCTAGAAGACGGAGGTGGAGCGAGCCGGCGGACAGGTGAGTATCCTCACTGAGGATTTTTTACTTTTACTGTGGAGGAGCGGGGGGCCGCGGGGAGCGGAGAGTACCGCCATATACTATAGTGCTGCTATACATGTACTGTAATGTACCGCCATATACCATAGTGCTGCTATACATGTACTGTAATTTTTCCCGCAATATACCATAGTGCTGCTATACATGTACTGTAATGTACCGCCATATACCATAGCGCTGCTATACATGTACTGCAATGTACCACCATATACTATAGTGCTGCTATACATGTGCTGTTATGTACCGCCATTTACTATAGTGCTGCTATACATGTACTGTAATGTACCGCCATATACCATAGTGCTGCTATACATGTACTATAATGTACCGCCATATACTATAGCATTGCTATACATGTGCTGTAATGTACCACCATATACCATAGCGCTGTTATATATTTACACGTAGTTCACTCACGTTGACTGAACAAGTGTGGTCAGTCACAGTATCTGAACTACATACATATTCTAGAATACCCGATGCGTTAGAATCGGGCCACAATCTAGTATATATATATTACATCAATAATACAATGGTGGACGGCGTGTATCCGAAGCCTGGATAACCACGAATAAGGGGATGGAAAGACAACACACCCCTAGCAACTATTTGGCTTCAGCAGTCTCACTTAGTAACCTATCCTACCAACATCCTATGTTATACCCTTATATAACTATCAGCACTGCTACATCTATACATTTCACTACATCTAATGCATTATTAGTTCTAAAATTATGAATTCTGCTATGTATCACATTGCTACACCATTACTACCATTACCTTCTGTCCTTATATACACATTACACCCCCACCATTACTATATAGATATTACTCCCAACTCAGAGAAAATGTAAAGAGACATCTGATTGGTAGCTTGGATGCCATTGGTTTCTGGTGGCAACTGTTCTACGTTCTCTATGCTCAATTTTCATATAATTGAGCACATTTATAAGTATCCAGCAATATCTCCGCTTACATTTTTTTTTAACAGATAGCTGAAAACCCAAACAGAGATCTGATTGGTTGATTGTACATCATTGGTTGCAAGGGGCAACTTGGATTGCAACATTTTGATTTGACAAAGGAACTAATTTTCGTTTCTTAAAAAAAGGTATACCGACTGAGCTGTTCCATCAAAACAGTATTCATTAGCTAAAAACACCAGCAATTACCCTCGGAGGAGGAGGCTCAGGCATGAAAAGCAAGAAGGGCGGAAGCTCAAAGGCTTCGCAGAAGTAGGGTCACTGAACAGCAGCTTCAAATGCAGCGTAAAGTTAATGCTGTCAGGAAAAGAGCCGCCTGTCAAAATTAGATGCAAGAGGAACATCAATAGATGTGCATGGCTGATACTGAAAGGCATATGTCTGCCTGACAGAGTTTCAAGGAAGGTGAATAGAAGAGTACACAGTTGCCCGTAGAAACCAACATGGCCGCTTGGGTAAGAATGTGAGATCCCAGAACACTGCTTTGCTTGCAGAAAAATTCAACGAAGATGAAATTGAAGAATGCTACCTTGGCCCAATGCACAAAAAAATGACCACTTTCTCATGTCAAGCATTTCAAAACTGAAATTACGACAAACTTGTCATAAGAGAACCACCATATTTAGAGAGGTATGAACGCAACCCTTGATTAGTAATTGCATGGATAACATAAAATCGTACAATGGTGTGAACACTTTTGCATCAATAGGCGCACAAGTTAATCAATGAATTAACAGGTCCTTTCTGTTACAGAATCCATAAGCAAATTTAACATGCAACAGCTGCATTGCATTCTAACCAAGGTGAATCACAAAAATGCAACCAGTTATATATTCTAGATTCAGTTTAAGTCTTGAATTAAAGGATGAACAATTGAGCGAACAATGGATGCATTTGTAATGTTAAAAAAGAAAAAGGTAGAGTGGCACTAACACAGGATCCACCAGTCACACGTTTGACCATAATCAATACAACACAGAAGAAAGAAACGTGTATATATGACCGGGATCAGGGAAGAAATATATTCAACACTTGATAAAGTGAAAAATAGTTTTTATTACAATAAACTCGTGTGTACAAGGTAAAACAAAAGCACAAAACATTTAAAACCATTTAAAATATGTGCAACACCGCACAGATAGCATCAGATATGCATGCCTCCTATAGTTTTAACAATAATAATAGTCCTGCAAAGCTGACCTGGTGACAAAACACAACAGTGAATAAATATTTGCACTAGTTCCCATGATAAGAAGACCAACAAAAAACAGGAGCGGAAAAAAAGACCCCAGAGTATTGGAACTGTAGAAATCTATTGCAACCTGAGCTCAGCTCAATAAGGCAGAGAGGGGAAAAAGAAAAAAAAAAACAAAAAAAACCTTGATTAAATGTCTGATACTCTATAAAGTGAGTTCAAAGGCTGCCTAGTTAATGATAGGACCTGAACAGACCACAAAGCAAAGAGAGACAATACTCTGGGTGAACCGCATACCTGTGAATAAAGACAAATTTGTGCAGATTAGTCACCAGTCACTTTAGACCTGCAGGCAAGGAGGTATAGGAAGCGTGGCTCTGGTGACCAGGTCAGCTTTGCAGGACTATTATTATTGTTAAAACTATAGGAGGCATGCATATCTGATGCTATCTGTGCGGTGTTGCACATATTTTAAGTGGTTTTAAATGTTTTGTGCTTTTGTTTTACCTTGTACACACGAGTTTATTGTAATAAAAACTATTTTTCACTTTATCAAGTGTTGAATATATTTCTTCCCTGATCCCGGTCATATATACACGTATCTTTCTTCTGTGTTGTATTGCATTTGTAATGTTAAAGAGAATCTCCAAAGACTTCTCAGAGCTAACAATCCTTTCTCCAGAGAATACAAAAATATGTTGAAGTTTGCACAAGAAATTATGCTGATGGCAAATCAAGAAAACCAAGCACCAATTGAATATAGCATGACTTTCTTGAAAGAAAAATTAAATAATGCGCACCCCAGCAGAAATAAAGCTCCAAATGCCAGAGGGGAAATTGCAGCCATTGTCCACAGCGCAGATGGCGCACCTCAGAAAACCGTCACATTACAATTTATCTCAAAAGGGAACTTTACAAAACATATCTACCCTGAGAAGACACTGTGACCAATTTGCTACCCTTTGCTTTTCCCTTATGGGGTTTCTGGGTTGACTACAGATCTAAAGAAAGTATTTGTTCAGGGACATGTGACTTAACTTCAGTGGTATTCATACCACTTTACCATTCGTGATAGTACTTTCAACCAGTTCCTTAATGCAGGAAAGCAGAAACACCATTTTATGGTTGGTGCCTATTGTAAAACGGAGGCAAACTGTATGAATTGGGTGTGGAAAAAAAAAAAACCAAAGTAGTGTAAGTGTTTTAAGAATATGACGTTCTTAACAGATCCGTAAACAATCATGATTTCAAGGATGTAGATATCCTGGCTGGAAAAAGATATATTGCCCTCAACTTTCCAGGTTAGTCCAAGAAATATGGCACAAAACTACCAAGATGCCATGGCATTGGTCAGGAAAAATGGTGATCCTAACCTATTTGTAAAATGTCATGTAAACTACAATACAAAATAATATTGTGGTACCATGTTACCCATAAAAATCGATGTAAATACTTAAGTCCTAAAAATTTTTTTTTTTTGAAAAGTATTCTAGGAGTGATGAGTTTATTGGTACATTCGGATCTGTTCAGACAATGAGAACAGAAAATTACACCTGCTATCACTGTGGAGAATATTCCTACAATAAGAATACCATCCACTGGTAAAGGATGAAAAGATCCACAGAGACACAAGGATCCCAAGAAGCAGCCTCCTGGATTACAAACAGAAGGAGGACAACAACAGGATGCCTGTTGTGGTCACATACAATCCTCACATTAACATTTTAACCCCTTCCCGACCTATGACATAATAGAGACATCATGAAAGTCGGTACATTCCCGACCCATGACGTCTCTATAACGTCACGGGTTGTTTGCGCTCCTGCAGCTCTGGTGACAGTGTCACCAACAAGTCACTGAAGCTGTAGGAGCACAAGCACCTATACTTTAGCCCTGGGGAAGGGGGGCTTAGCCCCCCCGTGGCTAAAGTCGCTCTGATTGGCAGTTGAAATTGAGACTGCCAATTAGAGCACGTAACCCCTCCAGATCTGATTGGAGCTCTCCAATCAGATCTGGAGGGCGGGATGGCAGGTGCCCTCCCCCTCCTAGCTCCCTCCTGCTTCAGGCCTTGCCGATCCCCTTCTGCCCCCCCCCCCACCAAGCGGTAACAATCATCCGCCGGCGGTAAATGACTGTTACCGCCAGTGGGCTGCACCAGCCTGTCAGCTTCCTCAGCCCCCTCCTGGTGCAATCACGGAGGGGGCTGAGGAAGCTGACACCCCCCCTTCCTGTGCCCCTTTCCCACCCCCATTTCACCTCCCGGCGGGCTGCACCCGCCGACCAGCTCCGGTGTGGCCCCTCCTCCTCTCCGGGGCTCCTCCTCCTGGATGAGGTAAATATGAATGAATGGGTGCATGCATGCATGGGTGTATGGATGGTTGAGTGGGTGAATGCATGCATGGGTGGGTGCATGCATGGGTGGATGGATGGGTGGGTGCATGCATGGATGTGTGCATGCATGGATGTGTGCGTGCACGGATGTGTGCGTGAACGGATGGATGTGTGCATGGATCGTTGCGTGGATGTGTGGACATGTGCATGGATGGATGTGTGCATGGATAGATGTGTGTGTGTGTGCATGCATGGATGTGGGCATGGGTGGGTGCATGGATGGATGTGTGCGTGGATGTGTGCATGCATGGAGGGATGTGTGCATGCATGGAGGGATGTGTGCGTGGAAGTGTGCGTGCGTGAATGTGTGGATGCGTGCGTGCGTGAATGGATGTGTGCGTGCGTGGATGTGTGCGGGCGTGGATGCGTGCGTGGATGTGTGCGTGCGTGGATTTGTGCGTGCATGGATGGATGCATGTGTGGATGCGTGCATGGATGGATGTGTGTGTGGATGGGTGCATGCGTGGATGGGTGCATGCGTGGATGATGAGCGCATCGGTTGATAGATGGATGGATGGGTGCAACAAGGGATCAAGTGTCCTCTTGTAGTCTCTGGGATCATAGTCATGGTGCACTGTATGACAGATCATTGCCATACAGTGCACCATAACTCTGAGCCCAGAGACTGTAGGAAGAGGACACTTGATCCCTTGCTGCAGTTTTTGGATTGAGCAGAGACAATCGAGTGTCATGGGACCTTCGTTGTGGACTACGTCGGAGGCGATCGAGCATCGTGGGACCTTCGTTGTGGACTGTGACAAATCTTTATAATAAAGATAAAATAAAAAGCTGGCAATAACCCCTTTATTACCCAGTTTGCCACCGGCACCAGGGCAACTGGAAGAGCCTGGGTACAGCGCCAGAAAATGGCGCTTCAATTAATGCGCTATTTTCTGGGGCAGCTGCAAACTACAATTCGCAGCATGGGGGGCTCAGAACGCTTGGGCCTCTCTCTCCTGAGGAATCCAGCTCCCAACTGCCTAGTTGTACCTGGCTGGGCCAAAAATATGGCGGAGCCCCACGTCATTTTTTTTTCTAGAAATAGTTCTAGAAATAAAAAAAAATAAAAAAAGGGCTTCGATGTATTTTTGGTTGCCAGCCAGGTAGAATGAGGCAACTGAGGGTTGCTGGTAGTCCGTAGCTGCCAAGTTGTACCTGGCTGGACCAAAATATGGCGGAGCCCCACGTCATTTTTTTTCTAATATCAGTTCTAGAAATATAAAAAAGGCCTTCGCTGTATTTTTGGTTGCCAGCCAGGTATAACTTGGCAGCTGGGGGGCTGGAATCCTGAGCGTGGATAGGCCCAAATGTGGGCCCCCACGCTGCAAATTGCAACCAACACCCAGCCCAGAAAATAGCACATTCATTAGAGGTGCCATTTTCTGGTGCTGTACCCCAACTCTACCAGTTGCCCTTGTGCTGGTGGCACACGGGTTTCTCCATGCACGACATGGTGTCCGCTAACAATTTCAATGGAAAACTTTGTTCCAATTGTTAGCGGAAACCATATTGCGTATGGAGAGCCCCTCCCTGTGTGCCTGTACATTGGAGCTCCCCCACAAGTTCCCCCCTTTTGGAAACTAGGACACCCAAGGAAAATATCTAGATGCATAGTGAGCACTTTGAACAACTAGGTGCTTCACAAATTGATCCGCAATAAGGAAAAAGGAATTTTTTTCTTCACACAAATTTTCTTTTTTAATTTTTATGGATCAATTTGTGAAGCACCTGGGGATTTAAAGTGCTCACTATGCATCTAAACTCCTTGGGGGGTCTAGTTTCCAAAATGGGGTCACTTGTGGGGGGAGCTTCAATGTTTAGGCACACAGGGGCTCTCCAAACGCGACATGGTGTCCGCTAACAATTTGAAAGGAAAATTAGCTCTAATTGTTAGCGGACACCATGTCGCATTTGGAGAGCCCCTGTGTGCCTAAACATTGGAGCTCTCGCACAAGTGACCCCATTTTGGAAACTAGACCCCCCATGGAACATATCTAGATGGGTGATGAGCACTTTGAACCCCCAGATGTTTTACAAATTGATCCGTAATAATGAAACAGTACTTTTCTTTTCCACCAAAATTTTCTTTTTTACAGATTAATTTGTGAAGCACCTGGGGGTTCAAAATGCTCACCACCATCTACATAAGTTCCCAGGGGGGTCTAGTTTCCAAAATGGGGTTACTTTTGGGGGAGCTCCAATGTTTAGGCACACAGGGGCTCTCTAAACGCGACATGGTGCCCGCTAACAATTTGAGCTAATTTTCCATTCAAATTGTTAGTGGACACCATGTCGCGTTTGCAGAGCCCGTGTGCCTAAACATTGGAGTTCCCCTACAAATGACCCCATTTTGGAAACTCGACTTTCAAGGGAACTTATCATGAAAAAGTACTTTTTTTCCACACAAATTTTCTTTTAGCCTAACTTTTTTCATTTTCACATGGGCAAAAAGATAAAATGCATCCTAAAATTTGTTGGGCAATTTCTCCTGAGTACATTGATACCTCATATGTGGTCATAAACCACGGTTTGGGTGCACGGCAGGGCTCAAAAGTGAAGGAGTGCCATTTCACTTTTTGAATGGAAAATTAGCTCCAAAAGTCAAATTGCGCTCCTTCCCTTCTGAGCCCTGCCGTGCGCCCAAACAGTAGTTTATGACCACATATGAGGTATCGGTGTACTCAGGAGAAATTGTCCAACCATTTTAGGACCCATTTTATCCTGTTGTCCATGTGAAAATGAAAGAATTGAGGCTAAAAGAAAATTTGTGTTAGAAAAATTAAAATGTCCATTTTTTTTCCTTACATGTTGCTTTAGTTCCTGTGAAGCATCTGAAGGGTTAATAATCTTCTTGAATGTAGTTTTGAGTAGGTTGAGGGGTGCAGTTTTTGGAATGGTGTCACTTTTGGGAGTTTTCTGTCATGTTCACCCCTAAAAGGGAGTTCAAATGTGATGTGGTCACTAAAACAATGGTTTTGTAAATTTTGCTGTAAAAATGAGAAATTGCTTTTGAACTTTGAACCCTTATAACTTCTTACCCCGAAAATTTTTTTTTTCCAAAATTGTGCTGATGTAAAGTAGACATGTGGGAAATGTTATTTATTAAATATTTTGTGTCGCATAACTCTCTGGTTTTGCAAAATGAAAATTCAAACTTTAAAAATTGCAAAATTTTCAAAATTTGCCAAATTTTTGATTTTTCACAAATAAACGCAAAAATTATTGACCTCAATTTACCACTAACATGAAACCCAATATGTCACGAAAAATCAATCTCAGAATCGCTAGGATCCATTGAAGCGTTCCAGAGTTATTACCTCATAAGGGGACACTGGTCAGAATTGCAAAAAATGGCAAGGTCTTTAGGGTCAAAATAGGCTGGGTCCTGAAGAAATTAAGGAAAACAGGTGCTGATCTGGGTCCTGAAGAGAATAAGGAAAACTGGTGCTGATCTTCAGCTCATATTCCACAAAAACAACAGACTGAAAGCAATATTCCCAGAACTGCCACTGCTCTCCAACAAACAGCTCCCCCCAACTTAAGGAATCTCCTTGTCAGAAGTGTCCTCACATCACCAACACAGACGGGCACATTCCCCTGTAACAACAAGAAATGCAAGACCTGTGCCCACATATCACCAACAGATACAGTCCCCATACCCAACACAAACCAGGACTATAAGATCATGTACTTATTTTCATGTACTTCCTCCAATGTGGTGTATAAGATACAATGTACAAGGTGCACTATAGGGACATATATTGGGGGAAACACAGCAAAAACTACAAACA